>JAQPZY010001277.1:317500-910000 GCA_029931535.1 Margaritifera margaritifera | reverse complement strand
TCGCTCTAATATCTCGACAAAAATAATACGAAAGCAGCTTTATGACTTGAAGCACACTTTCATAAAAATATATTTAAGCATTCAACTATAAATTATTAGATAAAAATAATAAAAATTAATACCACAGTCTATTTTTATGTGTGCCAAGTTCTTTTAATATCTCGACCAAAATAAGACACAAGTTTGACATTTCATTAAAAAATTTCATAAGAACCTAGTACACCTAACAGATATATAAGGTTGTATACATCAAACGTCCAGTTATCATGCACACAGTTTGCAAATGGTATGTATATTTATTTGCTCATGAGCAAATTTATACAGGTGTTTATTGGCAAATGTACAATTCCTTCACATGAGTTTCTAGGAAGATATGCCAATTATGTATGTTTAGGTACAAGCATTTTTGTACGGGTCACAAATTCTAGTTATCATGGAAATAAGATATTAGATGGAAACACTGCCTTCGATATGAATTAAAATATTGAATATTCCACCACAACCATCGGCATCATCGTCGTCATTGTTACCATCTTTCAGCGAGATAAATAGTCTAATTGCAACGTTGGCTCCTATTTTTAGCGTTATTTCGTAATACAGGTCAGTGTCGTTCTTACAGATATACACAGGTCAGTGTCGTTCTTACAGATATACACAGGTCAGTGTCGTTCTTACAGATATACACAGGTCAGTGTCGTTCATACAGATATATTCATTTCTTCTTATAGTAGGCGCACAGGTAAAAACTTATAATATCAGTTCTTCATCCATTCACTATCAAAACAAGGCTTTCTTGGCCCAAGAATGAAGAAGAAAGACACACACATACAGACACATACACGCACATACATTCAATGATAGACTCAGGAATGCTTGCAAATGCACGAAGAAGAACAAACAATTCAGCATAAATTTGAAAGCGGTGCACGTTGTCATCTATTGCCTCATAAGTGGAACGAAGACTGAATACATCTTTCATTTCCATTCCTCGTGATTTCTATACCATGCCATATTCTATGGAGTGATCATATAGTGTGATCCATGACCCTTCTGTACAGGCCCCTGTCATATTATCTCGTCTGTCACAACTTTCGTTTCCACCTCTATATATTTATAAAGACTTCCTCAATTGAAGTTAATTCTGTATGGAAAATTAATCTAAGAATGTCCTAATCAAATTCAGTTTTGCTTATTTTTATTCGCCAAAATTTGTCAGAGTTATGATCCTTGGTCGACTTTAAAAAGTTGCCAATGAATCCCGGATTTCGTTTCTGCATCACAACTGTGAAGCACTTAATGATTTGGAACCAAATTTGGTATGGCACTTAAGTCAGATTGATATTCACATTTCTCTTCGTCTCAATTTGTGTTTCAATCTGACTTGGATACTTCGTTGTTGCATTTGAATCTTTGTTATCTTTTTCCACTTTAGCCTTTGTTGCGAGGGGGGGGGGGGGCACGTCGGTGCCCTAATTCTCTCTCTATCTATCTCTCTCTCTCATTTCTCTTTTTTTCTTTTCATTCTGTTACTGTACAGAAGAATCAAAAGAAATAAGTATCATTAAGACATTTTGTTTTTCATCGAATAAATTTAAATTGTCTTGTTCTCGATGACACGAGTTTTGGTATGAAGAATATTTTCAAAATATACAACAGCTATTCTATAAAATTATTTACATAAAAATGGATAGATAGATTGATTGATTGATTGATGAGTATGCATTACATACGCTCATGCATGACTATAAACATATACTCACCTACCAATCCATACATTCATCCACTCATCTATATCTCTGTATCATATATTGACATGAAACTTTAAAGGACAACATACATGCATGTGGAAATGTGTGCACACACACAGAAAATTCATATGACGAGGAAGATTCTATAGCAGGGGTCCCCAACCTTTTTGTGCCTACGGGCACATTTGTGAGTTTATGAGAGAGTGGCAGGCACCAACCAATTAACTTGACCCATTTATTATTATTATTATTATTATTATTCATTATAACCTCTTCCGCGGGCGCACAAAAAACCTTAGCAGGCGCCATTGCGCCCGCGGGCACCGCGTTGGGGACCACTGTTCTATAGTAGTTGTCGCACAATAAAGAAGATTCACCTGTTGGTCTGAAGATGCTTGTAACAGGATACATGTCACTGCCTCCGCAATACTTCCATGTTTCTAATGCACGAGATAGACATGCCTCCTCGTTTGCTGCCCCATGCACGTGCTGCTCGGCCCACGTGTCCCTGTAAATCTGTCCATTGTTGGAATGACCATGAGCTGGACAACCGTAGTCAGCGAAAAAGCAACCGTCGCCTCCTATCGTCATGGCGCCTATTCGTGAACCAGTTTTTGTTGTTGGGTGAATGTTTGGTAGCAGCAGGAACAAAACATGAATATAGCAAAAGGTAAACAAAAACAATATACAATAAAAAATGAAAGAAAAATAGGGGAAATGTGAGAGAGAGAGAGAGAGAGAGGCGTTGCATATGCAAAATCAATTTGAAATGCGTGGTGCTATAGTCAAACGATGATCAACCATGTGCGCTCCGTAAGTCTTCTGCATACACTGAAAACGCGAAGATTCGAACACTGGTGAGGCAGGTTAAGTGTTCAATTTATACAATACACATCCCCGTTTGGAAAATTCATATGCTATAGATAAACAAGAAAGGGGATTATTGAGGACTGTGGTCTTCTCCACTGACCGTGCCGAAGTTGTATCCATGGTGCAGGCTGTATTTGTTTCCATGTTTTCCTTGTCAAGGTGCAAACTATTTTGCATTGCTTTTTTGACTGACTGTGAAATTTATATCCTATAGGTCATGTTATATTTTTTCAACTTCTATGCCCTAATTAAGTGAGAGTTTCCTTTTTTTATTCTAAATCACAAGGTAACGTGAACTCTAACCTTGGATTGGCGGTTTTATTCACATTGCAGTTTCGAATGAATGTTTCCATCTACTTGATGGTAAAGACCTGTGCGACTTCTCTAGTTTTTGTCTGACAGTTTCCCAGGGTTTTTTCCCTTCTTTAAAATCAAATAATTTTTTTAAAATGTATTTGTATTTCTATGTTGGACATTTCCAAAGCAAGACGTCAAGCCTAACGAGACTGCTTCAAATAGTAACGTACTGGATCGAAGAAGCAGCCGTCCAAAGGCACACTATGTCAGAACTAAAATCTGATCCATCCTAAACGGAGGATATGTTCTCTCTTTATTGAAATATGATATAGTTTGATTGATAAAAGTATTTCGTATCATTGGTTTCTTTGGATGAAAGTACGTCACGTTTGAATTGTATTCAATTTGTGCATGTATATTTGAGACACCGCAACAAAAATTTTATCTCTCATTTTTTTCTCTGCCTATCACACACACACACACACTGCCCTCCTATTTTAAAGATAGATTTGTTAGCATTTAAGCTGACACGGCTGTCACTATAACCAGCTATATCTACATCTTTAGTAATATTTTACACTGATGCACGTTCTAACTTTTCTCATCTAAATTGCAAAACGTTCATATATATATATATATATATATATATATATATATATATATATATATATATGTTTGTGTGTGTGAGTGTGTGTGTGTGTGTTAAAATAGGCAAACATTTGAACTAACATTCAACTCTATATCGATGAAAAATATCTGACCTGTCGGACCGTACACAGCTATCACGGGGTGGTTTGGGGTGGACCCGCATTCTTTCCACTGTTTGGACGCTCTTGCCAAACACTGGGATTCATCTTGTCCTGCCCTGTAATGTGTCTCTCCATAAGTGTCTCTGACTGTCCCATTTAGATTAGGATGATTATGGCAGCTATCAAGGTTAAGCCAGCATCCTTAAAATTAAAACAACATATTCCTTTAAACATTGACTTGAAATATATGTTTATCACCATAGCGATAAGCAAGGCTTTACAGATTTCTGCCTTGCAAATTGACAGCTGGTTATGATCAATCAAGGAAATCCAAATTCGATGCTTGGAACTCAAATGTACAAATATAATGAGATGGAGTTCAAATTTTATACCTGACTTGTCTGAAAATAGTCATGCTTCAGTATCTTCCTTTCCTTTTCTTTACATTGGTATATTGGAGACAATCAGCTCAAGGCGACCAGTGCTTACATTTTGTGCTCTCAGTAGAATCACCTACGTTTTGTCTTAAAAATTTATTTACAAGACTCCGATTGTGCTCAAAGCTAGACTGGTCTCAAGCATGTGCAACCACAAAAGATCAATGCTTCTTATATTGAGAGAGAGAGAGAGAGAGAGAGAGAGAGAGAGAGAGAGAGAGAGAGAGAGAGAGAGAGAGAGAGAAAGGAACAAAACGTTACTCAAGGGAAACAGAAAGGAATGAAAGTATTCACTTGGATGAAAAAACTACGCGTCTTTGTTAAAAGTAACTGCTTGAAATCTGTAATAATCATTACATTAATGAATTACTTTTTATATTTTTTTATGATTCATTTAGCATGATCAGTAAAAATATCCCTCCTTTTTTATTGGGATCTGCCTTGCTTGTAAACCAACCTAAATACTACGAAGAACCTGAAAGAAAAAATAATAAACAATCCACATCCTATCATCAAATTAGAACAAATGACACGAGTAATGACACTAAAGATATTAAAGGCAGAAGAAATTTCGATATAAAACCAATCCCAGCTTGACATATTTCAATAACATCGTATGAGTTATGCAATGGTCTTGGGAAATAGGGAAACTTTTAAATGACTGGTCAGTGTAATAGGATTTCAATTGAATGATATAAGTTTAACATACTTACCTTGATGTGTTACATTATGCAGTGTATTTGGAAAAGATCCGTCTGGCAGATAAGCGTGCTGGGGCGCTGAACGAGGGATCCGAGTGGCACACGGAGCGTTATTATGGTCAGATGAAGACGATGTTGGCTTGATTGTCTGCACTGTTCAAAGGCAAACACATTTTCACTTGTATTAATTAAAACTCAGATCATCTTTTCAATTAGCAATAATCTTAAATGTATATACAGTGAATTTACTTTTATCCGATGGCAGCCATTTTTCGTTGGTACAAACCACAAATTTTGAAGACCCAACGAATAATGATCCAGTTGTGAAGATAATACTATCCTGTTTCCCATACTTCAGTTTAAGTACCGACGAAAATATGATATTTGGCAAAATAATGAAAATTGATACCCACGAAAATAAACGAATTAGTTACTACTTATAAGTAGAGTGGACCAAATGTAACTTAAAGTACTTGACTTCGATCCTTATTGACAAAATATTTCTCACTCCATTCCCGACTTTTTTATATTTATAACACGCACAGATTAAAACAACAAATTCGCATAATTAAACAGTACTATTAAAACTACAAGTACTACTAATTCTGCTGCCGTTCCCGCAACAACTATTACTGTTAATTTAATCTTTGTTTCTAACACAGTAAAGATAAATAATGAATTCCTACAACAAAACTGCAATCGGTTGCTAATTACAACCCTGCAATTCATTTTGCAGTGTTTAACATCTTTTCCTTCACATAGTAGACACATACATTAAGTTATATGACAGTGTAAATGAAAACTAACAGTTGTGTTTGTAGGCTGGTCCGGTTGGAAAGCGTGGTCCTATCTCATTAAGGCTGAGTGGTTGCGGAAAGTTTTCGGTGTTAGCCCAATCCGCAGCGGAGCAGCGAACGCCGAAGTCGCCATTTGAGGGATCTTTAAAGTCCAATTTATCCATCGCCTGATATGCAAGGAAACAGTAAATGATCACCTTATTTTTGCCAAGGACATAGCGTAACTGTCCTATATTTTAAAAAGCATTTGTAGAAATATCAGAAAGGCTTCAGAAAGATCAGCTAGGATTGAAGCTGCTGCCTTTTTATGGTATCAGTCAGAGTTTGATATTAGGTTTTACCAAAGAGTTTTAATTTCATGAGCACAGGTTGAATTATGACAGATTACTAGCAATATAGTACTAATTCAATATGGTTGGAAACATCATATCATTCGAAACAGGAGTCATTACAACCTAATTTTACCTTTCTGGGACTTTCAGAAGGTGACCTTAAGTTGAATGTAGGAAGTTGTCCTGGCCGGCATGTTCTATATACTTGGCAAAATATGTTGAAAACAAGCTTCGGAACATCAAACGCATCATGGGAGAGTGGCGTCCCTTGTAACAGAGCGAATCGCAGAAATGACGTGGTATTGTACCGATCACGTATATGACACACATACCTGACCTATGCAAACCTCCTGAAGGGTGGACCTGATCAGAGTGCCTGTGTTCACTGCGAGTGGAATACATTCTTGCCCAGTGTATCGACTTCCACCCTGTGAGACAGGGTTTTTAATGTGAATTAAATTAAGAGACTTTATTATGATGTACCACCAGAGTAAATCTTGAACTTTATTAGGGAATGTGGTTTGTATAACAAATGTTGATCCTACATTTTAAGCATTTTATATTTGTTACATTTATCTTTTTATTTTTTTATCTCTTTTACAAAATTGTAACTTCTTTACATATTTTGCTTTGTGTAGTACTTCGTGTTAACGTTTACTTCTAAGGGTTTATCTTTCGAGGGTTTTTTTTTCTTTCCAAGGGTTAATTTTTTGGGAGTTTCTTTTCTTCTTTACAAATATTTATATTTACATTTTAAGAACTAAGCTATTAATTGACATTATAGAACCAACGTTGTGCTGAAGTGACGATAAACCCTAATACATACATACATTCTTCATGTATTACATATAGAGGCATTCTCTGTTTTCCTGAGAGGCCAATTTTAAGAAGATATATTAGGTGATGCATTGTGCCACGTGGATTGGAAACGATTTGATCCAATCAAAGTCAGTACCACAATGATCGGAAGCGATTTGATCCAATCGAAGTCGCCATATTATACGATATAGGTCAGATTTCTTTTTCCTCTTTCTTGTTATGTCTAATCATCAGTTTCAATTGTGATTAAAATAAAACTTAGACAAGTTTAAAAATTTTCCATTATATTCTCAATGTAGAGAGTTCTGAAACAAATGTCAACTTTACCTGAAGATGATTGGCGCTAGCTACTTGTACCTGTTTGCATTATTCATTTTTTTCTGTTCTGTGATATTAAGTTTAATGAACAAACTATTCCTGACTGAAAACAACCACTAAAATGACAAATAAGACACAACTTTAATTATTGAAATAAAACATAAGGAAAATTAGTTGCTTCATTCGTGGAAAGGCCTACAAAAGGATATTGGCGAAAGTGACAAGGATTCAAAGTGCAGTCCAAACTCACAATACGGTCATGTCCCTTCAGAAAATACATCCAATATCTAGCAAGGAGTTAATTTTCAACTAATATCAAGCAAGCAGTTAATTTTCCATATTTGTATTTCATCAACATATTATACCTCCATATAGTAGGCAGCTTTCTAAGAAACTAATATTTTCCCATCCCATTGTCGAATGTTTCAAATAGGTTGTATTGTCATTGACCGGACGAAATATATATTTACATTACTTCAGTGCAGGAGATATTTGGTGTAATATTGATTAGTATTACGTGTACTTACAATCCACGTAGAGGAGACGTTAAACCAGCTGACATTAGTGAGCAACCCACTGTACCCATGAATGACCTCTTTATCACTTCCAAGATATATCACATTGTGATGGATCTGGTTACCTGAAACAATTCTCTCGAAAAGTCAACATGTATCACGCACTTATGTATAAAGAAGACAAGGGCACAACTTCTTTGTTTATAAATAAATCTGAATTAGTTTTATATCAACATATCAGCTCCCTTTTTCTAAAATTATGTCCGCATCTAACATAAAAGTGGCTATATGCCAGTTTATTTCTGCCATATTTCCTTTTTACCACCATTTTTATCTGTGATTTACGAAGTAACCTAGAGAGAAACTATGCAATCTGATAATACGTCAATGATGCATCCTTTGCATCTCCACCTTTATCTCTGATAAGATCATAATCAATCGATAGTAATTTTTGAAGTAATTATGCTTTTCATAGTTTACTAAATCAACTGATTGCCACCACACTCAATATCCCTTTACAATGTTAGCAAATTCAACTCCATTATTGACCACAGTACTTGAATAAGTAAAGCTCAATTATACCTACATGTGATAAAATTCAAAGGAATACTTCACATCTCCTACATTGTTAATTTCTTATCTTGAACTATAATAATGTTCATTTCATGTGTCTTGCTAATGTTCATTTCATGTGTCTTGCTAATGTTCATGTAAAGTGTCTTGCTAATGTTTGTAATTAATAATGTCTCATCTCATCAATTCAGCAAAGTAAATTTAGTAGTTTTTACTTTAATTAAAGTTCAAAGTATATATTATAGACAAACCTTCTGGAAATTCCTTGTGCATGGAGTCAATGATTGCTAACTCCGGATATCTGCTCTGCCACAGTTGGCTTGTATACGGAACAGCCTAGACATTTTCAATATAACAGATTATACGACATGAAAATTTCAAGATTTTTGTGGTTTTATTACAAGACTATGCCGAATGGACAATAGAATCGCCAAAACGATAAACGGATAATTTCAGGCAAATGTACTAAAAACGGTAAATACACATTTTAAAAAAAATCCAAATATCAAAATTGCAAGCGCTAAGGATGCCATCTGGTGAGTGTTACAAGCCTTGTAGTTATCTCCCATAACTATACTTAATGATGAGGGCTGTATTAAGTAACAGTTGGTGATACAAATATTATCAAAAATCAAATTAATGTTAACCTTGACAATATAATTACGTCTTAACAAAACAATTACGATGAAAGTTTAATCTAGCAATATTTTCCATCAGTGCAATGTTGTGATGCTTTTGATACTAAATCAGCACAATCGATGCCAGTGTTAACGACAATTTGACAATATGGCAGATTTCTGTCTACATTTATCAAAAGTTTCATTAAAAAGTCAAATTCTATGCTGATAGCTGTTTTTCTGCCACTTTTGTATGAATTCTAGACAGAGAAATATTATTGGGTTGTTGAGGAAATATGTATTCCATATCTAATTTGTATCCAGTATTTTGCGTCATGCAAGCGGATCAAGTATTTCTTTGAAAAGAACTGAGTAATGAAAATATGCAGTTAAAACAAAATATCCAGGATAGTCTCATCAAGTGATGAAGAACTACAATTATAACATTAAACAGAATTTTAGTTGAATGAATAACTGACTTAATAAATAAATAAATAAAGAAATAAATGCACAAGAACCTAACTATTTTAGCGAGAAAATCGAAAGCAGACAATGTGAAAATTCAATGCAGATTCTCAGAGACAACCCGCTGAGCTCGGATATTGCACTGTGCAGCAAAGTTTTTAATTAATCAACAGTACGTCCGTACATCCCTCAAAGTACTCCCAATGTACCTCAACACATTTTCCCTGCCTGATGTTCCAATTATAAAATGCCATTTTGTATACACTTTTCGTTATATGTTCATACACTGGAAAACTGCACTTCCAACCGTATGGCTGTTTTCAAATCGTCTGCCCCTCAACAAAGTTTTGATAACGGAATTTAGCCAAAACTCACTTGGAGCTAAATCAGGGCTATATGGAGAATGTGGCAAAGTTTGGATTCTGTGCTCCTTCAGGAAGTCTGTCAAGACGGCTGATTTACGCACCGGTGCGTTGTCATGGAGTAAATTGATACCTCAGATGCCGGTGCCCGGACGTGGATTCAGCAGCTTCACACAACTTTTGGCAACGTTTTTGAGGCATACAAATATCAAGTGACATTAGCAAAGGCAGTCACAGGTACCTGAACGACCGGGTCTTTGCATCGAAAAATACTGCCTATGAAACTTCCTGGACAGTCCGACTACATCGAGCAATTTGTGATCTCTGCTCGTTTTCTTTTTATTTTCTCTCAAGTCGGGTTCAAAAAAGTAAATCCATATTTCTTCACCTGTGACAATCTCATTCAATCGTCTCTGGTCGCTATTTTCATATTTGGCGAGTAGCTGTTTCGCGATTTCAACCCGAGTCTGTTTTTGAACAGCCGTCAACAAATGCGATAACCATCTTGCACAAACCTTTCTCAGCTTCAAATGATTTTTCAGTATATTAAAAACAGCTGATGAATTAATGCCCGTGATTATAAAAATATCTTCCACTGTGTATCGAGCATCTTCTTCAATTTCCCCCTTCACAGCAGCCACTTCCCGCTCACCAATCAAAGACAACGGTCTTCCAGAACGTTAGTCTTCTTCCAAGAATTCGCGACCATCTTTAAAACGATGAAACCACCTCATAATTGTAGGGTGAAACAGAGAATTATATCCGTAAACTTCATCCAAGTCGGCATTGATATCAGTCAGCGGGTACCCTAAGAACGCCCGGATTTTACAGTATGCTCTTTGCTCAGTAGCTGAATTGTTTCTCCTCCAACATTTTTACGTCACTATCATTTACCTATGTTACGTCACACGCATATATCTGCAGGTGTCTGGCGCGCTGTACGTGCTGCTGCAGGTCATTGTATAACACGTTATTTTGTCTATCGATCGGCATTAAATTTATTAACAGGTTCAAAGAAACCAAAAAGCTATAACAAAATATTCAGAACTTTTCAAATACCCCTCGTATAGCGTTCATTTCATCATTTTTTTACACTGGTTATAAATTATCATTATTAAACATCTAATCTAATTGTTATGTTTATTTTCCTTCACGTACATTTTTGGTTGCAATTCCTTCAATTCCGGTTCGGTATTTTTATTTTCGGTAATTAGGCATGTCCTACTTCAGCTACACCCTTCATGAGCCCCCAAGTATGTATCTTTGCTTAGATTTCGACTTGGCATTAAATGAGCAAAAGACTTATATGCAGGTGACATACATTTCTTCTTTCAAATATAGTTCATGGCCGGCCTTATTTTAAGGTGTCTCAAAAATATAAAAAGAAGCATTGAAATTGTCTGTGAGTTAGTATGCCAGTAGCTTTGCAGAAAATCATAGGCGATTTCAAAAATAATTTCGGTAAGGTATGTCGTCCTTCAGCCACACCCTTGTGAAACCCTCCAGTATAACATATTTATCTTTGAAGAAAATCGACATAACAGAGCAAAAGAGAGCAAAAGACTTGCATGAAGATGACCTAAACAAAATTCAAATACAGTTTATTGGTCTGCTTTATTTTAAGGTTTAAAAAAATGTATAAAATAAGCGTTCAAAATGCCCACAGTAACTATACCAACAGCCTCTTGGTAAATCATAGGCGATTTAACAAATTTAAAAAACAAAACAAACGCCACTAATAGAAGAACAGGGGTCCAAGTCCCCATGATACCTAATAGTATTGCTCCTCTAGAGCCAATATTAACATGGACCAAGACATAAAATTTCTCATCAAACAACTTACTGAGCTTACATACTTGCATGCAAATTCCTATTGCGGTCCTGGTCATTAGTACTTTTTATACCTCGGCAGTCAATTTGCATCGCGTAGGCAGTAGCATTAAAGAATATGTTGTAGCGAACGATATTGTCTCTACCACCTCCGATATTTACGTGAACCTCGTTTTAAAGTTTAACAGAAATCAATTACTAGTATCATCTACTTACTTTCAGCCTTGGCAGGAGATCGTGGTCAAATACGTGGCTTGTTCCTCTAGAATCAATTTGCATGGCGTAAGCGGTAGCATTATAGAATATGTTGTAACGAACAATGTTATCTCTACCTCCGCCAATGTTGACGTGAACCATGTTCTGAATAAGGGATCAAAGAGAAGATACATTACTGAAATTATTTTGGTTCATATATCGTCATTATTTAAATAAAATTATTATCCAAACGTATGTTATGGGTAACTAATATGATGTTTATGAAGAATGTTACTTTCTAAATGTTTTTTTTTTAATTGCATCAGTTTCTGTATCTGGTTGCAATGTAAAACTCATTCTAGAATTGTACGTGGGTGAGTGTAATACTTGAATACTGGTAATGCTTCGATTCCTTTCAGATTTTCTATGAGGGTAGGGGTGTGTAGTTGTTGCTACCGTTTCTTGGGAATAGACTATTACTTTAAAGCCTATCAACAACATGTGTAGTTTTGGGGCAAATGCGTAGAAAAAAATCCTGTTTGTGTTTGATTTCTCGGATATTTTACTGGACATGTGCCTTCCTCCTAATGACGACCTATAAGTTGCAAATCATTCAAATGAGCCGCTTGCCATGTAGTTTTAGTAGAAGCAAGTTTATATTCCGATAAAAAAAATCAAATAAAAAGTACAAAAAAAAGCAAACAATTGTGTTGTGTGCCATATATGACACACAGAGCTTGCGAGATAAGAAATAAATTTATAATTTATAGTCCGACGTTTGATCTAAGCCTCAGCCAAGATCATTTCCATAAGTAAAGGCTCTATTGTATCACACTTTTCAATTTGTTTAGGATTGATAAACTAAATTCGGAGAAGATAAATTCGTAAATTCGAGCTATATCAAAGTAACTGTATATTTTCTATATTTTATCCCAGTATGTAGGAACAACTCTCACAAGGTGACGTGCAGTACATGACAGTTGGCAACAACTCTCACGAGGCGACGAACAGTACATGACAGCACGTAACAACTCTTACAAGGTGACCTGGAGTACTTGACAGTAGGTAATTATTCATGACAGATTTCAGCTAACAGCCCTCCTATTAGCTCAAGGTAATCTGATAGGAAGATGCCGAGTATATATACGACAGATGGACATGTCCTAACTTTAAGTTAATTAGACTATTACATAAAAAGATCACTACTATCTTTCTTAAGATAACTATTTTCTTTTCTTAAGATAACTAAGTTATTTTACCAGCATCATACCTACTTCATTATCCTGAGAATGTTGCCGGGGAAGATTTTTTGTTAAATCGGCTACATTTTAGTTTTATCACAATGTCATATATGAAAATATTCGGTGACGAATAGAAGAACGGATGCGATAAGTGAAATTCATTTTATCGAAACACATTAAAACTTGTGTCTAAAACAGAGATAATTACATTCAACCCGGGTCTTTGCTACTTTTTTCATGGTAAGCAAAATATATTGAGTTTTGACATGGAGTTTAAAGTTATCAGCCTCTTTTTCGCTCCAATTTGAGGAGTAGGGTGAGATTTGGGTTCAAATATATATATTGCCCAGAATATTTTAATTTAATATTTATATTATATCACCACAGAGCAAGTTATCTTTTGAGTTACTTTTCACCTTGTTTCTTTTTTTTTTTTTCATTTTTGGTCACCTTCTGTTTCTTTTCTTCCTTGCATGATTTTTGGCGTTTTTATTTAAATGCGGATGAAATTGGGTGTATGTTTAGTTTTACTGCTTTCTGTATAAAAGAAAAAAAATATATATTCATAGGTCTTCTAAAATGTGAAATCAGAAAGAAAGTATTCAACAAATATCTCTTTTATCCTCTTCTGACAATAATTGGTGGACACATCAAAGCCCACATATTGCAAATAGGATCCGAAAATTTCAAGGAACTATCACACTCAAAACTTAAACTACATTCCAAATTCCAGCGTCTGACTGGCTATTATCAACAAGTGATCAATCAACGTCAGAATTCTGAGCTGAGCCTGACTTTGAGTATGATAATTTTATAATCTCCGGGCTTGGACTTTTGGTCCCTGTTAGTTTTTTTTCTCTCTACGTTCAGCTAGGAATATATGTAATGTATACGACCAAAGAATGACATATGTGTGTGTGTCTGTGTGTGTGTGTCTCCCTTTTCAGAACTCTCTAATTAAGAAAATGGAATTTACTAAATGCTTACATCATAAAAGACATTGTATTCTATCGTCACCGAGGAATACTGGTCATCCAACATAATACCGCGTACGGCAGATCCTGGCACGTGGCGTAATGTGTGGTGTATGTAGTTGTACCTGATCACTACACCACGCTGAAAACAGCAAAAATGTGTGTGACGAAATTTGTCGCATTGCAGGATAAATCCTTGGGTACCTAGTATGTTTTTTTTTTCTCATCAGAATATTTTTTCCACATTAATATATAAATTTCACTAAAAGCTTAGACTAGTACGTTTTATGCCATTATATTTGCTCGTTTTGCAATATATATATATATATATATATATATATATATATATATATATATATATATATGTGTGTGTGTGTGTGTGTATAACATGTAATAAAAATTAAATTACTTATTCAACTCTATATCTATTCAGCTTCATATTATTTATCCTGTTGATCACTGATAAACATCAAAAGACTTACCGCCGTCCAATCTCTTCCACACATCAGAGCTCCGCAATCACTAGAATTAACGCATGTGTGGTGGATATGATTGTACTCTATCACGTGATCGTTCCCCTATAAAGACATTTATTTGATTAAAAAAGCTCAAATGTTTGTTGATATAACCTTCGCAGGTTATTTTATGTTCTCCACCGTATAAAAACTATAGGTGAAAATTTAAACATTTAATGTGATGGAATTGAAGATTCAGATTTCTTATAGCAATATATTCGCTGGATAATTTTGTATTCCTGTCATAGTTTTTAAACATTTCCGTGATAATTGTTTAAAATCCTATCACTAGCGAACGATAAATAATAGTGAGACTCGTTGTTTTAGAGAAAGAGTATATTTCTCACGGAGAGGTTTGTCACAATGAGACGAAAATAGTGATGACACCAAAAATCTCAAACGAAGTCAAAATTGGAAGAAAAAAAAAATGTTCAAGACCTTTTACTTCAGTATACAGTGTAGTCTTTAGTCTCTTAAGGAAACTTACGCTCCAGTGAATTGCATCGTACTGGCCTTCGAACATGTGATTGTGGCGCACTAGATTTCCCACCCCGGACATCTCCACTGCGTTATTACCCACAGCGCCCTCTCTGCTAAATCTCCAGATCTTATTGTCATCCACCACGTGACCAGAGGACTCAAGGGTAGACCTTACCCCACCTTGTTGGTTCAAATGAAGATATTTTAAAACTTATGGAAAACAAAAGACCCCCCCCCCCCGCCGGAAAATAAACCATAAAAAAGCAAAACAATAATAATAATAATAATAATAATAAAGAGAGGTTAATAAATTAAAGCATTTTGTTATCATTGTTACACGTTTTGCTTAAATTGCTCCATGTCTTCGAATTAAAAATACCTGTAATATTATTTCTTAGATGTTAATTGTGTCAGGTAAAACTTCCGGAATATGTGTAACGTATAATTCATAGTATAGAATATACGTTTTGTGACCTTAATCGGAAATTTTTTTTTTTGCTCAACACAATAATGGCATTTGAAACGGCGAAGAGATCTAAACAGGTGACCTTTTTTTTATTTAAAACGCACTGGGAACATGCTAAAACAAGGACAAGAATGTCAAATTATTTGAAAGATTCTGAAGCATAAGTAATTTCAATTGTCTATATTGATTCTCTATGGACATGGTCAGAACGTTTTATATTTTCTTGCATTAAAATTCTGCAATAAAAATGTATATGCTTGCATCACTGAACAATTTTATATGTCAGCACGAAGATATATGAAAAACTACATGGATATTCATTTTAATCTGCAGCATAACCTTATAAGTTACTTGGTGTGTCTATATTAAGGACGAAAACATTTATGGATATAAAGTCATCAGGGAGGTGTACAGATATATGGAGAATTAAAAAAAAATGTTGTCAAAGAACACATTTTTTAATAGCACATTTAACACATCATTGGCTGTTTCATGCCGATGAAAAGACATGCAACTAACAATGATTGTATCGCTGTCAGAGTCGAAAGAAGAAAGCGGAGCATGTGGGATGCATGGAAAGAGGCAATGACAAAAATGTCATCTAAGAATTCTAACTTGGCAATAAGACCAACTGAGAGATCAGACATTGTTTACATTTATCTAGCTATCTGTCTGTCTATATCTATATGTGCGTTTCCGTTCCGCTATAAACTGCTAGAAATTTTTTTATATTCCATACATACCTTCTATTCTGACCCCGCCATCACTGTCATGGATATCGCATTTTGTTACGGTTACATCTCTACCGTTCACACTGATGGCATATGCACCTGATGAGTATATATATATATATGCGTGTTTGTGTGTGTCTGTGTGATTTTTATCTATGCACAGAATAAGGACTTCTTACTCACTTTATGATTGTAGGAGAGATTGGTTAACTGAATGATTTCTGACTTAGTTGTCTTTCACCAGATATGAGCTTGTTAGAAAATATAGTAAAATGAATTCTTATGATACTAGTAATAAAACATTATATCAAAACAAAAAGAAAGAAAGTTGGAGAGAAAAACAGACGAATGGTTGCGACTAGCTTATCAAAATATATTTACAATGTAGGCTATTCACAAAATGTGTTTTGAAAAGCAGTAAGTAAACTTTGTTATCATTACCTATCCGATAGTGCTAAGAAAACATCCCCTTCTTCTCGTAATGATGATATATATTATCATTAGTGTTACCTACCAAAACTTAATAATGTAGATAGCCATAGTACATAAACCTCACCTGTATTCCTCCATAGTACATAAACCTCACCTTTATTCCTCCATAGTACATAAACCTCACCTGTATTCCTCCATAGTACATAAATCTCACCTGTATTCCTTACTTCTAGGTTTTCGAACGTGACGTCATGTATTAGATTGCCCACAAAACCGCTCCGACGACATGCTTCCAATGTGAAATCCTTGAAAGCGATATTGGACGCATTCTGGAGTCTAAATGTAATATTTAATTAAAAGACTTACCATGTAAACAACATCGTCCACTTAGAACGGAAAAAATTGAATGCACACTAATATGAGGGAAAAACCATAACAGAATGATGTGTATTCGTCAATAGCTTACATGAATATATATATATATATATATATATATATATATATATATATATATATATATATATATATATATATAGTAGGAATCCAGATGGACTGTGTACTTAGATGAGAATTAATTAATGAGTCGACATGTGGGTATGTCTGCTACGCATGAATGCCTACACCAACGGCTTGGTAGCATCTGTAGTAGGAATCATTTCTTGATGATGTGTGCATGGTCGAGATGGTATAGCGGTTGGTGCTTACAGGCAAGGCGATGGGTGCCGTAACTCGCGGATCCGGGTTCGAATCTATGTAGAGCACGAATTAAAATTCTCTAACCTGTATGATAATATTATTTTTTCGTATTTAAAAATTATGTTAATGTTATCAAGCATTCTCCTGTAGAATCCAGGGATAGCACTTTCCGCTCTGTTTGGTGTATATTTGTAATTCTATCTCTCTCTCTCTCTCTCTCTCTCTCTCTATATATATATATATATATATATATATATAACAACAAAGTTATATAGATACATTGAAATTGAATTGATATGCGATGTATATATATATATATATATATATATATATATATATATATATATATACATATATATATATATATATACATACACACACACAAAAATTGATAACGGCGCAAATCCCAAACGGTTTCCCAACGTTTCGAGCTAAACAAGCTCTTCGCCAGGAGATTAAACAGCTTACATATACAAAAAATACACCAAACACAATATCTAAGATAAATTCTGGACTCCTGCATGTTAAAATCACTAGGGGGAATTTACAACAAGAGATATAATAAAAAGTTGTGCCACAATAATAATAATAATAATAATAATAGACGAGCGGGTTGTTATTGTGTCTATCACATAGGGAATCAACATGTTTGACCTAATTCCTTGTTGTGGACAAAGGACGAAAACACAGCATTATGAAAACACAGCATTATCAAAAAACTGGCTGTAATTTTGATAAGACTGCAAGGGGAAGGTTAGATTTTTCCATTAAGTCCGAAATCCCCATGAGTTTTCAATTGTAATATCCAGTCTTTGCAGCGGTATGTGCCTGAATATGTGGTCTTGTTTGAAGTTATCTTGGCATGTACTATATATATATATATATATATATATATATATATATATATATATATATATATATATATATATATATATACATACATACATATATACATATATATATGTATGTGTGTGTGTGTGTGTGTGTGTGTGTTTATGTGTGTATGTATGCATCTTATGTTATCTCATATGTTTTACACATATCTTTGAAATAAGTATAGGTTTGCTTATTACAAAGCATGGGGATTTTGTTTTACATACACAACACAGTCATCCAGCAGTGAGACGTAGATAACGTCCGAATCTCGTATGTCACCATTATGTGTCGGCGGCCAGACGTACAAATTGCCAGTCGTCCGATCTAGGTAGTATTCGCCCTTTAATAATAATAATAATAATAACAGAAGAAAAACTATTTTAAGTGAAGTGAACATTCCCACATCAGATTTTTTCATAGAAAATATTTTATTATCTATGGTCTTCATCAAAGTTGCAAATAAACTTAGAAGACAAATAAAATCGTCTTATTAACGCTATCTTTTATAACATAAAGCGAAATACGAAGAAATATATTTCCACCTTGTCACAGGGATATTCTAGAATATTTTTGCATTGTTTTCTGTCATCGATTATTACTCACCGGTTCATCAAGCTCACCCAAAATGTTGAAGAACTTGAAATATCCACCTTGATATGCATATCCTGGCCCTGGTCCTGTGTTTGTGTAGTGACCTAGCATCAAGAAAGGTAAAAGGAAGGAAAATATTCTCTACTTCAATATGTGTTTAAATTATATTAAGACTAGTATAGAGTGCTCTTACGCCTTGAAATTCATTGATAAAACGTTAAGTTGTGGCATTATGGGAAATATTCTATTCTCATCCCTAATGATGTGTGATACAGTTTGCCCTTGCATGCAAGCTGTGTCAAAGTCAGCTTTCTTGTTAAGCAAAGTTAATAAATTTGATCTTTGGGAAAAAAAGAATTAACATTAACGACCTGAGATTCTCAAGCACAAGACTTTAACCCCCATTCTAACACAACTCTTGCTGACGGTAAATCGACTGCAATTGCTACGTACTATATACGGCGATTTCAAGATAAGCTAAATGAACAATTAATATTCTATTCTGAACTGGAGGGTGACAGTGTCCTTTATTCTCGTCTTTTCTCGTCTTTTCTCGTCCTCATGCTCGTCTTTTATTCCTCTGAGGTGATATATCTACTTTTGCATGAAGAATTTTTAGAATGTGAAATGAAGTAACTGTGAACTATAAATAAATTGAATCACATAAAAACAGAAGTAAAGCTGGCTCAAGAATATGAAACACTACCTAACTGACACAGTAACAAGAAAAAGGCTAAAAATAAAACATAAGAACCGAAAGGAACATTTGGAAGAAGCAGACACCTCTAATCTAGGTAAGCTTGAGCCTTGTTAATTGTCTTGGTAGTTGCAGTGGTTTTCTACGACAGTTTTGGTTAGGTCATTCTCAGAAAGTTCAATGCTGATGAACTAATTACTACTAGAGTTTCAAGAAATGTGGATTTCCTCTTCTTCCATTACCCTGGAGAACCTTTACTTGCAAATTAGTTGTTGACAGTAACACTGAAAGATTAAAGAAACAACCATTTTGGAGGAAATTGGTTTCAGATCTGTGATTTCGGATACATTATTACTTGTGCTGCTTTTGTAAGCATTGCCTTTAATTGTTATACACCATCTATGAGCTCTACTGTCACCGAATAATTCCATTTTCCTTTTCAATGTTATTTTGTCTACTGTTTGACAGAAAATTCCGGAAAATTTCCACTTTTCTTCAATATCCATTAAAGGGATGTGAATTTTCTGAATTTGATCTTGTTTTAGTATCTAAAGAAAGTAAGAAAGGCCCATCAACAAGAAAGATAAAGAACGATATTACAAAAGTTTGTACTACCTATACGAAGCCCATATAGAGGAGATTTTTCCAAAGTAACAGTATGGTTCGATGTGTCAATGTGCGCAACCTTGACCGACCTGTCCGCCCAGCTATGGTATGGTACCTGTAATGCATATATATATATATATATATATATATATATATATATATATATATAGAGAGAGAGAGAGAGAGAGAGAGAGAGAGAGAGAGAGAGAGAGAGAGAGAATGACACCAATATAATAAAACAGGTCAGATAATTATTATCCGTTCCATGCATGACTCAAAACTGTTTGATTATATTGGTGTCATTCTATGCAATAACTATTCATACAATCATGAATCAGGGATAAGCTCTTTCCTCTCTGTTTGGTATAAAGGTGTTTATATTCTATCTATCTATCTATCTATCTATCTATCTATCATAAAAAAATGTTTTAGGGTGGTCATCTTATTATGAAAAATGTTTGCATGTCCAACCACTTATTATGCAAAGAATTTCATCATCGCCACTTATTAGGAAAGTTTTACTTTGGGCCATATGTATTATGAAAAGTTTGTCCAGCAAGATTTCTGTGCGGCCTCCCTTGCGGAGGTGTCACTCCTTGCGATGTGTTGGTTACATCGCTGGGGTGCGAGAGGGGTACCGGGTTCGAACTACAAAGGAGGCTGCAAACAGGAAAAACACATATGTAGAGAGAACGTAGCAACTTTTATTAAATTAAAACATTCCAAATAAAAACTACACAAGAAGATATATATTCTAAATTCAAGAATAGACGTATAATTGATATATTGATTCCAAGCTTGCCGACTTCATACATTTACTTAATTTCTGTATTTTTGAATTCTGATGTAAATTACTACATATTGAATAAACCCAAGATGGCCAAAATAACTTAAAATACAGTAAAACTCAATATTTCGAACTATGACCAAAATAAATATCATGTATCATGTTTTCGCAACCCAAATATATTTTATTTCTAAATTAATTATCAAACGCATGAAGTTGGCAGCAAATCGTTTTTCCAATAATTCAACATTATAATTTCAATAAAAATGCACACAATTACAATTCATATAAATTCCTACTAAAAATCTACACAATTATAATGTATATAAATTACTAATAAAAAATCTTTACAATCCAAAAAAGAATATAATTTACAATGAAATATTAAAGAATAAAAACACATAATGTTCCGAGAGAGAAAGAAAAATACCTTCCAGCACCTAAAAAATCTTACAAAAGTCTTTTTTAAAATACAATAAAACAATTTTTCTTACCTGCAAACAGGAACAACACATATGTAGAGAGAACGTAGCAACTATTTTCTCAAGGCGCGCAGTGCCTTATATCAAATTCTTGGTCAAGGAATGCACACCTCATTCTATATAAGGTTATGAGTTCAGGCTCAGGGTCTCGGAGACTCTTATACAACGCATTCCCCTTTCCAAAAATGGCTACAGGTTAACTGAACTACGCTCTCCACATGCAGGTTGTTCGCTTTGCTAGGTGAACCGGTAGATTTACGTAATCGTGAAAGAATTTCGCTAAGATCAGTATTTTGCCTGTATAAGCTTTTACCTGTGTGCTGTTAGAAAAATCTCCCTCCTACCGTAAAATATCAATGCAGTACACTTTTGTAATGCAATGTATTAGAGGATTAAAACGCTAAAAATTCTATTTTATTAAAAATTATAAACATTTGAATTATAAAAGAAAACTTACTCTTTATAAAAATTCCTTAAAAATTCATCGATTAAAGAATTATAAAATTTGAATTATAAAAATTTGAGTTATACAAATTCCTTGAAAATTCTATCGTAACATATCTATCTATCTATCTATCTATCTATCTATCTATCTATCTATCTATCTATCTATCTATCTATCTATCTATCGAGAGAAAGAAACATAGCACTACATGCACACTTCTTCGTACGGTCTGTTTCGACGGTTCAATCATAAGTAGCAAAAATAAAATAATAAAATACGAGCTCTTGAAATAGTTATGACTGCAGCCAATTTTGAAGAAAAAGCAACCAAAAATAAGAATTGCAACAAACATCTCAAATTCCATAAAATTTTCGCTTAAATGTTAGATCAATCGTTGTTAATATGACCTTTGTTAACTTGTTGAAAATAGTACTTATATCAAATAATAGCTAAGACGACACATTTGCATCCTTTGTTGATTTGTAAAGGTTTTATTTCTGTATGAACAAATCTAGGAACCAAACCTACGAGAGAGCCCCATTGTTTTCCTGATGACATTGACTTACTTTTAAATGTGTTGTTCATGGGTACCGCCAATATCCATAATTATCTTTATTCTATTTTTGGATCGCTTGGAATATTGCTAAAATGGCTGCATCTCACCGAGAAGCCATTCAAAACAGACTCATAACCGCTTATGTAAGAGAATTGGGGATGATCTATAAGAATGGTTGCTTGTTGAAATAATCTCTCCACTGATTTGATATCTTGTCAATTCTTCGATTGTTTAGATGATTCGTACATAGATACATATATGTTGGACTTCGATTTTTATATTAAATGCATCAATACCAACTCAGTCAAACTTACCAATAACCATAGGTCCAAATTTCGTTCTCTTGAGTCCAGTTCATAAGATGACGGTCTTCCGCGTATGTGAATCGTTTGCCGTTTTGACCGTCCAGGACGTGATCTATGTTTAAAAAGCCCTAAGAAGTGAAAAATGAAACATCAATAGTTGATGATAATACATTAGTATACAAAGTCATTCACTGTTGTAAAGTTCATGCCTGTGCTTTGTAGCAACTGCTGAAATTTGGGATGAACAAAGAGAAGAAACACGCTTGTTGTGGAAACTCGTTCATACTCTTTACGCCATCCATTTATTGTGTGTTGAATCAGATGATTTAATATGTTGATCTATTCTAACATTTTTGAACAGAAATATATCTTTTGCAAACTAGAAATCGAAGTCACACACACACACACACACACACACACATATATATATATATATATATATATATATATATATATATATATATATATATATATATATATAACAAATGATGTTTTCACTTAAAATAAAGCACAGGCATAATAAGCACGATGTATCCGGATGTACTTTAAGGTCATTGCGCTATGTTACGAATTTCTTTAGTAAGATCAATTTTTTCTTCATGTGATAAAAATAAACACGCTTGCGTGCTTATTTCAAATGAAATTTATGAAGCATGTGGAATCATTTTAATCTGTGATAAAGATAAACACGCATGTGTGCTTATTTCAAATGAAATTTATGAAGCATGTGGGATCATTTTAATCTGTGATAAAGATAAACACGCATGTGTGCTTATTTCAAATGAAATTTATGAAGCATGTGGAATCATTTTAATCTGTGATAACAGTTCCTGGATAAAGAAGTTAGTCAGGAAAAAATATTTAATTTGAGTTACCCACCTGATTAGGATATCGTGCCAGCCTCGTCGGCTCACTGTTCCAGAAGATTTCTAGTGGTGCCGCCCTCGTAATATAAAAACCATATTCGTTGATTTTACCATAATTCGTTATTCCAGCACCAGGGAGGTGTATCACTTTTACCTAAAACAAGTACAATTTTGGAATAAAAAATCTGAACTTTATATCAAGAGGAATCGATAGATAGATTATACATACATACATTCATACATGCATCCACACACACAGCTACCCACCTACCTACATGCATACATACATACATGGATGCATGAATCCATAAATACATACATACATACATACATACATACATACATACATACATACATACATACATACATACATACATACATACATACATACATACAGGCAGGCATGTACATCTATAAATGCAATTATATCTAAAATATATGGATACAAATTGACACCAATCTGCATTTACCTTGTTACTTATTCAACTACCCACCAACCTTTGACTACTTGTTTAGATCAGGCATACGGACGGATAACTAGCAGTTTCAAAACACGTGTGCACTGAAGAATTCATAGATAATTAGACGGGTATTTCGGAGATACACTGCGTTTGTTTACTTACATGGTGTTTAGCTTGAGGTGTCAAGCGATGTAGGATGTTTGCATCTGTAACGTTTTTGAAAAGGTTACCAGGAATTCTTTTTCCACCAGACTGAACATTAAAAGAAACAGAAATAAGACACAGAATAAATGCAGTACTGCAAAGATATGGGTAAGTGAAGTAGACGAGGTTTGTTTTATTTATATAGTGAAGGTGGAAAGGAAGCTCGATATTGAGAGAGAGAGAGAGAAAGAGAGAAAGAGATATACTTGTTCTTTTATTCATTACAATATGATTTAAAATTCCTAGTGTGTTTTCTGGAAAATAGAAAGAAACAATATGATTACTCAAGTGTCAATTCCAATTTGTAGGATCATTTGATTCCTCAGAAGTAAGAGGATATATGATGGGGAAAACAGAGAAAGAAACAATATGATTACTCAAGTGTCAATTCCAATTTGTATGATCATTTGATTCCTCAGAAGTAAGAGATATATGATGGGGAAAACAGAGAAAGAAACAATATGATTACTCAAGTGTCAATTCCAATTTGTATGATCATTTGATTCCTCAGAAGTAAGAGATATATGATGGGGAAAACAGAGAAAGAAACAATATGATTACTCAAGTGTCAATTCCAATTTGTATGATCATTTGATTCCTCAGAAGTAAGAGATATATGATGGGAAAACAGAGAAAGAAACAATATGATTACTCAAGTGTCAATTTCAATTTGTATGATCATTTGATTCCTCAGAAGTAAGAGATATATGATGGGGAAAACAGAGAAAGAAACAATATGATTACTCAAGTGTCAATTCCAATTTGTATGATCATTTGATTCCTCAGAAGTAAGAGATATATGATGGGAAAACAGAGAAAGAAACAATATGATTACTCAAGTGTCAATTCCAATTTGTATGATCATTTGATTCCTCAGAAGTAAGAGATATATGATGGGAAAACAGAGAAAGAAACAATATGATTACTCAAGTGTCAATTCCAATTTGTATGATCATTTGATTCCTCAGAAGTAAGAGATATATGATATAAGTAAGAGATATATGATATAAGTAAGAGATATATGATGGGAAAACAGAGAAAGAAAATACAACGAGAGGACTTTGTGCACATGTTCCCCATGAACAACATATTTTTTGTATGATTTCATTTCAAGCGTACCATCAAACGAACTGCAGTAGTCATTGTATATCGTTGAATATCATTTCAGTTGTATCAGTTTGTTTCACGTTATTTTGGAGTCATAGGTCAGCTTCTTTAAAAGGGGCCGCATAAATAAATCCTTGGGTCGAGCTTAATAATGTACTTTTTTAACCATATTTTTTCTCAATGCATGATCATCAGCTTGTACACAGTTCTGCAATACATTACATAGTTGATGTATTAGCCAAATCACAATAATTTCATACTTTACCACGTGCACTTCCCTGCCTTGATATGCGCGAATAGTCACCGTTGCCTTGTAAACACGACTAAAGGTGAGTGTGGCATGGAGATCGTGATATCCAGGCATCAATTCAATAAACACATCTGATAAAAAAGAAAGAGTAAACATTAGAGGTTAGGACGTATAACAATGTATTTGTCTGAATGAAAGGCAATCTTTCAAAATGTCAACACATATGCAAATGCATTTGTAAAAACTGTAGCTTTTAGATCCAAGCAAGAGTCAACATTTATCTTCAACACATTTGTTAATATTACCGTAATATAGCAAATACTCGATCAAAGTTCAATGATTTCCAAATATTGATATCTGTAATTCATACCAATTAAGTCATGTGCATAGGAGACCAAGTAATACTTTAATGTTCATAAATATTTCCATCGTGGCCTTTTGCAAGCAGAGTTAATTAGAACAGAGTTGTATAAAGATGTATTAGTCTTTATTTACAAATCTGACCATCATTAGGGCCTGACAGTTTTAGATGTAGATGCAGTCTTTTGAAAATAAAGTGCACCTTTTAGAATGAATGCAAATTACAAATGGTTTTGTGCTAATTATATTGTTACTATCTTTAAAATGCTAAACTAATGCGATGCACCGGATAAATTAATATGCATCAGTGAGGTATCCCCATTTGGCTCTTCTCGGTCAATCGTAATCGTACTGATGAATCCTCGAATGTATGTCGACAGCTGCCACTCTAATATAATCCGACAAACCATTAAAAAATGTTTCATTCGGAACTTCTTGGTCAATCATAAGGTCAATCCATTCGTAGAAATAGCCAATCTGTTCCGAATTGATTGCGGTTTCCTGTTATGCGAAGAAATTTCAGGCGAACAAAATGTATGAATTTTCTGCAAATTACTACATTGACATAATCCGGGGCTAGTTTCCGTTGCGCAGAACTATTCAAGGCTGTCCGAATGAGCTACAAGTTAATCTTACGGATAATATAGTCAAGTGCTCTGTATCATTGTCTGGCTGTTTTGCAAGCAAGAAATAAAAATAATCTTCTAATACAGGAACTTGAGGTCCGTACACTTTCGCGTTTGCAGGATCAAAGACGAATCATAATCTTTCACAATAACTAATGAAATATATAACATTATTATTATTATTATTATTATTATTATTATTGTTATATGTCTTAGGTGATTAACTGAGACAGTATATATATAGATCAATTATCCAAAACAATGCATACTGTTCCCCGCAACATCGTGAGGAAGTACTTTTGGTAAAGCTGCACCAATAGTAAGCAGGGAACTGGAACTCGATAACCTGTTAAAATGAAATAATAAATACAATTCTTATTACAATCTCTTTCTTATATAAAAAATTTAAACTATACTTTATCTTGCACAATTTCCACTAACCTAAATTGTCTCTAAAATTAACTCATATCACCACTTTAGCATCAATTTCGTATATCCATATCATATTCTTTGTGTATTTTTTAGATATGCAATATCGAGTCATTGACGTCATCTTGAAAATACGCGTGAATTTCTAAGTATCCTAATACTACGAGATAGTTAAAGTCATACCAAATTACGTCTTGCAGCGATTTGTTAACATAAAAAGGAATTAAAACGTCGTGTGATACATAGATTCCCATATTCGTGCATATGTCTGACGTCATTGTTTCGTAATTTCGCGTCTATTCGAGCTTGGATATATTAAACTTTATCATACATTTTATACACGTGGACCACTGTATCATATATTTTGTACAACTGGAGCACTGCATCCATCATTTTATACACGTGGAGTACTCTATCATACATTTTATACACGTGGATCACTCTATCATATATTTTATACACGTGGAGCACTCTATCATATATTTTATACACCTGGATCACTCTATCATATATTTTATACACGTGGAGCACTCTATCATACATTTTATACACGTGGATCACTCTATCATACATTTTATACACGTGGAGCACTCTATCATATATTTTATACACGTGGAGCACTCTATCATATATTTTATACACGTGGAGCACTCTATCATATATTTTATACACGTGGATCACTCTATCATATATTTTATACACGTGGAGCACTCTATCATACAATTTATACACGTTGATCACTCTATCATATATTTTATACACGTGGAGCACTCTATCATACATTTTATACACGTGGATCACTCTATCATACATTTTATACACGTGGAGCACTCTATCATACATTTTATACACGTGGAGCACTCTATCATATATTTTATACACGTGGAGCACTCTATCATATATTTTATACACGTGGAGCACTCTATCATATATTTTATACACGTGGAGCACTCTATCATATATTTTATACACGTGGATCACTCTATCATATATTGTATACACGTGGAGCACTCTATCATATATTTTATACACGTGGAGCACTCTATCATACATTTTATACACTTGGAGCACTTTATCATATATTTTGTACAACTGGAGCACTGCATGCAAAATTTTATACACGTGGGGCACTCTATCATATTTTATACACGTGGGGCACTTTATCATATTTTATACACGTGGGGCACTGATATAAGTTTCCTTATTAACCACTAGATATGAGCTATTCTACACACAGCTCAAAATGGCTCGTCATTCTCTTGATTGGCATTGTTTTTGTATCTATATAGAAATTTATAAATATTTCTGTCTCCATCATACAACTTTACTCAACATTTCGAGTAATAAATGTTACTAGAAACTTCTAAATCTTAATAGAAAGCGACAAATGCAAAATTTTTATTGATCAGAATATCTTCAAGTAAGATTTGGACTCGAGTAAAATTTTATGACAGAAGGTCCAGAAGCATGTTGTCACATATTCTCTGGCAACCGTGGTATATATTTTGTCATGTTGGCACATATTCCCTGTCAACAGTGTTATATATTTTGTCATGTTGTCACATATTCTCTGTCAACAGTAGTATACATTTTATCATGTTAGTAGATGTATTCTGATGCTGAACAATATCTTCCTAAAAATACAAGAATTTCAACCTATAAGTTTTCAACTATTTTCGAAAGAGAAACAATTCAAGGTCCAAACATGTCAGTGAAATCAAGAAGTCTCTGCGGCATCAATGTATTCTGTTCAAATAAGTACATATTGTTCTATTGCAGAATATTTGGATCCAAATCAATGGTTCCCAGTTGCAGAATCCCTACTCCATGACAGTAGCCTAACTGTTAGGTTTTACTATCGATATAAGTTTCATTAAAAATTAAGCTAGTTCTTTTTGTTTTCAAGCATTGTGAAAGAAGATAAACATTTTGGAGTCTGCACTCATGCCACGAAAATGCACACACACACACACACAAATATATATATATATATATATATATATATATATATATATATATATATATATATATATATATATATATATATATAAACTTGTAAGACTTCCACAATTGCAATTGTTGCCTCCATTAAGGGATATTTTGCTGATAGATTTCATGTCTAAGTGACCAAATTATATCTTTCAATATACACTGTCTTAATATTATTGATGTTGCTATTTCAATATTGGCAGAATAGGTCCCGTTTTTGTTATATGTCTCAACTTGAATACGAGGTCAGCTGCAAACGTAAGCACCGTCATTTTTGGTGCAAAACGTACTACAGTATTTTGGGGGTTTCTTGTTAATTTTGGGTTCGAAATAAGTAACAGTTATATTTCCGTTGTATTTTCCATACGAAGAATTTAAGTAATTTTAGTATAATAATTACTTTTGAATTTTAGAAGCTTTATTAAATGAAGCATTATGTTTCAGAATTTAATACTTAGAAGGATGATATAAACCAAAACGAAGGACTGGTAATGATTGCTGTCATCCATTTTCAATCCTGTTTTACAGGCACATGCCCCACGGTCTTTAAACTGGGCATGTCTCACGAAAGATGTGCTACCAAGACTATATATTGAATAGAAAACTTTCAGGCATGGTTACGCCAAATCTTATTTGTGGTGATATTCAAACTTTAACGCTAAATTTCATTGGTTATATACATGTACCTGTAACAGTTAGGCTTTAAATTTATTTCTTGCACACATACTACAAATCATTTTCAGTAGAATGTAGAATACAACTTAAAAGGAAATACTCATTGCTACGTGGAAATCATGTACTAATGAACACATAGGTTATAGAAACAAAGACATACTTTCACTAGTGCAGACATACACATAGACTGAACTACACACACACACATATTGAGAGAGAGAAAGAGAGAGTATAACTATTAACATATTACCCATTATTTTGGTCAGATCCAGTTGGAGATACATATATGTGAAAATCAGATCCTAATATTTCTGTACCTAGAATCAAGCACACAGCTACAATACACCGTAGTTTCAAATAATGACTCATGGTTAGTTCAAGTTTGTGTCACAGTTGTCTGTGCTCATTCTGATTATTTGATTATCTTCGCTTTAAGTACATGGCATACAGAAAGGTTATCATGGAGACAGCACGACTGGAATGGTAGATATGAATATCTTAGATTCTGACATAAAGTTCAAGACGTGTAATGGACAACTGACAGAAGGACTTTCTAACAAGGATCATTTTCATCTGTGATGCGCTTTCAAAGCCAGTTACATCAGATGCATAAGGTTAAAGACCAACCCTAAAAATTATTCCAATTTGAATCAGTATATGAATCAAAGTTTTATATATGCTGACCTGTCTATAAAATATTCCCTTCCTCAAGGTTAATGAGTGGTTTCTGTAACTACTAATCCCAACGACAAACCCTCTTTAACGCACAGCATCACACACACTCATACAGCTATACATTTTTATCACATAAAGTCAACCTTTATTGACATCATGACGTAGTGTCATACAAATTATAAAATGGTATAACATTTATCAACATTACATAGCAGAGTCATTCAATAATATAAAGCTCTTAACTTACATTATAAATAGAATATTACGCTAGTGCAATTTTGACATGAAATTTATGAGACTCGTAGAAGAATGCAATATGCCATTCGCTGCAAGCAGCTCGTGTTATATAATATTTAAAAACTCGTTTAATAATTTTCAGCTAAATTAACACTCATGTACTATTCTATCTGATCAAATTTTAGTATGACCATATCATGCTCGAAATACGTCATATTTTCTTGAAATGGCTGTTTAATCAATGCATTTTCAAATTCAAAATTCTTTATTTCAGATATGTAGATCAGAAGCCTAGATACCTGTCATAAAACATCTGTTTTCAAGACATAGTCGTACCTGGAAAAATATAATATCATGAGAATGACAAATAAATGTAAGTAGTAGGGAAATGGTTCGTCCTGGGACACTTAACCTGTCCTATCCAATTTAAACCGGTTTTCAAAACTAACAAGCGACCATCGTCCATTCTTATTTTGGAAAAAAAAACCTTAGCCACCCCCTTCCTATCCTCCAAAATTTTATGCAAAACACTAGGCTGCTGGTCTTCAAAATGTTATGAAAAAGAACCTCGACCAGTGACATTCAAACTTGTATGAAAAACCTGTGCCACTGGTCTTTACAATTTTATGAAACAATGGGCCACTGATCTTTTAAATTTTATATAAAAAAAATTCCTGGGTCACTGGTATTAATTTATATATATATATATATATATATATATATATATATATATATATATATATATATATATATATTTATATATATATATTTATATATAAAACCTAGTCTTTAAAATGTTATGAAAAAGGCCTCGTCACTTGTCTTCCAAAGGTTACCAAAAAGTTTACCGAAAACCATGGGCCACTGGTCTTCAAAATGAATTAAAAACCTAGGCGACTGGTCCTTAAAGTTTTACTATACAAACCTGAGCCACTAGTCCTCAACATTTTACTAAAAACCTAGGCTACAATTCATGATAATTTGTTTTAAAAAACCATAGGTCGCCCGCACCTACTATATGCCATAAATATAGAATAAAAAAGCCAGGATATATCCCCATTTGTTTTAGTTTCAGATTCACGACGCAGTAAACACGAATTCAGTATGCAGTTGATAAATTAACTAGATTCTTAATAGATCTATTTTATAAAAGTTGTTTGCAAAATCCCCACCTTAGTACCTAAAGCATCTCCCTTGTGGAAAGTACTTAGGAAAGAAATTACTTACCGACAGGGGAAGGGCCGCATTCCTTTGCAGATCTTTTTTCCTACTCTCTGCTATCGAAATTGTGTGCTCTTTTTTTGACTTCACAAAATTCTGAGTCATGCTTTATAATACAAGAGACGTACCATTTTCTTTTATCTTAGTTTTGCATACACTGGATTTTGTGTCATACTTCATTATATCTCAACAGTAAGTATTTTATTTTAATTTTTTTAAATTTTAATAAGCAGTTTTTTTATTTCTTCAGAGGTATTTATCTGTTTTTTTTTTTTACGCGGCTAGCTTTGGGTATTAAGGTAGTACTCAATTGTATATGCAAAATAGTTTTGGCGGAAACCTGGTTTAGATTTGCGAACCTCTGGTTTACAATTCTGAGACTTAGAGCGATTGTGCCATTTCCATCAGTTCTGATACAATAATTTCTAGTCTAGTTGACGATTGATTTTGCAATTCCCGGTTGTTAACTAGCTGAGATAAATAACTTTTTTTATTAATAATATATAGAAAAGTACGCACTATCCAAATAATTGTACATAACTTAATTATTAATAAAACAATCTTACAAAATTCTCACACTAAAAGCCACGTACTCTATCACCTGGACAGTTTGATCGATAAAAGCAAGATAGATTTTAAATTCAGACCAGACCGTTCATTAATAGATAGTTAATAGATTGAAACTATTCATAATTTTATCAAATTTAATTATCACCTAGACAGGTATGAATGTGTTTACTATATTCTAATAAATCAAGGTGGCCTACTTCTACGTGCATTTAGTATAGCTTAATAATTCAAATTCACCTTCTTCTACACGTATCGTCTGGTAAACAATTTAAATTCAAGACGACAGGTCTAAAATTCTCATATAGCCAGGCCGTGCTTTATTACTTAGACAACTCGATCGATTAAAGCCATTTAATAATGTTCTGCCGTGAAAGTAACGCATCATGTATATATCATCGCATTAAGCAGCGTACGTTATGACAGAATGTTTCACATAGTATGAAGTTTCAGACAGTGTTTTGTGGAAGTGGCAAGTTCAGTAGTCTTTTGTGGTAAACTGATTTCCTTTAAGTTAGTTCTAATGTTGAGTAATATCACTATCCAATTTCCTACAGATCAATAAAGTTATGTGCTTAATACCGTAAAGAACTCAATAAATAACCAGAGATTTGGAGACGGCAAGAATATTAAAAAGGTAATACAAGTTATATAATTAATAATAATTAAATGAGATACACAAGTCAAGAAGGCATTTATGGGCTCTATATTATGGTCCTAAAAGTGCAACTGCTTTCGCAAATATTAATCAATTGTTTGGGCAAATTTAACTGGATAAGAAGAATAAAGGACAAAGACTAATAAAATATTATGACTGGCTGATAAAACAGTCTACTTATACATTACACAAACAGACCAAAATAAGATTAAAATATTGAAGAGTTTATTTTAGTCACGCAACTGGTCAGTTCCAGACATACATCGTTGCAATGAGAGCTTATGAAAAATTCAACGATAAATGCTAATATATTTTGACACTGATAGATGTCTTCTCAAACTACACCTGGGTTAAGAAAGTACATAGAAAAACGGAGATAATATTCGCAGCGATTTTATAGAAATATTTAATACAAGACAACCAGAAAAACAAAGTTCGATGACGGAAAGGAATTTTATAACGTAAAGGTCAAAGAATTATTGTGGAAAGAAAATACCAAATACAATCCAACCTACTCAATAAAAAAGCGCCTGTAGTGGAAAAATTTAATCAAATTCTAACCACTTGAATGGGGAAGTATTTTACTGAAAAGAAAACCAGAAAATGGCTAGATGTATTACAAAACCTTATTGATGAATAAAATAGATCATATCACAGATCTATAGACATGTCGCGATTTAAAGCCAGTTAACCTAGTAAGAGGTGAAAAGTATGAATTAACTTATTTGGCTTTCTTGCAACATATGCCCATGAAACTCCCAAATAAAAAACAGGTGAGAAAGTCAGGATTTGAAATAGAAGTCTATTTTTGCGAAACACTAGATCCCTAATTTCACGGAACAGATTTTTACAATCAGAGAAGTCATTTCCGGAGACCTTATACTATATAAATTAGAAGACTTAAAAGGAGGGCATATTGGGGGGAATATTTTCCGAGGAGGAGTTATCTCTATACGACAAGAAAGTCGACGTCTTCAAGATTAATACAATTTTAAAAATTAAAACAATGAATAGTAAAAAGGAATATGCTGGTAAAACGGAAAGGATATGATGAATCTTTTAACAGTTGGTAGTCGAAAGAAAATGTCGTCTCACTGAATTCTCCAAGCGAAGCAGTTCTGATGGATCGCCCGACCTAAAGTATGTACTATTTTATCTCACTCTAAGTATTGTATTATTCATATTGGAGGAATGTGAATGTGGAAGACTATAGTAAGATGTTCATTGTTTTATCATAAAAAGGTAGATATCACACTAATTTTACAAATGGAAAACAGTAGACCACTCTAAAAAGGACGAAAATAGTTTAATGGAAATTTTAATTGAAACACAACTGTACTATGCATATGGCACAGAATTTGCTTTGATACAAAATTTTAACAAATCTGAAACAAGGAAATTACATCAACCTTGAATTGATTGACAAAGAGATAGAATTTATACAAAATGACAGTGCTAAAGAAAATGATCCAGACTAAAAGCTACATTGCAAGAACTTTTGAAAAAGAAATCAAATCATAAGAGCATAAATAGTTGGACATTTAGCGGAGGTGGAAATTAACTTTATAGAATTTGTCAATAAAAGAATCTCAAAGTTAGAGAAAAGTTACCATTAAGTGAGATGTTACAGCGGTTGTTCAGAGATAAAGATGTAGCAATTGCTACCGTTTTTACAGTTATTGGTATGATAGCGGCAACTCTTGCTGAAAACCGAAAATTTGGTAAAAGGATTAACACTAGGAAGCAGTAGCGGTAGCGGCGAGCAGCAACGCTGATTCTATCATTCATAAATTCAAAAACGGTATGAAAAATATTGCCAACTATTTGAAAAACTTAGCTATAAAAAGCAGCAGCAACATTGCCTGGTATAATTAGTAATGCAATAATCTGACTTTTAACAGTAGCAGCAAAAGTTAGTTCTTTAGTAGCCGATACTGCTATTTTGTTATTTCTTGCATAATGTAGCTTGTTATCAGCAATTGTACTATAAGTTTTTTGTTTTTTTCTGTAGCAAAAAAATTAATAAAACAAAAAAAATAAAAAAAAATAAAGAATTAACAAGTTAATTAATCTATAAACTAGCTAATTAACCTAGTTCAGGAAGTAAATTGTGCCAGCTCATGCAACCACACATATAATAATAAATGCTTGTTTATTTGTTTCATGATCTGTATCTTTTAAATCATGAGGTATATCAGTTGTAGGTGTGACTGTAGGTACATGAATTTTGTCATTCTTATTTAATAGTCCTTACGTACTGTCTTCATAATTAGTACTACCCTTTTCTTGTCATAACATTAATCGTTGAAATGATTTTTTAAACCGTCTTGAACAATAGGACCAGGCTCTGTATTTGGTATTTTTTATATACATGAGCACCTAAAATAGATATCATATACGACATAAAAGTCTGATTTAGGCGCGCCATTCCTTTATCATTTAGTCAGTTGCTATCCTGAAGAAAGAAATAAGTCCATCCATATATCCCAATTTTTTCAGCAAAAGTTTAAAGACCAGCGGACAGGCTTTTTAGTGAAATTTTGAAGAAACGTAGCTTAGGCTTTTACTAAATTTTTTAAGAAAAGTGGACCATGTTTTTTTATTTTTATTTTTTTAATTTGAAGACCAGTGACCTAGGTTTTCTCATGAAATTATGATGACTTGCGGCCCAATTTTTTTCTAAAAATTTTAAAGAACATGGTTTTTGTTCATAAAATTGTGAAGACCAATGGGCTAGATGGCCCAGATTTTTTCATAAAATTTTGAAGGCCGGTTGTCCAGGATTTTTCACAAAAATTTGGAGGATAGGATATGTGTGGCTCGCCTGATGTGTTGGTGATAAGTCACTATTTTGTCACTATTAACTCAACGTTAAAAAATTGTGCTTTTTAGAATCGGTCGGAATCTGTTACAAACATTGCATATGTTCGATATTATTCTTAATATAAATTGTTGTTACAAGCAGAATGCTATCTAGTTTATATTGATAATCAAGTGTTTAAATATGATTTACTTCGATTTCGAATTTCAAACCACAAACTAGCCATTATGTCAGGTTGATATGTATGAATATCTAGAGAAGAGGAGTAGTACCAATATTGGTGTTTGAAAACTAATATTCCAGTCAACGAGTATGAATTACATTTCCAAGTAATAATGTCCAAAGTATGCTGTATTAATTGAAAGTCATACATTTTTTTAAGCTCAGAAACTGATATGTTTAACAAAATTTATAAGCTAAATGTTAAATATGTAACTTGGTTGTCTGAATTTATACATTGCTCTTTCTTAAACGAGAGTTGGTTTTACTGTAATGTATACTTCTGATACAGTATATTAATAGCAAGGAAATGGTTCGTCCTAAGACACTTAATCTGTTCTGTCTAGCTTCAACCGGTTAACCAGTTTTCATCCATTTCAAAGCGGTTTTCAGAACTAATATGTGACCATCCGCCATTTTTTTCTCTAAAGAAATTTCCAGGCCACACCCTTCCTATCCCCCAAATATATATGGAAAATCCTAGGCCACTTGTTTTTAAACTTTTATTAAAAAACCATGGGCAAGTGATATTAAAAATTTTATGAAAAACCTTGACCACTCATCTTTACAATTTTATATTTAAAAAACTGGCCCACTGGTCGTCAAAATTTCAGGACAAAACATGCACCATTGGTCTTCAAATTTTTCTTAGAAAAAACTGAGCCACTTTTCTTAAAAATGTTGCTAAATACCCGGGCCACATGTCTTCAAAGTTTACTAAACAACCTGTCCACTGCTCCTTAAAATCTTGAATTTATTAATGATAGAATCAGCGGAAAACAACATCTCCTGGACGCACTCGTGCTCAAACAGCCGCTCGGCTAGAGTAAGGCTGTACCTTTGCACAATGCCCGCGCACGGTTGACGCCAGGTTGTGCTGAGTTGGGACACGACACACATAAACTCCCGGTCGGGGTCAACCTGCAGAAGTTAGGGCTATTTTAGCGACCCCCTCTTGTAGATACGTACCAAGGCGTCGGCGAGTTTGGAAGCCCTATTTGTGTCCAAGTCCAAGACCTCATTGTAACGACTGATGACATCAACCACAGTCAGCGCATACTTGTACGTTTATCACCCAACCTTGTCATGCGGCAGAAACAAGACGTCGGCCTGGTGCACCTCTTTAAGAGCTGGCACATCAAACTGAGACCGGGGAAGTTTGCGCGGTAGCATAATCTGCCACATGGTCTGCTTCCTGAGCTATTCCCTGGCAGCATCTTGTGAGACTGTGGTGGCTTCTGCCAGCTTGTTTATAGCTACCACGCCCTTCCAATAACCTCGCGGGCTGTAGTATATTGCCGCAAGATTGGTATCAATTGCATTGTCACAGCTGTTTCCGCGGTTAACGCCGGAAAACGAGAAGTTCTAATTTGTCAGCGTAGAATAATACCCCCACTGCCAAGTTACAAATATTTGAACCCATATCTCCCAAGACGGCTTGACCCACAATAATAAATAACGTCTCGTAGTTTTGTTGTTCGGGGGATGGTGTACAAAAGTCAGAAAACTTTGGCTCATCGCCAATTTTTGAGCCATCGTCCTTTTCCGTACTGGTAAGCAGGTAGTACTCGGGTTCGGCTTCACCGATGTCCTGGTATTTTTCTTGTCAGCATGTTGTTGGCTACATAGACGCTCGTTGAGGTAATCAAGCCCGTGCAGCTTGAAACTTTTACACACAAAAAATGTCGTGGTATTTGCGTTTCTCGTTGACTGTATCTGGTCCAAGTGTATTATATAGAGCACTTCCGTCGGTGTATGCGGTGGCATTAAGTGTTTCTCCGCGCACCGTCATATCATTGCTTTATTTTAGGATCAGGACGTTATGATATCAGCAGGAATGATGCACTGTTTAATTAGTATGCACAGCGTCCAAAGGCTAAAAGTTATGACAACGTCCTTTGCTGCGTTTTCGAAGTGTAGGCGGTTTTATTTCTCGCTACCGTTTGGCAAGTATCATATACCCAACGTCGTGGAAGCCAGGAGGTTTCCAAAGTCTTTGGCGCACGGTGGTGTAGACATTTTATTTTCAGAAACTTGCAATCTTGCAATAGTGCTATTCCATATAAAATGGGTCAGGCGTGCGTCAGATTGGAATGGAACGAGAATGCAAAGCATATAGACATTGAAAACTGGGGACACGCAGAGTACCCTAAGCCAACACTCGGTCAGCTAGGGATAAATGCGCTTTCGCTGCTGAAACAAAACCCAACAGTATTGCCCTCAGGGACTCTCTGGTGCAACTGGTACTGTAATGCCGACGTGGTATTTAGCAAAACGGCCACAGCAATAGCTTTTCCTCGGGGTATTTAACGCCCTCCATCACTCTTCTGACATCCAAAAAGATATGGTGTGCGGCAAGACAGTGGCCGGCCAGAAACACACGCAGTCATAAAACCTGCGAACACAGGGCAGAGTATTTGTGACTTTTGGTGAGCGTGTTGGCGGGCATGCTGAAGACTATGCCATTGCCGAAACTAAAGATATTAAGGAAATTGATGCTGTCTTTGACATCATCGCTGTCTGGCCAGTACACTACGGCGATAAGGTGCGTGTTCACAGAGAAGCTAATCCCACCACCTTCGGATCAATCAAAGTTTCATATCACGCTCCTCATAGAGGAATTATAATGTTGCTATAAACAAAACTCCAAGATTCAAGAGATTGTCGCCTAAAAAAGATCTGCTAGGTTTAAACATCCTTATGGACTGAGGATGAGCAGCGGCGTGCCCTCTACAAAATGTAAAGGTTCGCAGTGAACGCGGTGCATGGCGTTGGCACCACACTTACGGCTGTGTATCTGTGGTCGCCGCTGTGGCGTGTGGTGTGGATTGGCATATTGTCAGCAATAATTGCCGCTCCCATCGCGGTTGCCCTTTAGATCCTCGCTTTGGGGGTTCGATTTGTTTCCATGACTGGAAATTGTATCAGCCGGCATTTAGCAGTGAAAGCAGAAAGTACATGTCTTGGCCACAGCAAAGCTTCACGCAATCTCATACCACATATCCAAGGTTCTCCGAGACAACGCCATCTCCGAGGAAGAGTTTAAGCTCATGTTCGATGAAGTTGACAAATGCACAACCTGCGTCATACAAGGCACACAATTCGATTGTCATCGACAAGGTGGTAAAAAACGAATAGATAGCCCAAGTAAAAACCAAAGCCCGAGAAAAGATTATGAAAATTATCGCTAGAAATTCTCAATAAGCTGTGTTTGGTTTACGGAACCGTCGAAATGAGGGGAACCACAGGTTTCGTGCTCTCTTGATCAAGAGCGAAGCATGAGGATTACCCCCAGTGCGACCCCGCCATACGATGTAACTTAACTGATGAAAAAAAAAAAAGAATGCATCGCCAAAATGGTCTATTTTTGCGCCTACTTTTATAACACATTTTAATAAGGTGTAGCCGGCTCATGCGCTATTACCCTTATTCGGTATGGCCTGAATGTATGCAGTAGAAGGTCGTATATATCGATATTGCTGTTCCCATATTCGTTCCTATGGGATGCATATACACTCAAACCAACCACAGCCAAGGCTGCAATAAACAAAGTTGTCATAGGGACGAAAACATCAATAAGAAAGCAGCCGGTACACATTTAAGTTAATTATTATGCTACGACACATGTAATAATGTGTCATTATAAAACATGCAATGTCTCCACAGTCTGCGATGGGCTTTTAGACCATATTTTTTTAATGGGGGGTCTCGACCTCCCTCACATTACTGCTACTTCGTTTCTAGCAGGAATGAAGTACATGGGTGCGTAGGTTAATAAACATCATGCCTGAATACGCACATCTGGCTGGTTATCGCACCCAGATATAAAACCCAGAACAACCTGTGACAGTGTGTTGACTTAGCACTGTCGTTTAAAACAAAATTTTTCTGGCTAGTTTTAATGAGAAAAGCCGACTAGCGTGACATTATTTTTTTACCTTGACAGATTGGTCGAAAAGTTGACCAGTATTTTGAAATTAATAATTAGCAGGGCCGTATTGCATAAAACACCAGGTTTAATCAGGCTTTGTGGGGAAAAAATGGCGAGCTTGGTAAATAACGTATGATGGAGTGGGTGATTCAAAAACTATACGAGGTAGGCCATTTAGGGTGGATGAGCGGCAGGGATCTTTAAAAGCCGGATTGGGCCGCCCTCGTGGGGTACCGGGCGGCTCAGCAACCATTGTAACGACAGGAAAGTAATTTTTTACCAAATGTTGAGTGAGTCTAAAATTCCTGCTCGAAGGGCAAAGAAATATAAAAAATTAAAATAAATAAATTAAAAAAAAAAAATAAAGAATAAATGCAACAATATCGGAAATAAACTGCGGGAGACTAACATCCAAGTCTCCCCCCCCCCCCCAACCGGGTTCAAAATCTTGGTATGCTCACACAGAATCCTGATGTAGGGATTCTGAAATACGTTAAGCCAAACGTTAAAAGATAGCCTGATGATTGTGAAAAGGGATTATATTTGGAAGTTCGTCAAGAGATACCCACATAGTTCATAGGCTACCCTTTGGTGCCTGAAAGATGGTTTCGTTTGGTTTAGCGTTTTACGGCATAACAACACAAGTAACTTTTTTATAGCACAGAGGCAATTGGAGCTAAGTGCCGTGCTCAAGGACACACCACGGAAGCCGACCCGGTCTGAATGCGATGGTAGGATTTGAACCCGCGTCATTCCGATCGGGAGTCCAGCATGCTAACCACTGAACCACCGCGGCTGCTTTGAAAAAGATGGCAATTCCTCACCAAGAAATGCTAGAACTTCAAAAACAGTCAGTATCAGAAAGGAAAGGAAATTTGCCAAATATTAAGACGTTGAGTGTACTTTAAATCACAAGACAAATGCCATCATGAACTACAAGATCCTCAAATATTACAAGAGTCTGGGAGATATTTTATTCCTTCAAAATATTTGGATGGATGAAACATTAATTTGAATACTAATCTGAGACAAAAATTGACACACCATTTTGCAAACTATCTTTTCAAGCTGATAAATATTGCAGCATTTGGTAAAACAATGGCGAATGTTAGAAAAGGAAAAGATGTACAATTTGTAAAAATAATTGTACAAATCATTCGAGAGATTAGAGAGAAACTCAGGTATTAAAATATTTTCGTGTATCAGTGATAATATCGATCTAGCTCAGATAAGACCGAAAAAGATTGTGCTGAGCAAACCGATATATATATATATATATATATATATATATATATATATATATATATATATATATATATATATATATATATATATGTGTGTGTGTGTGTGTGTGTGTGTGTGTGTGTGTGTTTCTCTACGTTAGAACTATGGAGAATTCTGATGTACCGATTATAGTACGATGTATTCAAGCCTACGTATATGGATAACATGAAAATGATGTACACTGATACAGATTCGCTTGTTTTGTATGTAAAAAAGTAAATACTTTATGATAACATGATGGAAACTATAGACCATTTTGATACATCTGACTATCCTGGAAATAGTAAGTATATATTACCTTTGGTAGATAAAAAGAAGTTCTGGATAAGTTCAAGGATAAAGTAAAGGCTACTATTTTTGATCAATTTGCAACACTCAGGAGTAAAATATATTCGTTCAAGATATGAAAAATGGTAAAGTAAATATGTAAGGGAGTTAAAAAGACAGCTTGCAATGATTTGAGGACTTAAATTTTTTTGAAAATTGCTTATTTAAGTTTTTGAAGATAAGTTTGTTAATTTTGAAATCAATAGATCTAACAAATACTATAATTTGGAGATAAATACGTTAAAGATTAGCCCTTTTGACGACTAGATATATCTAATGAATAAAGCATAAACGTTATCATATGGTCATTCTATGAATCAGTAAAATTTATTTGGGAAATAATTTGGCAAATAAATATGTACATAAATGATACTAATATGTCTATGGAACATTTAATAAAAACAATGGTAAACGTAAACGACTTGTCCAAGTCTTACACATTATCATTGATAATGGATGTGTTTGAGGAATTGAGAAAAAAAAAATATCAGGACGGCGTGTCGAAAAGAAAATGTTTCGAGAGCAACGTTTTACAAATTATGAACATAATTAGAACATACATTCGCCGCCGAGATATTAAAACAACAACAGAAATTGTTTAAAACAAAAAAAGGCAGCGAAAGGCTGGGTACAGTTTAAAAGAAAATATCAGGCCTGTGAATAAAACGATAAAGAGCCAGACAAAAGCTTTTAACAGTGAGAACGTGTATGCGGAAAACTTCAATATTAATCATGAAGATAAAAAAGACGGAATACCATTTAATCTAGAAAACATGTCCGAAGACTTAGCGAGCTAACGGAGGAAGTCTGGACAAGGCTAACAATGTTGGTAAAGCAAACAAGGAATATATGGCGGAACCGTTGAGTGTAGAGCATAACTGGGGAGCCTGTGTAAAGTATAACGGAGGAGTCTGTGCATAGTATAACTAAGGAGCCTGTGTAGAGTATAACGGAGGAGCCTGTGTAGAGTATAATGTAAATGTCCCTTAGCAACAATATTTATCACACAGAGACTACGTCGGAAGTCTTAACGATGATAACGACGATAACGGTGTTGTACTTTCGATTCACCTCATGAGTAGAGTTGACGACGAAAGACTTAGTGAAGATTACACTGTATCAAAGACAAATAAAGTATACACGGCCTTTTTAAGCAAAAGTGATAATCCTTATATTAATAAGAGTTTAGTATCTATGAGATAACAATTAACACAAATCAATAGTAAGAACCAGAAAATATTGAAAGAGAAACAAAAGAAATAATTTTTATCATGATAAATAAATGAGTTGTAAAGCTCCTCCAAAAGGAGACCTTTCGATATCAATAATGTAGCAGCTAGTTATGATTTAAACGTATATATGAATGCTTCTCATGGAATACAAATTTAAAGTATCCTTTCCATAACATTGAAAAATATTTCTAAAAAACTGTATTATAATTTTTAGTTGAGTTAAAACGGTAAACTGCAAAAGCAAGTCTGAAGGATAACAAGAAAATCAATAAATCTATATCTGCTGAAGGTATAATACTGTTGGAAAAATAGTAAAATACCTAGAATCAAATTAAACATTTTAAAGAAGAATTACAAATCTGTAACTTGTAATGATTTAATTGCTCTCAAAACAAATTATGTAAGACTGAATCATAACTCTCGTACTATCCCAAGTAAAGAAAATCCCAGCATGATTAATTTAAAATACAGACTTTTTCAAATACACTAGTTATTTTTGTACAACTTTTATCTTCTTTTGTGGGCATCTTTTGTACTCCTTAATCTTTAGAAAATTACTGCTAAAAGCGATTCTAAGTCCAGAAAAGTAAAATTCAAGGGAAATATTGTTTATTTTTGTTTGCAACAATCCGTGCGCCTTTTTGTAGCTTGTATTTCTGGCTTCCATTTCGTTTACCTCTCGTTTGCAATAATTAGAAGCCATTTTTATTTTAATTTTATTTTTATTATCTAGTTCTTTAATTTCTTTGTCGAAGGTTATTTAATTTGGAAAAATGGTCGATTCTTTAAAAAAAGAAAATTATCCATCGATTGCTCATTCGTAACAAATTCGGAATATTCACGCAGTGCTTATTATTTCACAGGGTTCCATTCCATGTTGTGGATTGTCGGTAAAAAAAAAATGACTCTTGCTTGTACGTAGGCGTGTTGTGTGGAAGCCATCCTACCACGTGTGGTCAATTAGAATACTGATTTGGGTTTCTTATAAAAATTAATACATTAAACATATTTACCCTGATTTGGCACATTATATAATGTATTTGGATAGGATCCCTCAGGTAGGCAGGCGTGCTTTGCTTCCGGATTGGGAGCTAAAGTTGTACACGGAGCGTTATTTTGCTGAGTAGAGATCGATGTTGGTTTCGTTGTCTGTGCTGTAACAATACAAATACATGCTCTAATCTATTAATTGAAAGATAATATATATATATATATATATATATATATATATATATATATATATATATATATAAATTAGACCTTCCATCACTTTTTCAACAATGTAGTAAAATTGACGTCATCAAGAATTCATGTCAAGAAATGACGTCATCTATACATCGCATACATATCATGCTCTGTTCTTTTACGATGCATCTTCATTAGAATATTCCGTTGATATGCCACGATTAAACTAAGAATACAAGTTTCATGAGTAAATTCAGCTCTATTTAGAATCTAGTATCTGTATGTTTGATAAACCGCTATCTCCTATTATCTCTCTGTTCTGTATTCGCAAACTACAAACGACGGTACAAGGGAGTTGATCAGGAAATTCTTTTTATGAAGTTTGGTTGAATAAAGACAATTAGTATAAAAAAAGGAAAAAAAAAAAAAAACAACAAAAAAAAGACATTAAAAAAATCAAAGAGGACTGAAATGGCTGTATAGTGTTTGAAGGGTTGAAATTAAGATCGGATGCCTCTACATGTGTATTTTTGTTATAACAGATTTTTTTTCACAGATGATCAGATATGTGTGGCCATGTTGACCTGAAAATAGATCAGATTAAAAACTTCTATTACGTCAAAGTATTTAACTTGTATCCATAAGGCATATAGTACATCTAGAAAATGTTCCTGGACAGTACTTCTAGAGTACTAAAGGGGAATGCGTTACATCAACATTGTTCACTTCTACTGTAATTTCATAACACACGCAAAAGCAGCACGTAGAATATATCTTCCCGGCAGCTAACCATACAATCATCAAAAAAATAAAAAATTCTTAGAAAGCAACACACTACCTTCTGCCAATTATTTGTTTTAGAAAACTTCCCACTAACGCTATGATACTACACCCTCACAAACAAAATGTAAAAAATATTTTTTAAAAAATAGAACAATTTAGCTATAAACTATATAGCCCTAGACAACTCCGACGCTACAAAGCTGTAAGGAGTTGGGCAAGTTCGTTTGTACTAAGCAATAAATTATTACAAAAGAAACAAATGAATTATAAAATATAAACGATTCAAGCTGACCAACTTGCCGCCATTAAAATTCAAATGAAATATTATAATTTTAACATTTTTATTGCAAATCAGTAGAGCTATAGAATACAGGTAACCTAGTTTTAATCCCTTGGTACTATTGGCATAGTCTGGTTAGCTCCTGATACTCCACTTAAAAACCCATGCACGACTAAATTATAATTAAAACAATAAAAATAATAAATATATTTTTTTTAATACACAGTATAACAAATTTATGATTTAGTTGAGATATGAAAATCCAGAAATGTTTTACACCTTTATTTATACGTGTAGCGGTTTATTATAAGTGTATTAGGCAATGAAAACCAATTTACTTTCTTACTTCGAATCCGCGCAATTTTAGTACAGGCTTTAAACTCTGCAGTTTTCATGTCTCAATTCTTAATATTTTGTCGATGTAGTTATGCTAGGGGCTGCTATTATTGTTGATTGCTTGGCGAATGAATAAGTTGAGTATTTGGAAGGAATTTAAATACGGGATTCCAGGAAGCAACAATTAGCCATATAATGTGTATGTCTGAGTATTAAGAATAATTCAATTTTAACCTATTGGTTTTGTATCGTACTAAACGCAGAGTAATTACATTTTATTAGTTAGTGACAGGTGATTATTATTTTGTGACAATAGTTGTCGTGAGCATCTGAAAATTAGTAATTTTTGCGCTGACATTTATGCGTTTTATAGAAATATGTACATTAAAATAAATCGACAAAATACTTATAAACAAGTTTTAGTCTTAGATATTTAAATTTTCATACCATTGTGGAAATTATCCCTTTTAACACTTATACACAGAGAATCTCGATGTCATTAATAGTTTCATTTTGTCACTATATTAGTTCTTTAGCATGTTGTAGTAAAGTCATATAATAACAACTTAGTTACTTCTAGCATTGTAAAGCCACCATAAATTGGTTGTGTAATTTTATTTTCTTGTTCTTGAAACTAACTAAATCTATCTTAATATAGTATGGTTCTTACAAATTATAATTTTGAAGTTTAAAATAGTTCTTATCAGCAATGCATATTTTCACATTAGCTCTCTTCAATTTTGCATCGATTTATTCATCATTCATTAGCTTAAAAAAATCCTATTTTTCAAAGTCGGTCGTTGCTTTTTCTCCTAAAGATGTATGAAATTCAATGTACGGTTTCGACCACGGTTCTTGGTTGAATATAATTCCTTAGGTATCGCTTTTAGCTTTATTCCTAACTGAAGATATAAACTGTATACGTCGATATTGACTAACATATTTTTCTGTCTTTTTTAACGTATATAATAATTTAGGTACGAAAGTTTTGTAGGCTTTGTTTATCTTCCATCAATTTATTTTGTAGTGGAGATAAAACATTCCCAAAAAGAATTATTTTTCTTGTGAAAAAGCATAATTATAAAAATAGTAGTGAAAATTCGTGGATTCTCCAATATCTACCTCTCAAGTTTCTCTAATGTTAGAATAATCACTCCAAAACATTAAAATTTCTTTAATTTATTTTATTTGTCTTCTTTGTGTGTCCATTTAAGGTTTCTAACGGGCTTGGGTTGGCCCATCGACTATCCATAAAAATTGTGAAGTCTATAATAAACTCTTTTGCCTTAGTTTTGTCATAACAAGCATCGTTTTGTATTGTCTTAACCCCATAATATTCATTATTTTCTTTGGAGTATCTATTAGGTGTGATATATATTCTTCATCTTAAAAAAATCTCATTATCTGTCAGCAATTTTAATTCTACCTTACTTTTTTTCGAGCTATCATCGTGAGCTAGTCCTGATGCAGTGAATAGTTTGATTGGTCAAGTTTATGGTTGATCATACACACAGATTTAAATTCTTCAAAAATATCAGATAACATTAAAGTATCTTTCTTAAAGTAGTAGTCGGGAAAATAGCCATGAGAATTTAGTTTGAAATGTTTCATAACATTTTTAACATACTGGTAATCAACTGCATTAATTTCTAATCAGGTGAGCTTTGTATAAAATGTATTAATTTGTGGTAATTCAGTTTCACTAAACCTTTCAAACGAATCCATGCATTTGTATGGATAAATATCTTTCCTCAAAACTCTGGGTTCTTTTTTCCCAAAATGTTTTATTGTTTCTATGAATTTAACATCCTTTAGAGTTGTAGCAAGTTTGTCTACTGATTGACCAATGAACCTATAACTGTTTTTTTAACGCTTATGGTTATTTATTTCTTTAAAAAAAATTTTAACCGTCTTTTTGAAATCCATCAACTGTAGTATCTTTACTGACCAAAATATATTTTTCTAAATTTTTTAGTGTTATTGATACTTTTTCATTAGGATCATTTTCTAAAATTAAAACTTTGATAGTCAAATGAGAATCGTACCTAGATAAATTATGAATAAATAGTGGAATATTTTGGATGTTTATAAATTGAACTACACTGTATATGTGCGGGGCATCTGTATTTTCTAAATATGATGATCTCTTATTTTCTAATTTCATTTGTCAACGGCAAATCCTTTTTTTTTTTTTAGAGATATGACATTTTGGTGGAATTATAGTGCCTTTAATCTGTATTGGTGAATATTATTTAAGCAGGATTACTTGGTCTTAGTTCTTCATAAGCAGTTTCTGCAATTGATTGTAAACATTCGTAAAATTTATTGATACAGTACCCCTGTAAACCATGGACTTGTACTCCTTGTGACTTGATTTAAGGTAATTTTAAGATCCTGATGGTGTGTGTTTTGTGACCATGACGTATTTGGGTCATCACTGATAGTACTTATTGGCTCAGTATTACTTTCAAAACTATAATATAGAACAAAAAGAAACCTTTAGTTGAATTTGGTAGTTTTTATATTTTTTTGACATTTCCCTCTTCTGCATAATGTCTATTATGGTATCGTTTGGCTACATAATATTTTGTGTTTTGTAATTTTAGTTAAGAAAAGAAACATCCAAGCAATTCTTGCAAAAGTGTTTTTTCATTGTGTTTTGTTTTATTATTTGAGATGAAACCAATTTTGATAAACCCTTTGTTCCACAAAAATTAAATGATTAAAAGATCTACGTGACTGTCTCTTTCTCTTTATATTATTCTAACTGGTCATATAAGTTTGTCTACGAGTTTAACGACGTTTACCGAAATATTAAATTCAATTTAAAATTTATATTATATGTATATATATATATATATATATATATATATATATATATGTATATATATATATATATATATATATATATATATATACATATATATATATATATATATATATTGGATAATTTATTAAACTAATGTTTGTAATGGTTGTATGTTTCTGGCGTATATGAAGGCTCACACGGTGTGTTTAATATAGATTATACTGCATATAAAAAAAACATTTATTGTCACTTTTCTGTACATTAACACGCTATTTGTTTTAAAATATAATCTAGTAAATCTCTGTATGAATGTATTCCTGTTAGTCTAATCTATCAACATGTAAAGTAAATAATTTATCCTATTGTTCACTGATCAAAGTTTATATCAAGCAGCTCTTGAACTTTTCTTTCTATTTCATTATTGTTCATTCTGTTTTGAGCTGGTGATATATCATAGCAATCTACATAATGATGATAATGTCATTCATCCTCGTCTATTTCGATCCTTACCAGCTGAATTGAGAAATTTAGCTGGACTTTTACGAAAATATTTAACTTTTCTATTTTCCGTAAGTATCGTTCTTTAAAAAATAAAAGAAGTCTTGTTAGTTTATTCTCCAGCTTGAAATTTATATTCATGTGAGCGTTTTGTTGTTGTTGTTGTTGTTGTTGTTGTTGTTTTTAACGAGTCTTGTAGCCTTCCTTTGACAAATTTATTTTTTATGTTGATTAATAATTCTTCTTATTTCTCTTCGAGTTAGAACACGAATTAAAAGGCGTTTTAATTTACTTTTTCAGATTTTGCTATTTTTGCATCAAGCTAATTCTGTGCCATTTACATTTCAGTTAAAAGTTTGGTAAAAAACCAAATTGATCCTTTTTCTAGTGGTCTATGGTTTTTCATTGATAAAATTAGTATGAAATCGGGCTTTTTATGATAAAACAATGAATATCTTTGCATAGACTTTTTCATATTCACGTGTAATTTTTGTTTGGTTATATTCTCTTATTTTCTTATCTCCTGCACAATAATAACATTGAAATAATATTTGCACAATGTTTACACCGTTTGTAGTGCGTATTTCGACGTTTCATGTCATTAATAAACTTAATTTATTAACACATATAGTATATAATTAGTTCCATTTATATAATTATTTTTTTTTTACATATGAATACTGCACTACTTAGAGTGATATATAAATAATGCCCACTTTAAGCCGGGCGATAAGTCATGACTACTTCGCTTTTACTCTTTCAGTGATACTACATTTTCTTCGGGTACCAAGTATTAAACAATTCATCATATCGTTTCCATTTTACCAGTGCATACTTTTTTTACCATCCATTGTTTTACTTTTTTAATTGTATCAATCTTAAAGGCGTCATCTCCTTGTCGTATAGAGACAACTCCTCCTCGTAAAATATTCCGTAAAATTAGAAAGATAGCAGTTAGCAAAAATAATCTTATATTTTCAAATCTAGACCTTTTCACCTGTTTTCTATTTGGACACTCCATAGGCATCTGTTGTAAGATAGCCAAATAAATTAATCCATACTTTTAATCTATTGCTAGGTTTACTAGCTTTAATTGGTGACATTTTGTATATAAAAATAGATCTATTACCTAGCTAGTTAATCTTATCACCAGAATAGTAAAAAAACTGCATATGAATTTGTATTCACTGCGTAGTGAAATTGAAATAACAAATTTGGGGATATTCGCTGGTATTTTTATCCTATTTTTGGTGCATGTAATTTGGAATGTCAGTGCGGGTTTTTCATACAATGTTAAGTAATAGTAGCTCAGGTGTTAAGTAAAATGTTGGGGACACGTGGCTTAGGATTTTAAATAAAACTTAATAACTAGTCTCCCAGTTATGTTTTATCAAATTGGCTTTTTTCAGAAAATGTTGAAGTCAGTGGCCCAGGTTTTCTCATAAGATTTTGAAGACCAGTGGTCAAGATATTCTTTTTAATATAATTTTGACGAGTAGTGGCCTACGTTTTTCTTAAACATTTTGAATGTCACTGGCCCAGTTTTATCATACAATTTGAAGACCAGTGACTTAGGTGACCCTGGTTTTCATAAACGTTTGAAGGCCAGTGGCCTAGAGTTTTCTATACAATTTTGGAGGATGTAAAGGGGGTGGGCTTGGATTATTCAAAAATAAAAAATGGCAGATGGTCACATCTTAGTTTTGAAAACCGGTTTAAAGTGGATAGAACAGGTTATGTGTCCCTGGACGAACCATTTCCCTACTACTTGCATTAATTTGTCATTCTCATCATATAACATTTCTCCATGTAGGACTAGTTCTTGCAAACAAATGTATAATACCAGGTACTTTATAATTTGTTTGACACTATGTCATCACGGCAATAAAGGTTTGTGTTATAAAAATGTGAACGTGTGTGTTGGTGTGAGCTAGAGAGAGCTAGTCGTTGGGATTAGAAATTACAGAAACCACTCAGTAATTTTGAGGAAGGGAATATTTTATAGACAGGTCAGTATGTATCAAAACTTTGATTTATGTACTGATTCCAACTGTAATAAATTTTAAGGTTGGGCTTAAACCATTTGTATCTGATGTAATTGGCTTATAAAGCGGATCTCAGATGAAAATGTTCTTTGCTAGAAAGTCCTTCTGTCACTTGGTCATTACAAATCTGGTACTATATGTCAGAATCTAAGATATTCATATCTACCGTTCAAACGGTGTCAGATGTCTTATTTTAAGTCGTGCTGTCTTCAAGATAACCCTTCTGTATGTCATGTACTTAAAGCGAGGAATGAGCACAGACCACTGTGACACATACTTGAATTAACCATGAGTCATTATTTGAAAATACAGAGTATTGTAGCCGTGTGCTTGATTCTGGGTACAGAAATATTAGGATCAGATTTTCACATATATGTATCTCCAACTGGGTCTGACCAAAATGATGGGTAATATGTTAATGGTTATTCTATCTCTCTCTCTCTCTCTCTCTCTCTCTCTCTCTCTCTCTCTCTCTCTCTCTCAGAATTTGTGTATGGTTCAATCTATGTGTATGTCTGCACTCGTAAATGTCTGTCTTTCTTTATATAACCTTTGTGTTCATGAGAACATGATTTACACGCAGTAATTAGTATTTCCTTTGAAGTTACTCCACTGAAAATGATTGGTAGTCCCTGTGGAAGAAATACATTTTGACATTTTGAAGCCTAACTGTTGCAGGTATAGGATTATAAAAATGAAATTTAGCGTTAAAGTTTGATTACAAATACGATTTGGCGTGAGCATTCCTCTGAGTTTTCTATTCAGTATCAAATCTTGGTGGCATATCTATCGTGAGGCATGCCCAGTTCAATGACCTTGGATCATGTGCCTATAAAACAAGATCGAAAATGGATGACAGCTGCCATTGTCAGTCCCTCATTTTGGTATATATTATTTTTTGAAGTATTACAATCTAAAAACACAATGCTTCATTTAAAAAAAGCTTCCAAAATTCAGAAGTAATTATTATACTAAAATTTCGTAAACTCCTCATATGGAAAATGCAATGGAATATAGCTTATACTTTTACGAATCTGAACATAAAAAAATATATTATGAAAAATAAAACAAATAGTGTACTTCTCACCAAAAATGACGGTGCTTACATTTCCATTTTATCTAGTAATCATGCTGAGACATATAGTCAAAACGGGACCTATTATACTAATATTGAAATAGCTACATCAATTATATCAAGAGTGTGTATATAGACATAGATTGTGATGAAAATCGTCTTCTTCAAAATCCATTCTAATAATTGCAGGTTAGATTATCAATATACAATGCGGTGTGGAGCTCTCACGATCTAGAAGAACACCAGAGTTAACCTACTGTCGTAGCGAATGGATTCTACAAATGTGAACAATTTGAATGGATCAAAATATTCTGCAATGGAACAAAATGCACTTATTTTGAACTAAATGTTTTGAAGCCACAGAGACACAGAGACTTCTTGATTTCACTAACATATTTGGACTTTGAATAGCTTCTCTTTCGAAAATAGTTGGAAATTCCCAGGCCGAGATACTTGTATTTTTTAGGAAGATAATGTACAAGAATAGTCCACGCCAGCATCAGAATACATCAACTAACATGACAAAATGTATACCACTGTTGACAGGGAATATTTGACAACATGACAAAATGTACACCACTGTTGACAGGGAATATGTGACAACATATTTCTGGCCCCTCTATCATAAAACTTGACTCGACTCCAAATCTTACTTGAAGATACTGGGATTAATAAAAATGACGCACTTGTCGCTTTCGAGTAAGATTTAGAAGTTTCGTGTACAATTTAGAAGTTTCAAGTAAGGTTTAGAAGTGTCTACTAACATTTAGAAGTTTCTAGTAACATTTATTACTCGAAATGTTGAACAAAGTTTTATGATGGAGATAGAAATATTTATATATATTTTTAATATAGATATAAAAGCAATGGCAATCAAGAAAATGACGAACCACTTTGAGCTGTTTGTAGAATAGCTAATATCTTGTGGTTAATAAGGTAACTTATATCAGTGCTCCACGTGTATAAAATATGATAAAGTGCCCGACGTGTATAAAATATGATAAAGTGCCCCACGTGTATAAAATATGATAAAGTGCCCCACGTGTATAAAATATGATAGAGTGCCCCACGTGTATAAAATTTTGCATGCAGTGCTCCAGTTGCACAAAATATATGATACAGTGCTCCGCGTTTATAAAATATATGATTCATTGAATATATCCAATCTCGAATAGACATAAAATTATGAAAGCATGACGTCAGACATAAGAACGCATTTGAGATTATATGTATCTCGTGACTTTTTACTTCATTTTTATGTTGTCAAATCGCTGTGAAACGTTAATTTGGTATGACTTTAACTATCTCGAAGTATTAGAACACTTATGAATTTACACGTGTGTTTAAGATGACGTCAATGACTCGATATTCCATATTTTCAAAAATACACAAGACTATTTAGGCGAGTAGAAATCGATCAAGATAAAATATTGGTTTCGGTTTTTTTTATAAGAAAGAGATTTTAAGAAGATTTTTTTTTAAAAACAGGTTATCGACTTCCAGTACCCTGCTTACTATTGCTGCAGCTTTACCAAAAGTGCTTGCTCACGACGTTGCTGGGAACAGTATGTGCATGCTTTTTAAGGATAATTTATCTACCTTCATACATAGATACATACAAATATGCACACACGCACACACACATATATATATATATATTGCATATTAGTCATAAAAGGTTATAATTAATTGTTGCATTATCTCATTTAATCAGCTAAAACGTATAATATTAATAATACTATATATTTCATTAGTTATTATAGCAAAATTGTGACCCGTCTTTGAAGTTTCATCCGTACGGTTGACCGAGAAGTTGCGAATGTTACACCACTTATATATGCTAATTTACCCTATGCATTGCATTACTTAGCATTGTAAAGATATTAGCAATATAATTGCACAAAATCACTTGTAATTTGCGTTATAAAAGGTGCACTTTTTCACATTAAAAAAGCTATCAGGCTCTAATGATATTCAAATTGGTAATAAAAACGAATACATCTTTATACAACTCTATTCTAAGTAACTTTGAATACAAAAGCTACGATGGAAATATATATGAACATTAAACTATTACCCAGTCTCATAGGCCCATGACTTAATTAGTATGAATTACAGATATGAAGAGTTGGAAAACATTAAACCTTGGTCAAGTATTTGCGATGTTACTGTAATATTAATAAATCCGTTTAAAATAATTGCCACTGCTGCAGATCTTAAAGCTATAGTTTTTACAAATGGGTTTAAATATATACTGTCATATTGCACGATTGCATTTCATTCAGACAAATACATCGGGCGACGTACTAACCTCTAATTTTGTCCATTTATTTATTTTTTATCAGATGTGTTTATTGAATTGATGTCCGGATATCACGATCTCCATTCCACACTCACCTTTAATCGTCTTTACAAGGCAACGGTGACTATTCGCGCATATCAAGGCAGAGAAGTGCACGTGGTAAAGTAAAAAAAAATATTTTTTTTTGGCTAATAAATCAACTATGTAATGTCTTCCAGAACTTTGTACAATCTGATGATCATGCATTGAGGCCCAACTGTGGTTCAATAAAATACATTACAAAGCTCGACCCACGCTTTTGTGTATTCGGTCTCTCTTAACGAAACTGGCTTATAACTATAAAATTACGTCAAGCAAACTGTAACAACTGAATGATATTCAGAGACATACAATGACTACTGCAGTTCTTTTGATGGTACGTTTTAAATGGCATCTTACTAAAACGTTTTTCATCGGAATATAGAAATGAAAATATGTACAAAATCATCTCGCTGCATTTTCGTGTTCTGTTTTCCCCATTATATATATTTCTACTTTTGAGGAACTAAATAATCGTACACATTGGAATTGACAGTTCAGTAAACATTGTCTGCTTTCTACTTTCCAGGAAACAAACTTGGAATTTTAGGTCATGTTGCAATTAATAAGAAAACAATGGTTATTCTCTCTCTCTCTCTCTCTCTCTCTCTCTCTCTCTCTCTCTCTCTCTCTCTCTCTCTCTCTCTCTCTCCACCTTTCCTATATAAATAAAATAAACTCGTCCACCTACCCATTCTTGGTTTTGATTCTTTGATTTGGGGGTTTTGAAATTACAATATTATCGTCCAAGAAAAATATGAACTGGAATTATTACAATAAATTTACCAATATCTTCGCAGTATAAAATGTACTCTGTTTCTTATTTCTTGTTCTTTCAATGTTCAGACTGGTGGAAAAAGAATTCCGGGTAATCTTTTCAAAAACGTTACAGATGCAAACATCCTACATCGTTTGACACCTCAAGCTAAACGTCATGTAAGTAAACACACGTAGTATATATATATGAGTTCCTCAGTGTACATTACGCATGATCTAAATAAATAGTCAAAGGTTGGTGTTTGATTGAGTAATTAATAAGGTAAGTGCAGTTTGGTGTCAATTTGTATCCATGTATTTTAGATATAATTACATTATATAGATATTTATCTGGCGACCAACCTACTTGTATGTATGTATGTATGTATGTATGTATGTATGTATGTATGTATGTATGTATGTATGTATGTATGTATGTATGTATAATCTATCTATCTATCTATCTATCTATCTATCTATCTATCTATCGCTTCTTCTTGATTTAAACCTAAAATCTTTTAATCCAAATTCTACGTGTTGTAGGTAAAAGTGATACACCTCCCAGATGCTGGAATAACGAATTATGGCAAAATCAACGAATATGGTTTTTACATTACGAGGGCGGCATCACTAGAAGTCTTCTGGAACAGTGAGCCGACGAGGCTGGCACGATATCCTAACCAGGTGGCTAACTTGAATGAACTCTTTCTTTCTGAGTAACTTATCCAGGAACTTCAAATAAATACAAGTGCAAGATTATGTTTTATCACATGACAAAAGCTGATCTTATTCAGTAAAGTCAAATAGCCCAATGTCTTTCAAGTTCATTCAGATACATAGTGCGTGATGATTGTATGACGTTATTCGATTTCTAGTTTGCAAAATGTTAGAATAGATCGAACTATTAAATATTTGCGTGTTTCTTCTATTTGTTCATCTCAATTTTCAGCAGTTGCTACGAATCACAGACAGGAGATTTAAATGATTGGGATTTAAAACAATGAATTATTTTGTATACTCAAATAATATCATCAACTATTAATCTTTAATTTTTAATTTTTCAGGGCTTTTTAAACATAGATCACGTTCTGGACGGTCAAAACGGCAAACGATTCACATACGCAGACCGTCATCTTATGAGCTGGACTCAAGAGAACGAAATTTGGACCTATGGTTATTGGTAAGTTTGATTGAACTTGTATTGATGGATTTAATATAAAAATCGAAGTCCAACATATATGTATCTATGTACGAAACATCTAAACAATCGAAGAATTGACAAGATATCCAATGAGTGGAGAGATTATATCAACAAGCAACCATTCTTATAGACCACTACCAATTCCCTTACATAAGTGGTTATGAGTCTGTTTCGTATGGCTTCTCGGTGAGATGCATGCATTCATAGCATTATTCCAAACAATCCAAAAACAGTATGAAGAAAATTATGCATGGTAACGCAACCCTTGCACATCACATTTCAAAATAAGTCAATGTCATCAGTAAAACAATGGGGCTCTCTCTTAGGTTTGTCTCGTAGATTTCTTGATACAGAAAAAAACCTTTACCATTAGCAAATTATGCAAATGTATCGTCGTAGCCATCTTTGTATTTTGATAGTATTTTCAGCAAGTTAAAATTGTAATGTTAACAACGGTTGACCTAACATTTAACCGAACATTTTATGGAATTTGAGGTGTTTGTGGCAACTCATATTTTTTCTTCAAAATTTGGTGCAGTCATAACTTTGCATAAGCTCGTATTTTATTATTTTAGTTTTTGCTACTTATGACTGAACCGTTAAAATCGGACTGTACGAAGAAATATGCATGCAATATATATATATATATATATATATATATATATATATATATATATATATATATATATGTATATATATATGGAATACAGGTACTGGAGCTGGGCGGACAGGTCGGTCAAGGTTGCACACATTGACACATCGAACCATACTGTTACCTTGGACAAACCTCCTTTATATGGGCTTCGTATAGGTAGTACAGACTTTTGTAATATCTTTCTTTATCTTTCTTGCTGATACGCCTCTCTTACTTTCTTGAAATACTAAAACAAGATCAAATTCAGAAAATACACATCATGTTAATGGATACTTTAGAAAAGTGGAAATTTTCCGGAATTTTCTGTTAAACAGGAGACAAAAAAACATTGAAAAGGCGAATGGATTTTTCGGTGACAGTAGAGCTCATAGTTAGTGTTTAACAATTAAAGGCAATGTTTGCAAAAGCAGCACAAGTAATAATGTATCCGAAATCATAGACCTAAAACCAGTTTAATCCAACATGGTTGTTTCTTTAATCTTTCAGTGTTACTGTCTACAACTAATCTGCAAGTAAAGGTTCTCCAGGTTAATGGAAGAAAAGAAGATCCTCATTTCTTGAAACTCCAGTAGTAATTGTTTCATAAGCATTAAACTTTCTGAGAATGACCTAACTAAAACTGTCGTAGAAAACAATTGCAACTACCAAGACCATTAACAGGGCCTAAGCTTACCTAGATTAGAGGTGTCTGCTTCTTCCAAATGTTCCTTTCGGTTCTTATTATTATTTTTAGCCTTTGTCTTGCTACTGTATCAATTAGGTAGTGTTTAAAATTTTTGAGCCAGCTTTACATCGTTTTTGCGATGGTTCAATTTATTTATAGTTTGCAGTTATTTCATTCTACGTTCTAAAAATTCTTCATGCAAAAGTAAATATATCACCCCAGACGAAAGAAACACGAACATGAGGACACTGTCGCCCTCCAATTTTGGGAATAGACAATCACGCTCAGAATGGGATAATAAATGTTTATTTAGCTTATCTTGAAATTGCCGTGTATAGTACGCAGCGGTTACAGTCTATTTACTGTGAACAAGAGTTATAGTGTACAGTTCGCAGCAGTTACAGTCTATTTACTGTGAACAAGAGTTATAGTGAATAGTACTCAGCAGTTACAGTCGATTTACTGTAAACAAGAATTATAGTGAATAGTACGCAGCAGTTACAGTCGATTTACTGTGAACAAGAATCATAGTGAATAGTACTCAGCAGTTACATTCGATTTACTGTGAACAAGAGTTATAGTGTACAGTTCGCAGCAGTTACAATCGATTTACTGTGAACAAGAATTATAGTGAATAGTAAGCAGCAGTTACAGTCGATTTACTGTAAACAAGAATTATAGTGAATAGTACGCAGCAGTTACAGTCGATTTACTGTGAACAAGAGTTATAGTATACAGCATACAGCAGTTACAGTCGATTTACTGTGAACAAGAGTTATAGTAAATAGTACACAGCAGTTACAGTCGATTTACTGTGAATAAGGGTTATAGTGAATAGTACGCAGCAGTTACAGTCGATTTACTGTGAACAATAATTATAGTATACAGCATGCAGCAGTTACGGTCGATTTACTGTGAACAAGGGTTATAGTAAATAGTACGCAGCAGTTACAGTCGATTTACTGTGAAGAAGGGTTATAGTGAATATAACGCAGCAGTTACAGTCGATTTACTGTGAACAAGAGTTATAGTATACAGCATGCAGCAGTTACAGTCGATTAACTGTGAACAAGAGTATAAGTAATAAGTACACACCAGTTGCAGTGAATTTGCTGTGAAGAAGGGTTATAATGAATAGTACGCAGCAGTTACAGTCGATTTACTGTGAACAAGGGTTATAGTATACAGCATGCAGCAGTTACAGTCGATTTACTGTGAACAAGAGTTATAGTATATATAACGCAGCAGTTACAGTCGATTTACCGTGAACAAGAATTATAGTAAATAGTACGCAGCACTTACAGTCTTGTTTTTGTCTCAAAGATCCCAAACAAGTAAGCTGTCTTTGACTCAGCTTGCATGCAAGGGAAAACTGTATCTCATATCAATAGGAATAAGAAGAGAATCTTTCCCATATGACACAAATTAATGTTTTATGAATTAATTTCAAGGAATAAGAGCACTCCATACTAATCTTAATATAATTTAAACAAATATTGAACTTGATAATATTTTCCTTCCTTTTATGTTTCTTGATGCTAGGTCACTATGCAAACACAGGCTCAGGGCCAGGATTTTCAGATCAAGGTGGATATTTTAGGTTCTTCAACATTTTGGCAGAGCTTGATGAACCGGTGAGTAATAATCGATGACAGAGAAAAATGCAAAAATATCCTAGAATATCACTGTGACAAGGTGGAATTATATTTCTTCGTATTGCGCTTTATGTCATGGAAGAAAGTGTTATTAAGACTATTTTATTTGTTTTATGAGTTTATTTGCAACTTTATTGTAGACCATTGATAAAACATATTTACTTTTTAAAACAAATAAAACCTGATGTGGGAATGTTCTCTTTACTTAAAATATTTCATCTTGTGTTATTATTATTATAGGGTGAATACTACCTAGATGGGAAGACTGGCAATTTGTACGTCTGGCCGCCAACACATAATGGTGACATACGGGATTCGGACGTTATCTACGTCTCTCTGCTGGATGACTGTGTTGTGTATGTAAACAAAATGCCGGAGCTTTGTAATAAGAAAAACCATCCTTATTTCAATGATATGAGTAAAACATATGAGGTAAAATAAGTCACATAGATATATATGTCGGTTTTTCTACATCGTATATCAATTTAATTTCCATGTATCGATCTAAGTATTAGTTTGTTTAATCCATCTAACTATTTGTTTGTTGTATTACATTCATATTTGATTTATATTGAATCGCCTCACTCATATATATATATATATATATATATATATATATATATATATATATATTCATGTAAGCTACTCACGAAATACACATTCTGTTATAGTTTTTCCCTCATATTAGCGTGCAAACAATTATTTCCGTTCTAAGTGGACGATTTATCGGTTGATTACATGCTAAGTTTTTTAATCAAATATTACATTTAGACTCCAGAATGTGTCCAATATCGCTTTCAAGGATTTCACACTGGAAGCGTGTCGTCGGCGCGGTTTTGTGGCCAATCTAATACATGACGTCACGTTCGAAAACCTAGAAGTAAGGAATACAGGTGAGGTTTATGTACTACATTATTAAGTTTTGGTAGGTAACACTAATAATATATATCATCATTACGAGAAGTAGGCGATGTTTTCTTAGCACTATCGGATAGGTAATGCTAACAAAGTTTACTTACTGCTTTTCAAAACTGATTTTGTGAATAGCCAATTGTAAATATATGCTGATAAGCAATTATATTATTATCAAATTTTCAATTTTTTAATGGTTTTAGAAATCGCAACTTTTTATTGGTATATGAACAATACAATTTCTCTCTGCCTCTGTCTTTTTCTCCATCTTTCTTGATATAATGTTTTATTATTAATATAATGAGAATACATTTCACCATACTTTCTAAAAAATACAAGTATCTCCGACATAAACGACGGAAAGAAGAGTACCTTATAAATATCATTTATTTTAATGAAAGATTTGGTGAGGAACAACTAAGTCAGAAATCATTCTGTGCATATATATATATATATATATATATATATATATATATATATATATATATATATATATATTCATCAGGTGCATATGCCATCGAGGTGAACGGTAGAGATGTAACCGTAACAAAATGCGATATCCATGACAGTGATGGCGGGGTCAGAATAGTAGGTTTGTATGAAAATAACATCTTTTCTGGCTATTTATGGCGGAACGGAAACGCACACACGCAGAGAGGTAGATATTAACAAGGTCTGATCTCCAGCTCGGTCTTATTGCCAAATTAAAATTCTTAGCTGATATTTTTGTCATAGTCTTTGTCCATGATTCCAACATTCTCTGGTTCCTACTTCCGACTCTAAACCCTGCATAATCCTTGTTAGTTGCATGTCTTTTCCTTGGCACGATATAGCCAATAGTTGCATGTCTTTTCCTTGGCATGATATAGCCAATAACGTGTTAGTTGCATGTCTTTTCCTTGGCATGGGATATGTAGATAAAAACAAGGTCTGGTCTCCCACTCGGTCTTATTGCCAAGTTAGACTTCTTAACTGATATTTTTGTCGTAGTCTTTATCCGTGCATCCAACATTCTCTGGTTCGACTCTAAACCCTGTATAATCATTGTTAGTTGCATGTCTTTTCCTCGGCATGATATAGCCAATAACGTGTTAGTTGCATGTCTTTTCCTCGGCATGATATAGCCAATAACGTGTTAGTTGCATGTCTTTTCCTTGGCATGATATAGCCAATAACGTGTTAGTTGCATGTCTTTTCCTTGGCATGATATAGCCAATAACGTGTTAGTTGCATGTCTTTTCCTTGGCATGATATAGCCAATAACGTGTTAGTTGCATGTCTTTTCCTCGGCATGATATAGCCAATAACGTGTTAGTTGCATGTCTTTTCCTTGGCATGATATAGCCAATAACGTGTTAGTTGCATGTCTTTTCCTTGGCATGATATAGCCAATAACGTGTTAGTTGCATGTCTTTTCCTTGGCATGATATAGCCAATAACGTGTTAAAGGTGCCGTTAAAGGAGTGTCCTTTGAAACACTTCTTTCTTCATTCTCCATACACCTTTATAACTCGCTAATGACTTTATATCCATAAATGTTCTCGTCTTATATGTAGACATACAAAGTAACTTATAAGATTATCCTGGACTTTATATCCATCAATGTTCTCGTCTTATATGTAGACATACAAAGTAACTTATAAGATTATCCTGGACTTTATATCCATCAATGTTCTCGTCTTATATGTAGACATACAAAGTAACTTATAAGATTATCCTGGACTTTATATCCATCAATGTTCTCGTCTTATATGTAGACATACAAAGTAACTTATAAGATCATCCTGGACTTTATATCCATCAATGTTCTCGTCTTATATGTAGACATACAAAGTAACTTATAAGATCATCCTGGACTTTATATCCATCAATGTTCTCGTCTTATATGTAGATATACAAAGTAACTTATAAGATCATCCTGGACTTTATATCCATCAATGTTCTCGTCTTATATGTAGACATACAAAGTAACTTATAAGATCATCCTGCAGATTAAAATAAATGTCCATATAATTTTTCATATATCTTTATTTTGACTTATAAAAATGTGCAATAATGCCAACAAATAATTATTTATTGCATAATTTTAATATAATAAAATATAATAAAGGAAGACCTTCTGACCATGTCCATAGAGAATCAATATAGACAATTTAAATTACTTATGGTTCAGAATCTTTCAAATGATTTGATATTTTTGTCCTTGTTATAGCATGCTCCCAGTGCGTTTTAAATAAAAAAAATGTCACCTGTTTAGATCTCTTCGCCGTTTCAAAGGCCACTATTGTGTTGAACAAAAGACATTTTCCGATAAAGGTTACAAAACGTATATTCTATACTATGAATTATACATTACACATATATCGGATATCGGAAGTTTTACCAGACACAGTTAACATGTAGAAATAATAGCATAGGTATTATTAATTCGAAGGCATGGAATAATTTAAACATAACGTGTTACAATGGTAACAAGATTTATTCATCTTTTTCATAATTTTGTTTTATTATTTGTTTTTTTCTTGAGCGGGGGAGGAGGGGTTCTTTTGTTTTCCATATTTTTTAAGATAAATTTGTCATTTGATCCAACAAGGTGGGGTAAGATCTACCCTCGAGTCCTCCGGTCATGTGGTGGATGACAATAAGATCTGGAGATTTAGCAGAGAGGGCGCTGTGGGTAATAACGCAGTAGATATGTCCGGAGTGGGAAATCTTGTGCGCCACAATCACATGTTTGAAGGCCAGTACGATGCAATTCACTGGAGCGTAAGTTTCCTTAAGAGACTAAAAACTACACTGTATACTGAAGGAAAAGGTCTTCAACATTTGTTTTTTAAATCTTGATTCCAAATTTGTTTTCGTTTGAGATTTTCGGTATCATCACTATTTTCGTCTCAGTGTGACAAACGTCTCCATGAGAAATATACTCTTCATGTAAAACAACTAATCTCAGTATCATTAATCGTTCGCTGTTGACAGAATTTTAAACAATTATCACGGAAATCTTTAAAGACGAGGACACAATTACAGAATTATCTAGTGAATAAACTGCTGTAAAAAAAATGAATTTTCAACTTCACGTTAAAAGTTTAAATTTTTCACCCATAGTTTACATGCGGTGGAAAACATCAAAGAAATTGTGGAAATTATACCAACAAACGTTTGAGCTTTTTTTAATTTAAAAAATGTTTATTTTTTATAGGGGAACGATCACGTGATAGAGTACAATCATATCCATCACACATGCATTAATGCCAGTGATTGCGGAGCTCTGATGTGTGGAAGAGATTGGACGGCTGTAAGTCTTTTGATGTTTATCAGTGATCAACAGGATAAATGTAATTTAAGAAACAATTCTGAAATTTCATTGTATGGTCTAACGTCTTCAAATAGCTTGAGATGAATATTTCTTTTCTGTGAGGAAAAGATAAAGTAATGGCACAGTTTACTTCTTATCGACACTATATAATGGCCCCGAGGCCAGTATAACGTGAAATCGGCACACTACACAAGTTCGCAAAGTAGGTTATACAGGACTGTCATGACACGTGTGCGAGTTTGATGACCCAAGCATTAGATAAGCTACGTACCTTATTCTCACTGAGTTAAGTAAAACTTAACTCCATATGAATAAAACCTTTGCATCTATATTTGACGTACAATACTATTGTTTGAAAAAAAACACTTAATGGCTTATCTAGATATACAGGAACTATATATATATGAATAGAATTAACCCTCACATTATTGATGATATATAGCTAGTTTGAATTTTTTTTTTCTTTTTTCTCCTCACAATGAAGCTTAGCAGGTACAGCCAGTAGCGGCGCGATGGATCGAGGCGCCCTGGGGCAATGTTCTTTAGTGGCGCCCCTACCTTGCAACAGAGAACTTTTTTTTTTCGCCAATTGCCAACCTTACTTATTACCCTATCCATCCGCCTCCCAAATATAAGTTTTGTGAAGATTTGCCCCCGTTACACGAAGGTGAAGGTGAAATACTATGAAAATGTTAGCTGGAACAAAAAGGTCCCGACGGCGCCACCTTTGCCTTGAGCCCGAGGGCAATTGCCCCCTCCCACCCAACACCCCTCGCGCCACCACTGGGTATAGCGTTGAACACGTAATGCAACACACACACACACACACACACACACACACACACACACACACACACACACACACACACATATATATATATATATATATGCAAAACGAGCAAATATAACGGCATAAAAAGTACTAGCTTTTAGTGAAATTTATATATTGATGTAGACAAAATATTCTGATGGAAAAAAGAAAACTTGCTAGATACCCAACGTCACACATATTTTTGTTGTTTTCAGCGAGGTGTAGTAATCAGGTACAACTACATACACCACACATTACGTTACGTGCCTGGAGCTGACGTACGTGGTATCATGTTGGATGACCAGTATTCATCGGTGACAATAGAGTACAACGTCTTCTATGATGTAAGCATCTCTTAATTAGAGAGTTCACATCATGGTATTTGGTCAGATTCAATAATCTGAAAATCGAAAAAGGTTATGTGTAAATATATGTCTTTAAATTTCATTTCTCTAATGGCATGATATGATCATATATATATATGTATATTCGAAACTAAACGTACAAAAAAAATTCGTAGGGACCTAAAATCCAAGCCTGAACATTATAAAAATGATTATACTCAAAATCAATCTCAACTCAAAATTCTGACGTTTATTGGCCAGTCGTTGAGGATCTAATCAGACGTTGGAATTTGTAGTGGAGTCTGCGTTTTAAGAGTGATAGTTCTTTGTAATCTTCGGAGCAGAATTATTGGTGGAAGAGGATAAAAGCAATATATGTTGTATACTGTCTTTCTGATTTCACATTTTAGACGACCTATTGTAAATATTTTTATTTTCTTGTCTAAAATATACACCCGATTTCATCCGCATTTAATTAAAAACGCCAAAATGATTTTGTAATGTATTCCTTCCCAGACAGGATTCATGAAATGTATAGTTAACTGTGTGTGACTGACAAAAGAAGAACCGTTTGACAGACTGTGTGTAACTAGTCCCCCTCCCCTCCCAACACACACACACCTGTGCGCATGCTGTTGAATAGTAGGTAAAATAATAGCCATTTTATTTCGCAACTAGAAAATTGGGTTGAATGAACAAAGTAGCATGGATTAATCAGACAGCTTCGTGATCTACGGTTAATTTACATTTTCTAATTAGGTTATTTGATTTTGATATACGTATGTGAAGGCAGATGTCGCTTTTTGTGTAAATTGTTTCGCATTAATCATGTGCAGTATTAACTTCCATAAGCATTGGTCAGAAGTCATTTGTTTGCTGCTTTGAGCAAGATTTATGTAAATTAGAATTGGTTTATGTACTTTTAGTGAAGCAGCCGTAAATAACGCCATGAATTTTTAAACATCCGATTTGATTAAATCGCAAAGAGTTCTTTGGCGTAAGATTTTGCCTTTGGAGTTAGCTATACGAGTGAAATGTGACATTTTAAGTTGTGACTTTTTAAATGCTGGTGAACGGTTTTCTGTCGCTGTTTGTGTGTTAGTTGTGATGTACATGTGAGCATGAAGTGTCAGCTAACACGGTCTGATGGCGACGATCAGTTTTGGCACTGTTGGTTATGAGGCACTGAGGTCCACGAGCGATTCGTGTTTCTGGCATAGATGCGTTGTCCTGTAAGTGGCGTGATCATCCTACCTTTAGTTTTCGTCGTGGTTAACCAGGTCAAAGCTGCGTTTTTGTTGGAGACCTGTTTTTTGGAGACATGTTGGAGACCTGTTTTTTGGAGACATGTTGGAGACCTGTTTGTTGAAAAGCTTCTGCTACAGTTTACTTTGAAACTGTTGGGTACCAGCATAGCACGGTAATAGTTTATTATGGTTTTCATCATGCACATATTGAAACTGTTGGGTACCAGCATAGCACGGTAATAGTTTATTATGGTTTTCATCATGCACATATTGAAACTGTTGGGTACCAGCATAGCACGGTAATAATTTATTATGGTTTTCATCATGCACATATTGAAACTGTTGGGTACCAGCATAGCAAGGTAATAGTTTATTATGGTTTTCATCATGCACATATTGAACAATCGGCTTGTGAAAATCAGTGTTCACTGGAGAATTTAGGAAGTTGACATTGTGCAATGGTGTATGTAGAAAACTGTCGAGCAGCCAGTAAGAACTGATACCACTCTGCCTGCGATTTCTTCATCTTGGTAGCAGGAATTGCCTACGTGTTTGACCAGTCGTTTGTGGCCTGCTCGTTGCTCGGGAAATATTCTATGTATAGGAGCTGTAGCAGCAGGGAGAAGCTGTCATTTTGCTTCAGTTTACTTAGGCAGACTGTCGATCAACTAGTAAAATATCGGAGTTACTCGGACGCGGTTATCATCTTTCATTTTTTAAATCTAGTTTGCTTGAGAAGATCCTGATATGTTTGAATTGACTTACAACCTGCTATTAATATTCGTCAGTTAGTAGCCTTGATAATCCAGTCAAAGCAGTGTCGTTTTTGATTGAACTTTATTAAGTTTTTTGTTGTTTTTTTATATCTTTTTTATTTTTAGACGATGATTGATTATGCTTTACCTTCAGTTTGATGGAACGCGGCAGATCTAGGTGATCAGATCCATTATATCTAAGTTTGATCTGTAATCAAGTTTGGAAATCACGAATCGGGTTGGTGTTTGATTATAGTGAGTACTCAACTGATTTATGACCATAGGTATGACGCTTGTGATCACTTGGAGAAGATTAATTTTCTGAGGCATGGATAATGTAATATACCGATGACTTCTGCAATTTGTATTTACGTCCCCGTTTATAGCTTTGTTAGATTTTAGTGATTATTTGGTAATTATAGGGAGTCGGTGTTGGGAATATATTTCTCAAACTGAGTAATTAGAAAATTTATAGTAGCAGACGTCGTAATGTATAGTATTCACGAAACTTTGTGATAGCATATATTAGTTTTGTAAAATGGACGCTCCCTAATTTCTTAACATAGCGAATTATCGGAATATTTAGTAATTTGAGATAGGAATAATTCTTTGCGTTAGGTGTTTGGGTCGTGATTTGTGGTGCGTGGCGTGAAGTACTGAATATCAGATTGGAAAGGCTTACTGATGAGTCATACAAATGTGAAGCTAGAAAACTTATGCAAGTGTGAAATTAGTTTCTCGTCAATGTGTGGTCATTAGATAATTAGAGGAAAATTTTTTGTGGTATTTGTGCCTTTAAGACCCTTCAATTTACAACGACTGTGGTTTTGAGATCTTTGGAAATAGGGAAAACATCGACCTCAAGCCAGACTCTAGCAGGTTGTGTTTCATTCGGTCAGTAGTGAAACCCCTTGCGTGTTACAATATAATGTAAATATGCAATTAAAATGATCTGGGCAATATATTGATTTGAATCCCCAAACCGATCCCACCCCCTTCCCAAAATTGGAGCAAGGAAAGGGCTGATCATTTTAAACTCCATCTCAGAACTCTATATATTTTGATTACCACCAAGAATGGATATTAAATACTAAATCTGAATGTAATTAGCTCTGTTTTTAGACACAAATGATTCATTTGTGTAGACAAAATGAATTTCACTTATCGCGTATGTTCTTGTATTTGTCACCAAATATGTTCAACTTATCCAGGAACATTTTCAGGATAATGAAGCAGGTATGATGCTAGTTTTGATCTATTTATGTATTAGTCTAGGTAATTTCAACATGTCAGTCTATCATATACATACTCCGCATCTTCCTATCTGATTACCTTGAGCTAATAGGAGGGCTGTTATCCGAAACCTGGCCTGAATAATTACACGCTGTCATATACCGTAGGTCACCTTGTGAGAGTTGTTCCTACATACTGGAATAAAATGTAGAAAATATATAATTACTTTGTTCTAAAACTATTAATGAACTATTTTCTTCTCCGACTTCTATTTATCAGTCCTAAAAAAATCAAAAGTATGATACATTAGAAGGTTTACTTATGGCAATGAGCTTGGCTGGAACTTAGAGCTTAGAGCCAATTTCCGAATATAAATTATAAATTTGTGTCTGACCTCTTTAGCTTCTGTGTCATATAGTGGTACAGAACACACACGTTTTTGTTAATGTTTTTGTTTTTAAATTTGATTTTCTAACGAAATATAAACTTGTTTGCACTATAATAACATGACAAGCGGTTCGTTCAAGTGATTTTCAGCTTACAAGTTAGCATCAAGAAGAAGGTACTTGTCTGAGAAAATATCCGAGAAATCAAACACAAACAGGATCCCCAGTAACTACGTCTGTTGTTGATAGGCTTTACAGTAATATCATATTCCCAAGACACGGTAACAACTACACCCTTACTCCCACCCTAATAAACAATCTGAAAGAAATCAAAGCATTACCAGTATTAAAGTATTACAATCACCCTCGTAAAATTCAAGAATGAGTTTTACATTGCAATCTGATACAGAAACTGATGCCATTAAAAAAAAGACATTTTGAAAGGAACATTCTTCATAAACATTATATAAGTTACCAATAACATACTGTTATATTATTTTTTGATTGAAATAATGACGATATATGGAATAAAATAATTTCGATAATCTTTATTATATTTGATTCCTGATTCAGAACATGGTTCATGTCAACATTGGCGGAGGTAGAGATAACATTGTTCGTTACAACATATTCTATAATGCTACCGCTTACGCCATGCAAATTGATTCTAGAGGAACAAGCCACAGATTTGACAGCGATCTCCTGCCAAGGCTGAAAGTAAGTAGATGATATATAGTAATTGATTTCTGTTAAATTTTAGAACGAGGTTCACGTAAATATCGGAGGAGGAAGAGACAATATTGTTCGGTACAACATATTCTTTAATGCTACTGCCTACGCGATGCAAATTGACGGCCGAGGTATACACAGTACTAATGACAAGGACCTCAATAGGAATTTGCATGTGAGTATATAAGCTCAGTAAATTATGTTATGAGACATTTTAGATCTTGGTGTATGTTAATATTGGCGAGCAATATTGTTAGGCTATTATGGTAACGTGGGCTTCAGCTCTAGGTTTTTGTTTTAATCGCCCCATGATTTACCGCGAAGCTCTTTGTATATTTACTGTGGAGCAGTTTGAACGCTTGTTTGTTACATTTCGTTTTTTTAAAGAAACATTAAAAAGACGCATACCAATAAACTGTATCTGAATTTTGTTTAGATCATCTGCCTGTAAGTCTTGTGCTTTCTTGTTTCAATTTTCTTGAAACATAAATAGGTTATAATTGAGGGCCACACAAGGATGTGGATGAAGGACGATATGCCTAATCACCGAACATGTTTTTGTAATCGCCTATGATTTACTGCAAAGCTACTGGCATACAAACTCAGTAGCAGTTTCAATGCTTCCTTTTATATTTTTGAGACACCTTAAAATAGGGCCGAAAAATAACTATATTTAAATGGATAACACAATTAGGTGACCTAAATGTAAGTCGTTTGCTCATTTAATGCTATGTCTAAATTCTAGCTAAGATACACACCTGGGGGCTCATTAAGGGTACAGCTGAAGCTGAACATGCTTCATCACCGAAAATGATATAAATCGAATTTAAGAAATTCCAACCGAAAATGTACGTCAAGGAAAATAAACATAACAATTAGATTAGATGTTTAATAATAAAAATTTATAACTAGTGTAAAAAAAAATTATGAAATGAACGCCATACGAGGGGCATTTGAAAAATTATGGATATTTTGTTATCATCTTTTTTTAAAAAATCTGTCAATAAATTTAATGCAGATCGATAAACAAAAAAACGTCGTATACAACGATCTGCAGCTGAACTTACGCCAGACGCCTGTAGATAAATGTGTGTGACGTAGCATAGGTAAATGACAGTGATGCAAAAATATTGGAGAATGAGAAACAATTTTGCTCTTGAGCAAAGTGCATACTGTAACATCCGCGCGCTCTTAGGGTACTCTCGAACCTATCGAGGCCGACTTGGATGAAGTTTACGAATGTAACTCTCTGTTATATCCTACAATTCTGAGCTGGTATCCATCTACTCCATGACAACGCACTGGCACATAAATCCGCCATCGTGGCAGATTTTCTGAAGGAGCACAGCATCCAAATTTTGCCACTTCCTCAATACAGCCCTAATTTAGGTCTAAGTGAATTTTGGCTGAATTCCGTTATCAAAGCTTCGCTGAAGGGCAGACGATTTGAAAGCCGTCATGCGGTTCGAAGTGCAGTTTTCCAGCGTATGAACATATACCCAATGTGAATTAAAAAAAGGCATTTAATAATTGGAACATCACCCTGAGAAAATGTTTTGAGGTGTATTGGGAATACTTTTAGGTGACGCACAGACGTATTGTTCACTAAGAAAGAACTTTACTGTAAAGCGCAATATCCCAGCTCAACGGATTGTCTCTGGGAAGCTGCATTTAATTTTTGCCTTGACTACTTTCAATTTCTCTCCAAGATGGTTAGGTTAGAGTGCGGGGAATCGGAAAGAGTATGGCTAGACTAGAACATGCATAATCACCGAAAACGAAAGGAAATGAGAGAACATAAACGAAGATTCGATGTAAATAAATGACAATGAACCAAACATAAAGGAATTGCAACCGAAAATGAACGTAATGGAATCGAAAATTAAGTTAAATGACCTAAAATATTATTAATGAATAAATTAATTAAAGTATAATCTTACAGTACTTGGATAATACTTTGTGTGTTTTCTATGAGGTATTGGGAAATATCAAAATTGACTAAACTGCCGGTGTAATTTATTTTACTGTGAAGTAAGTTTCCTACGTAGCGGATCGGTCAGTTTTTTAAGGAGGTGGGGGGGGGGGGAAGGGCGGGACAGTCAAATTGCAAATAATTTTGTACATAACATCGACCAATCAACCGCCTCTCTAACACCTCTCGTCGATCATATTTACATGCCCCCAGATGTCTGAGTAAACTCTGTCCAAGTATGTATTTCCACTTTTTCAATACGACTACCGCAACATCTAAGGAAAACTTCTATCTTTATTGAAAGTAACATTACATTGGTAATCAAATAACAATTTTGCACATTTTGACATTTTTCAGTAGAAAAACTCACTCTGTAAATCACACCCAACACCTTAATATATATATATATATATATATATATATATATATATATATATATATATATATATATATATATATATAAAGCATCCCTTTCTGTTGAATTAGTTACTCCTGATAAGATTACAAGTGATAATATTATCATAACAAGGAAGTCGTCATAGGAGGCTTTACCTGCTCGAATATCACGTGCTGTTTTTGTGTCCGTTGTCTAGTTATAATGAGGAATAACAATTTATTTGAGAAATATTACAAAGCGCATCAACGTTTCTTCTCATATCAATGCTTACAAATTTTTAATGATGTATCAATTAGTTTTACGAAAGAAAATTCAGTCGTACGCCGACGACTAAAATGAATTACCATGCCTAAGAATAGACAATTGAAAATTAATAAGTTCCCTAAATAGCACGAATGAATAATGACTAAATAATATAGCCATAAGTACGGGTGCAAAGGCTAATTATGGGTAATTTGTATAATTCGTTCCAGCCTATGTAAGTATTGGGTGTGGCTGAGGACTTGGTACCGTTTCATAAAACACAGAGTGGTGGCACTGACTGGAAATGTTAAAAAGTTTATGAATTGCAGTCTAATTTGTACCCTTTGAACGCTTTGAGTTTTGCGTGCTGCGTTCATGTTTTTGTTGATTTTCGTCATGTGGCAACGGCATCGATGCTGTACCATTATCATTGGGTCGCTTATTAAACTATGTTTTCCTATTTTTTTGTTATATGTAAAACTTTTGTTTAAGCATGCTTAGCTATTGTATGGTATAGGCTGTTTTCAATTTATGACATTTGGTTGATTAAAATAAAGTCTGGTACAATATCCTCCATAAAGCCACCGTCTGTGCAATCTTAATAGACAACCAAGCAATAATTCTTTACAATAGAGAGTTCCTATTTCGACATTATCAGTGTGTCTATTCGCGATCTACTTCCATCAAACTCCTTTTAAAACTAAATAACCTTGAGTCCCATCTATTTTCTAGACCACCTTAAGCATACCAACCATACGAAAACGATAGAAGTTTTATTTTACTAAAAATCAACGGCCAGGAAAGATATGTGTTGACACATTTCGCTTTAATAGAACCATTCCAATTTGTTCACATTTAAATGAATAAAATCTAAACAGAGAGATGGTAATTATTAGTTGCACAAAGTCAATCAACGCTACTTAGCATGTCCGATTACACGTGACCAGTACTATGGCTACCAGCTGAAGTTTGACATGAATGATTTGATATTATTAAATGATACAGGTCACCTAGTGGGAACATGAACTTACACGGTCCCACAGTGAGTACCAAAATGTATAGACTATATTGTAATTCTGAGCTTTGATAACGGTATTGAATGTAAAAGGCAAAACATTTTTATATTGGCTTATTTTTTTAAAGTCAATCAGTCTGTAAAATATTACGGTTCTTAGCACTAACTTGGACATTGTTTCCGATGCAAATGAGAATAGTCAGGGATTAGGACAAACAGTGGTACTATCTCATTGACTTCAATTTTTTTTTACATATTTCTACTATCAACTATTACTTAAGACTGCCTTCATCATGGAATATACTTATGGGAGATAACCACAAGGCTTATAACACTCACCAGGTGGCATTCTTAGCGTTTAAAATTTTAATGGTTGTATTTTATTTGTTTATTATATGTGTAGTTACTTTTTTTAGTGCATTTACCTGAAATTACCCATCTATGGCTTTGGCGATTCTGTTATCCATTCAGCATAGTCTTGTAGGGAAAGAAAAAAAAAACCTGAATGTTTCATGTCGTATAACTTGTTGCATTGAAAATTCTTAGGCTGTTCCGTATACAAACCAGCTGTGGCAGAGCAGGTATCCGGAGTTAGCCATCATTGACTCCATGCACAAGGAATTTCCTGAAGGTTTGTTTATAATAATTGCTTTTAGTTCTAATTGAAGTAAAAACTACTAAATTTATTTTACTGAATTGACGAGACGAGACATTATTAATTACAAACATTAGCAAGACACGTGACATGAACAATAGTATAGATCAAGATAAGGAAACTAACAATGTAGGAGATGTGAAGTATTCTTTTGAATTTTATCACATGTAGATATAACTGAACTTTACTTATTCAAGTACTGTGGTCAATAATGGAGTTGAATTTGCTACAGTTTACAAAATTGCAAAGAGATATTGAGTGTGGTTGCATTCAGTTGATTTAGTAAACTATGAAAAGCATAACTATTTCAAAAATTACTATCGATTGATTATGATCTTATCAGAGATAAAGGTGGAGATATGCAAAGTATGCATCACTGATGTATTATCTGATTGCATAGTTACTCTCTAGGTGACATCGGAAATCACAGATAAAAATGGTGGTAAAAGAGAAATATGGCAGAAATAAGCCGGCATATAACCACTTTTATGTTAGACGTGGAGAAATTGTTTAAAAGAAGGAGCTGATACGGTGATATGAAATTAATTCAGATTTTTTTCTAAACAAATAAGTTGTGTCCTTATCTTCTTTATACATATATGGTATCTGTTGACTTTTCGAGAGAAATGTTTCAGGTAATCAGATCCATCACAATGTGGTATATCTTGGGAATAATAAAGACGTTATCCATGGATACGGTGGGTCGCTCACTAACGACAGCTGGTTTAATGTCTCTTCTATGTGGATTGTAAGTACATGTAAAACTAAACAATGTTACACCAAATATCTGCTGTACTGAAGTAATATAAACATTTGTATGAGGATTTGACAGTACTACTACAATGCAGATTATCTTAAACATATAGCTTTGGCATGCGATACTATTAGCTGTTAGGAAAGCTGCATACTAAGGGGGGGGGGGGGGTATATAATATGTAGATAAAATACTAAAAGGGAAAAGTAACTGCTTGCTATTGGAAGTATTTTTTTAGGGAAGGTGGTCGTATTTGGAGATTGGACTGCAATATGAATCCTTTTCACTTTCGCCAATATCCTTTTGTAGGTTTTTCCATGAATAAAACAACTAATTTCCTTTAGGTTTTACTTCAAAAATAAATGTTTTGTCTTATTTATCATTTTGGTGGTTGTTTTCATTCAGGAATATTCTGTTCATCAAACTTAATATCACAGAACAGAAGAAAATGAATAATGCAAACAGGAACAAATAGCCGACATCAATCATTTCCAAGAAAAGTTGACATTTTTAAGAATATCGTTCTCTACATTGAGATTATAGTGCAAAAAAATGTATAAACTTGTATACGTTTTTTTTTTGTTGTTGATCACAAATTGAAACTGATGGTTAAACATAACAAGAAAGGGGAAATAAAAGTCTGACAGATATAGTACAAGATAGTGACTTCAGTATATATATATTTAAGTGGAGTAGCCTTAGATGAGTTAACTATGCATAGGAAAGTATAATAATTATAGCAAGAGGAAAGAATTACAATGTGCTGGATATAATATGTGATAAATTGTATTATGCATGCATTTTATTTGAAGATTGTTGCTATATGCATGCCACAATATATACGAAACTGCTGTATGCATTCATCATACTATCTTTGTTAAGCGTTCAGTCTAAGACATCATTTGAGAGGAAGATTTAGTCCATTTTGGCTGCAGAAAAGAAAGTGAAAGCAATCACATCGTATAAATAGTATGTTTACAATTTTGTAAGGTTTACTAATGATGGTTCCTTGATAGTCATCAACCTATTACAGGAATATTAACGTCTAGGAGAAGAGAGAAAAAAGTGTGTTTTTATGTTCATGTCTGCAGTACTTTCAATAGTAGCGAGTATATACTTTCCTTGCTTATTAGGCAACGGATGAATCGGAGTTCATGGATCCCATGAATGGGGACTTTAATGTTCGCTGTTCCGCTGCAAATTGGGCAAACACAGAAAACTTTCCGCAACCACTAAGCCTTAATGAGATAGGACCACGATTTCCAACCGGGCCAGCCTACAAACGTAGCTGTAAGCTTTCGCACATAATTTGATATAACATATCACATTTCCTGCAAACTGACTCGAAACCGCAAAGAAAATTTATTTACAAACATTACACAAGTTGTTGTACAGCTGTAACAATTGAGTTATTAGCGGACTCATCCACTTTTTAGTATCTGACAACAAATAATTAAGTTTGTCTTTCAGAAGTTGCATCGAAACCCCCTGGTGCTCCGAAATATTTTTTTTTCAATTTTGTTTTTGGTAGGACGACACATCTAAAATATGTATGTGCATTAAATAATACGTCTTTCTGTATTTCCTCTATTTGCTTGTCATACCATTCAACATCTGATTTCATTCATTCTGTTTTTTTATTTAACTACAACAGCATTAACATAACCTCTTAATTCTCTGTTTTCTAACAGCGTATATAATCAACGCTCTGCAGGTGGAAGGTTTGCATAGTTATCCTCTTTTATAGTCTCTGCTTCTACTAATTGCTGGTCAAAAGGTTAAGTTTTGTCTATTGCCTTTATTTCCTTTTCCTCTGAGATTTTTATTTAGCTGTCTCTGTTGAACAGCTGGCTGTGTTTCTTCTATATCTCTAAGTTTATTTAATGTATCCTAATATTGATCCGTTATAGTACAAGTAGGAACCACATCTTCTCTTGAACCAATAATTTGGAAAGAAAAAGTTTGACTGCTATTTTAGCCTTCTCTGTTATTCATCTTCCATCTGTTTATTTTCATATCCAGCTTTTATTGTACTTTCAACTACAGTTGGATTATTTTGAATTGATATTCTTACTTTGCGTTTGTCAATATCAAAAGCCTATAATGTATTATCTTCAATTTTCAAATAATTTCTCATCAATTAATAGTGTTTTTCATATATTTGCAAACCACATATGATATAATTTTGTGTAAGTATAGATTTAGTTTGGTTGAACATTTGTCGAGGTTGAGGACTTTCAGATCCATCATTAGATACATTATCAGTTTAAGGGTAATAATTTATGACATTATGACTTTATTCCTCATATTCATCTTTATCGTAAAATGGATTATTAAAAGTCTTATCAAAAGAACTTTCACCACCGTATGCCATTTTCACACTCTTGAAAGATAATTGGGTTTTGTAGAATATAAAAATGACATAGAGAAGCGAAGAAGAAGATGAATATAAATAGGAATTAACAATTAGTTTATAAAATGGGAAATGCAAAAAATAACTGGTAAACCCTAACTGATAAGGAGTTGGAAAATTGGATGGAATGCAAATTAGGAAAACATGAAATTTTGGTAAATCTAAGATCAGCAAAAATATCAAAATCATTGTCAGATGTTCTAATACTAGGAATAAAATCTGTAATGAATACATTTTTGCCAAAGGATAATTTACACGAATTTACAAAATAGAGTTGGGAGAAGACTACCAGTCAAGAAATAAAATTAGATACTTTACTGAGTGTTGTAAGTTACTTTGGGATTACCTCTGTCTGCAATGAGTGCAAGTTTGATAACATTTAAAACATACATTTTAAAACAAAATCAACAGAGATAAAAGAAAACACCACACACACACACACACACACACACACACACACACACACACACACACACACACACACACACACACACACACGCCGACAACTGTGCAGAGTACAATACTGAAATTAATAATAATTAAATGTAAACTGGGTGCTTTGTTATCGATGCATTTATCCCCATAGGCCAAGGTTATTTGTTATCGATGCATTTATCCCCATAGGCCAAGGTTAAAACAATTGCTATTACAGCAGATGATAAAGTAAGCAGTTGTAAAATCTTCTACTATTTAATTGTGTTCTTCTATTTCTCTTTTTGATGGCATGCTATCACTTTATATCTGTTATCACTATCATTCATGTATCTAGTGTTTGACAATTGAAAGATTTTTGTCTGTTTCTTAGGATCAGAAGAGACAAGAGAGTCACCTATATCAAAATCTTTTTCATCAACAAAGTTGTATGGTTTTATGAAGTTTAGACATTTCCTCTATAATTCAATTTTTGAAACACCGAGTATTTTCAACATAGCATCTGGCTTTATATTTGTTTTCATTGCCTGAAATATTATAGTTCATGCTATTTGAATTTATTTCAAATGTTCATCATTGTAATATATTTGTTTAATGCATTCATTCGTAAATTTATTTGCATGTTCTTTATTCCCTTCTTTCAATTTTTTTAATATTTTTTTTTTATCTCGACACGTTTCTTTATGCCATGTAGCAAGGTCTACAATAACGTTTTTTGTTGAACTCATTGATCTCGTTTTCTATTTCATATTTTGAAAATGTCCTGGTTTTCATTGATGGTGTACTACTTCAATGTTATAATACCCAAAATCTACTACTGTAATTTTTAAGGATGAGTTTAATATCAGTTGAAGTTAAAAATAAGGTTTGTTCAAATATGGTGTAGAATACGTTACAACCGACCTTTAAATCATATATACATTCACCTGAAACGTTAACAAGAAATGGAAGGTGGTGAAACAAAAATCGGAAGAAATGCCAAATGTTGACAAAAATCACCAGCGAATGTAACTTCACAAAGAAGAAAGATCCATGTAGAAGTTAACGTAGTAAGCAGCTTGGAAAACGTTCACAATAGTTTAAGAAAAGCCAATGTAGATAGCTTAAAACAAGGAACAAATGTACACCACTTCCAACTAGCTTCTCTCCAGTCGACCTTCCGGACCAGTTTGCAACTTTCTTCTTGACAAAGAACAAACCATTAGAGATAAGCTTGACAACACAATTTCAATTGACTCGTCGTCGCCATACAGTTGCTATACAGAATTTCAGCGGCAACCGTTAGCAGCATTTGAACCTGTCTCTATGGATTTAGTACATACAATCATGATGAAGAGTGCCCCAAAGTCATGTGAACTTGATCCGATTCCGACATCACTGCTGCTTGAGTGCTTAGATCCAATATTGCCTTCACTAACTGATGTTATTAATACTTCTCTCTCATCCTGGGAATTCCCATCATTTTTCAAAACTGCCATTGTAAAGCCTCTGCTGAAGAAACCAACACTTGACCATAACGAGTTAAAGAACTACCGCCCTGTTTCTAACCTCCCATTCATGTCAAAAATCTTAGAAAAAGTTGTTCTATCCCATCTTGTATCTCATCTGAATTCAAACAGTCTTTTTAGCAATGTACAGTCTGCATATCGCCCTCGCCACAGTATCGAAACTACCCTTCTGAAAGTAGTTAACGACCTTCTCTCTGCTTTGGATAGTGGAAAGATTACAGTCCTCACCCTCCTTGACTTGTCTGCAGCATTTGACACAATAGACCATGATATATTACTTCACCGTCTCCATCATGTATTTGGCATTCACGATACAGCCTTACTATGGTTCAAGTCCTACTTGGTGAACAGGACACAAATTGTGTCCGCAAATGGTGGAAAAAACTCCAGCCCAGTTGATCTATGTTTTGGTGTTCCACAGGGTTCTGTTCTTGGACCTGTTCTCTTCATTCTATACACTCAGCCGCTCTCAAGTGTCATAGATCGTCATCCTGTGTCTCATCAATTGTACGCTGATGACACCCAAATATACAAATCGAGCCACCCAACTGAAGTTGATGCTACCATCCAAGGTGTAAAGAGAGGTGCATTTCCGATGTGAAATCATGGATGACATGTAACAAGCTGCAGATGAATGATGATAAAACTGAAGCCATTCTGATTACAACACAAAAACTTTCTCATTCACATCCTTTACCTCAAACAATAAATATCAGCAACACCAACATTAAATTCACACAGTCAGTACGAAACCTAGGTGTTACTCTAGACAGTACACTCTCATTGCACCAACATGTCATGAACATATGCACGGCTGCATATCTTGAGCTGAGACGCATCAGTTGATGCCACTAAAACACTTGTGTGTTCCTTAGTACTTTCAAGACTGGACTATTGTAACTCAATTCTATCTGGTTCATCTCAGTATCTACTCCAGAAACTTCAAAAAGTTAAACACACAGCTGCTCGGATCATTCTCAGAGTACCACGAACAGAGAACAACTCCCCCCCTGCTCTGTACCCTACACTGGCTACCCATTCGATCCAGAATCAAACACAAAATTTGTTCTCTGTGCTACGCTTCATTGACTGGCTCCAGTCCAACATACCTCTCTCACCTCACCCATGTGTACACAACAGCAAGATACTTACGCTCCTCTTCCGACACTCGTATTCTCATTCTCATTATTCCCACTATCAAAATGAAGTCATACGGACAACGTTCTTTTGCATACCAGGGCCCAGCAACGTGGAACGAATTGCCCACTGAACTTAGACACAAAGACACAGTGATCTCATTCAAGAGTGCTCTTAAAACTCACCTATTTCGACTGCAAGAATAGACCTAAAGACTTAAAATTGTTTCCTTACCTTAACTATTTTCAGCATGTTTGTGTTTTCTAATGTCATTGTGTTTGTTTTTCGTAATCATATCATTATATATGTTTTAGGTGTAATCTAATGTTGTAAAGCGCTTAGAGCTTCTAAAGATTAGGCTCTATACAAAGTCCTCATTATTATTATTATTATTATTATTATTATTATTATTAATAGAAGGTGCAAACCAAGATTCTGAATTAGAGAATATTTGCTTACAGTGAGATTCAATTAATACTGATATAATGGATAATTCTGTTAACGCAAAGTACACAGATAAAATTTCTTTCTTTAATGATTACATTACAAGGTAGATAATTATTGCTGCGGAATTTGGTACTCTCTAAAAAAAAGACAACAAAAATGATAATGAAAAGAATTTTAATTTAGCAATAGAAAATATAATGACTACTGTGGAAGGCTTACCCAACACCTTTTATTCACTTGGGTATAAAATAAAGCAGCAGTTTACAGAAGCAAAGAGGCAGTTCTTTAACGAGGAGGATAAAAACAAGGAAAGTAGTAATTCAAATGTTATCAATTTCTTTACTGATCACCAATGTGTATGGTTGTATTTGTGAAGCACACATGATAATAGAATGCATGATACTGTTAATAAATTAGTTACTGTTCAACACAAAAATCGCCTTCAGATAAACAGAAAAGACAACATAGATGCACACAGAATCTATATTTATTTTGTATCGGATGCCCAAGTCAATACTCTGAACGACCAGATAAAATCTATAATGTTTTAAACAAGGTACCATTTTAATAAATAGATTAATTTGAGATTTAGATGATGAATGGGTTTCAGGTAAGATCTTTGGCGCTTGTGACGTATAATAAGAATGGTACAGTTAAGCAAGAAGGTCTAAAACATGTGTTATATATGACTTTGTAATAATTACATTATCTGAGAGAAGAGGAAAATTAAAAGACAAAACTTTACAAGTCAACAACAATTTAACTCCTCTGAAAAATGTGATGAGACGACCAGAGATGAAGCAATGTCCTGATAAAATAATTAAGGATACAGATGCAATGAAAAGGGATAACATAACAGAATTTAACTTTCATCTACATGTCTAAAACTGCAAAGATACCTATAACATAAAGGACTCCAGATTGGTGAACGAGATACTGAATAAGTGAAAGGGAAATACAATAAATAGAAAAAAATGTGAGTCTGATTTTATGGTACTTAAGTTGTTTGCTAATTTTGTGCAACCAGATAAGGTGAAGACAAAAACAAAGATAAACCTTCCCCGTAGTTTTAGACAAGATATTTTCCATGTATGATATAATCAGAGCTATGAAACCATCCAACACAAAAACCATCATAAATTGAACCAATTTATATGGGAGGAATTTCTTGATTGCATTAAGGCTAATAACAATATAAATTAGGATGGCTCTTTTACGACAGAGTGAGAAACCGACACAGGTTTTGATACTCACATAGAACTTTTATCTAAAATTTAAATAATGTATTTGAAAGAACCTCATAGTATGATTATGTGTGGTGACACAAATTGTAGAAATGGGAAAGTTTGTACAAGTTTTGATCGAAACGGAATATAGAAACCTCTTTGACTTTGTTGTCATCATCTGTCCAACTTTCATGTACAAAATGACTTACTGAAGGAAATGGCTTTTCAGAGACGACAATGTGATTGTAATAGATCCTGGCGATAACTTGGATAATTGTTTACAATTACTCCATCTGTTTATAAAAAAATCATTTTAAAAGTAATTGGATGGTTTTTTTTCGGTTTTATTTGGTCCCAAAAATCTATTTAATTCTATGCAAGATTTTAACCATGGCTCTTCATCGAAAATAACTGATCTATACGTCTTTTTTTAGTTTCAATCCTAAGTGAACATGCGACATAAAATTGCGATAGTGGATAACATATCTCTCTTTGTTTTTAACTTTTCAAAAATTTAGGTACTGAAGGTTTTGTACCCTATCTATCTTCATTCAATTTTATTTGTAATTGTGATAAATCAAACTCTTTAAGAATTTGTTTTTCTCTTGCTAAATGATAATCTCTAAAATAGTCATGCAAATATGCTAGTACTTCTAAATAGCCTTCTAAAATACTACTAAAACTTTATTCGCCACTACAATAATTATTTTTGCGTTGGTTTTAGTTTGTTGCTCTATTTCCCGTGTAATTGTTTTGACAAGCATTAATTGGTTTATGACCAATCACATTAATTCTTGGTCTCTATTACATAATAAATTACCTTGACCTTGACCTATCGTATTATCCACCATCTATCTTTTTACCTTCGCTGGCGTTAGCTTCGCTATCGACATATTAATTATGATTAGGTATCATGCTAATTTCTCCTTTTACTACTGATTCACTCATTAGACAAATACCGTAATCTCTCGTAATTCTATATTACTTGCTTTAAAACTAACATCATGATCTAGTACATGTATACTAAAATAAATTGCTGGGTATAGCTGACTTTCCTAAAGTCTTCAAAAGTGCAGCATTAAGGTATCATTCTTGACATAGTAGTCATGAAGATGGCCAAGAGAATTCGATTTGAAACCTTTCGTAACATCATTAACATATTAGCAATCTTCAGCTGTTATATATAATAAAATGAGGATTAATTACAATTTCTAGTTTGTGGTAATTCAATTTCCTTTAACCTTTCAAAACTGACCATCTGTTCTCAAATATTTTAGTGCCATTTCTCCAAGATGCATTTTTCATTTGCTTTTTGAATTTGTTATAGTTTTTATTTTTAGCAAGTTGCTCAAATGATTGTCTCATAAACCGACAACTATCTTTAAATTCTCTTTATACGAACTTCCTTATCGACATTTTTCAAGTCGATCTGCTATAAAATCCTTACTAAACGAAGTGTATTTTTGTCATTATTTGGTATTATTTGCTACTTCTTGATCTGGATATCTGTTTTTAAGAAGGTCCTGATAAGTACATGAAAATCGTAGCAAGACAAATTATCAATATATAGTGACATATACTTTTGACATCTGTAATTCAAATTACACTTGCTCTTTAGCTGCTGACTTCATTAGTAATCTCCAATTGTTTGCAAATACTCGTAAAATTTATGTATGCAGTATGCACCTCTGTAAACTATAGGATCATAGTATTTGTGAATTGATTTAAGGTAAAGACAAGATCCTAATGGAATATCTTTTGCTATTTTTATTTTCCATGGTGTATTCGGGTTTTGTTTACAGTTGCTTCATGTCTCCATGATGCTTTAAATCTCACAATATAAAAGATACAGGTTTTTGTCGACGATGTACATCAATTTGTTTCTTTCCGATTTAGCTGTTTTTGAAACAAGTATTGAAACCATTTATTTTGGTAATGTTTTCTCAAATGAAAATCTCTTTTGAAATTTACTTTTCTCTGGATTTTATATTAATCTATTTGTCTTGATATTTCCACATTCGCAAGTAATTCTGTTTGGATTGTTCTGTTTGGTCTTAGTATTTACTCCATTACGATATAGTCATCGTACTGCTTTCACTTTCCGTATTGTGTGCTTCGACGTTCCATTTTGACAACAAGCTTTTTCAGTACAATCAAATCATATAATAGACTATACCATTTATACTACCTGAATATTTACAAAAGAATCTAACGTTGCTATCGCTGTCTGAAATTATTGTTCCATACACCATTACAAGTTTTTAAGTCGTCAATTATTCTATCTACTTTGGTCTGTTCATTAAAATAAACTGGCAAGATACTAAGCATATTTTCTTTGACAATATTTATAATGGGTTTTTTTTTTCCTAAGCCTATCATTATCTACTTGCAAATTTCTGAGAAGAAGTATCCAATTTATTTAGTATCGTCTAAAATGTTGCTACAATACCAGCAACATACTCAGTTTATTCTAACAAGCGAATTTCATAATACAAGATTTCACAATATCTGTTATTCAGTATAATTTGCTTGATTTTATTCTGAGATGGATTTTTGAATTTTGGAGTAACCAATTTTATATGTTGCAGTAATTTTTGCAACACAATGTTTTCAGCGGTTTTCCAAACATTAAAAGAATCATCAACTTGTTTTTCCGTTTTACTACACATCGTTTTTGCTGTTAGTCTTTTTATCGTCTTCAGAAGTTTCTAAGCCTTGAACACATCTTGTCTTTGTCGTACAGAGTGAACTCCTTCTTGTAAAATACCCCTCAAAAGTATATCCCTTTAAGTCTTCTAGTTTATATGCTGCAGAGTCATCTTAAATAACTACTATGATTTTTAAAAAAAAACAATTCCGTAAAACTAGGAAGATTTCCTTTCAAAAAATTAGACTTATATTGCACGATCCTGAAAGCAATGGGTTTTTTTTATTTTCAAGTTGGGACGTTGTAACGTAAGGTCCAACATAGTTGTCTGGAAAAAAAATGACGTACAAGAGAACAAAAACATTAATATGGCCATTTCTAACATCAAGAGCACTATTAGTCTATGTTTTAAAATGCCCGAGAATTGCAAATAAATTATGATAAGCAATAACTGGAAATTAGTAGCTATCTTCCCAGTGAGCAAAACGAAAAAGTTCATGGATCGAGCAATATATTTTAAACAAATTATGAGATATGATGCAGGGATTAACTTCATATTCGACACAAATAAATATCAAGCTTTTATTTACGCTGTCTCTGTATTACAGCTTCATACATTTTAACTTTCTCCAGATCTCTCTACGACGATTCTACAGCAATCGAGTTTTCAACAAAAGAAAAATACTGTCAGAATTAAAACGGCGAACGGAACTTCAATTCTTGAAATTCCTTAATAAATTCAGTGATAGAAAAATCAAATCGTAGAATGTGTATGAAGCGTTTCATTGGGTTACTAGGAAAACGAAAAACAAAAAAAGAAAGAAAGAAAAAAACACATAAAATTTTAAATAGTGCGGTAATAATGTGTTGGCCTCTTATTATCACTTCCAGTTGAACCGTCAGATATCAAATATTTATTTCATGCATTTATCTCATTTGGTTAATTCTATTTGACTACCGTTTCTTACCTTTAGTATTTAACCTTTGCCTTTGTTCATGACCTCTGACCTTTTAACTTTGTTCTAACATTTAGATCCTGTTTTCTTCCCTCGATATGATATAATATTACGCATCTCTGAACATATATTACAGACATAGCAATTACAAACATTTTGCGCACCAATGACGGGACTCGAATGTACACAGTAAGAGCATTTGAGGACTAAATTCCATACCCTTATCCGCTAGGTCATGACTCATTTAAAAGCTTTCTTTTAAAAAATACATTATTGTATTTGCAGATTATGAAATAGCTATATATCTCAATTTATTTTTCATACATGACTATTTTGGTTCATTAATTTAAATATATAAGCTTAAAACCTGTTCATACGCATTTCGTCCATTCAATATAACGCATATGTCCATATAAAATGCATAACTGTCAGCGTATCGATTACTAATTTTCAGATATTTATGAAAGCTTTTTTGTCAACAAATAATAATCACCTGTCATAAATTAATTAAATTTAATTGCTCTGTACTAAGCACTATACATTATAATACCAGAGTTTAAAATACTCATACATTTTGCAAAGAAATCTTGGCCAAAGATAAAGTGTTGCTTTAGAAAAAATATATTTGAGGATTGTATGGTTGGTGGCGAGGAAAATATATTGTATATACTACCTTCGTATATGTTCTGACATTGCAGCACAAGTGAACAGTGTTGATGTAACAGACTCCCATTTAGTCTCATAATACTGGGAATACTTTCTAGACGTACCTTATCCATTCCGGATACAAGTTAAATGTTTTGACAGAATATAAATTTTTGACCTGATCTATTTTCGGGTCATCATGGCTACACATATCTCTGATCGTCTGTAAAAGAAATGGTTATAAACTAAAATACGCATTTAGAGGCATCGGATATTGATTTCCTACCGTTCAGTCACTATACATCCTTTTAAATCATGTTTGTTTATTTCGTTTTTTTACTAATAATTTTTTGCTTTTTTAACCAAGCTTTATAACAAGGATTTCCTGATTAACTCATTTGTACCGTCGTTTGAAGTTTGCGAATACATCAATGTGTGTTTGTGTGTGTGTGTGTGTGAGAGAGAGAGAGAGAGAGAGATGCTTATCCCTACATTCAAGCACATTCAAGCACTAAATTCTGAATAGAGCTTTATTTCCTCGTTGAACTTGTGTTGTTTGTGTACTCGTAGCATATCAACAGAATATTCTACTACAGAAAGTATGTCGTTAAGAACTGAGCACAATATGTACGCAATGGCTAGTGATGTCACTTCATGAGGTGAGGTTTTGATGACGTCAAATCTGCCTCGTTGTTTGAAACGCCATGGAACGGCTCATCTTTGTATGTTGTATGTGTGTTTGTCTTTCTTATATATACAAATAAATAATATTATCATACAGGTTAGATATATATAACTTTCAATCGGTAAATCTGAATATGTGTTTGTATTGGTACAGCACAGACATCCAAACCAACATCGACCTCAACTCAGCAAAATAACGCTCCGTGTACCACTCGAGCACCCCATCCGGAGCCACAGCACTCCTACCTGCCTGACGGATCCTATCCAAATACATTATATAATGTGTCAAAGCAGGGTAAATCTGTTTAATGTATTAATTTTTATAAGAAACCCGAATCAGTACTTTAATTGTCCATACATGGTATGGTGGCTTCAAGACAGCATGCCTACATACAAGCATGAGTCAATTTTGTGTTATTCGTGATAATCCACTACATCGGATGGAATCGTGTGAAATAATAAGCACTGTGTGAATATTCCGAATTTGTTACGAATGAGCTATCGAGGGATAATTTTTATTAAGAATCGACCAATTTTCTAAATTAAACAGCAATGATCGAAACTTTGGCTATAAATCTCTGACAAACAAATTAAAGAACTAGACAACTATACAAAAGAACTAGACATATTTATCAAAGACACCTCCATTTCTATGTGGAAAACTCTGTAACACAATACTTGACTTCTTATTATAAATATTCTTTACCAGTCATCTGAAAATTGTCCAATACCCAGAGATAAATTAGCTTAATCTAGTATTGATAAAGATTGACCAGTCTATATTCAGGATTGGTTATTTTTGGGTAGCAAATATGACGTTTTTACTACTTTCTGATAAAAAAAAAAAAAAAAAAAAAATAGAAAGCCACATGTAAAACAATCTGATTAAATAAATGGATCATAATGCTCGCAGACAGGAGGAAAACAAAATGGAAAAGCGAAATACAAAGTACAAAAGATACATGGATTTTCGCAAAAAAAAAAAACATTTTGCTAAGTTTCAGTATTAACATATTTTATTTCATAAATTAATAGTTGGAGATTACAAGATGTACAATATACATATATATAATAAAATGGAGTAGAACATATATATATATGACGGACGATAATGAGTTTTAATGACAAAAAAAATTCATTTTTGAATAGCCAAAGTGAAGAGTCTCTTAGCTAAGCAATAGCATTTAACTAAGGTATATAAAGCACATGATTAACAATGAAGGAGTTGGTGAAAGAAGATGATAAAGAAAAGAAAAAAAAGAAGTCAGAAGGAGATAATGTAAATTAAAATGATTAGAACATTGTGTATAAAGTTGAGAAAATAAGGACGAAAGAAATGGAAAAAACAATAGAGTAATATTTAGGTTTTCCGTATACATTTTTTCACTTTTAAATGTTGTATTTACCTATTTCTCCTTTTCTTTTCTTTCACTGACCTGATATTTTCTTTCGACATTGCTAAGTCATTTGATACCTGTTCTGCTTTAAACTTTTTTAATATACATTATATATAAGCATATATCATCGATATTCTTAACGTTTATGCAGGCCTTTTAATCTTGTGCACATTTTCGAAGGTCTATAAATGCACACGCAATTCTTTGTGTTTTAAACATGTTAATTCCCAAGTACATAATTTTGTGTATCGACCATCCGGTCATGTCATCACCTTTCATCTATATATCTTCTTTTCGATACACCTCAGTATAAAAACTAAAGTCTCTAGCTTTGACAGTGAAATCAAAAATCGTTTTTCGGGTCTCATATCTACATGTCCTTCTTCTTCTCTCCTAATCATGACAGAGTTTAAAGAATACAACATTCAACACAAAAGAAGCTCTAAAACTTTGTTAGTCCTCTCGCACTCTTAGTGATCAGATCTAATATCCTTCCTCATACCTGCTCGATAAACATATGCACATTTGTTTCAAGTCCTTGTGAAAGGATACTCTATGATTCTCCCGTCAAAAGTATAGCTGATAATTTCGTTTTCTTTCAACAATCGTCCTCCCTCTTGTCTTTCGTCTTTCTGATGACTGAACTTCAAAAATGTTCCCCAATTACTTTATTTTCACTGTTATTCATGAGTTGAATATTTTCTCAAACCCTTTTAATTTCCTGACATGCATGACTTAAGCCTTCGCTATTAGACCTTGTTCGTCTCTAACCTATGTCAAATTAACAGCTATACGAATGAATTTGTTAACTTCCACATAGTAATTTATTTCCTAAATTTCATAACTATATCATAATAATCTTCGTTTATTTTTACAATATTACGTCTTCCGTTACGCATCAATATTTTTCTTTTCTAGCACTTTTACATATCCTTTTTACAGGATTGTTGTAGTGATACTAGGTACAAAATGGATATAGCAAGTCTGAAGGACATCTGCTATTGTATTATAAATAGGTTTATCCTATGTTAATCTACAACATCCAAATTTCCTTCTGTGAACACAGAATCTTCATGATTACCGATATATACAGAATGTCACACTTCTGACAATTCTTGATAACTAGAATCCATGTATTAAAAGAACAATGTGATGACTAGAATCTGATGAGATAATTTTATTTACTCGAATAGGTTTATTTATTGTGTGAGAAAAGCTTTCAATGTAAACTCGGTGACTAGAATATGTTGATCTTTTATGCAAGATAAGCGTTAAAAGTAAAATCTTAAGCTAATCATTGTTTTAATCATTCTTTCCTTGTGAAGGTTTGATTTTATTTGTGACCACATTGACAAACTTTTAAATTTCTTTCAATACTCGCAAATAGCAAATGTGTTTCCATTTTGATATCCAAAGCTCTTATTCCATTTCTCTTTTTCTAAGTTCGTGCATGATTTTTATCTAATATATCCATGATTCCTTTGTAAGATTAATATTCAAATTTGATCATATTAAATATTTATCAAAATAATTGGATTATTTTATAAAAAAATTTCACTATCGATATCTTGCGTTATATTATCGTCCATTTCAACATTTACTTGCTTACTTTACGTAAGAATTAGTTACAACTTTAGTAGTAACAAGTAGTTGGTTTTCGAGAGTGTTACTTTTCGTAACTATCAGTTAGTAAAATTTAGTAAATTTTAGTAACAATTAATTAGTTACCTGTTTACATATTTAATTAGTCTACCTGACTATTAGATATTGTGCCCATCGCTTTTTTAGATATCAAACCTTTTCCGCAATATGTACAACCTACCTGGTTGTTTATTCAGTGCCCTTACTACCCTCACTAAACAAGGGACATGCGATATCTAATACAGCATGTGAAAAGTAAGCATCCTAATCAAATAAATGAATTTAACATTGCACATGCAGTGCGTGATTGTGCCTTCATCACAAGGAGGGGAAAAGACATTAAGGACAGGATAAAAAAACAATAGCTGGAACTGCAAAATGATGTATAAGAAAGCCTTGCTAAATGTGAGAGATAAATAGCAACAGAGGAAACATTCGCGTTACTGCCAAAACAATTAGCACTTCAGAGAGAAAATGAAACAATTTATTTAACAAACAAGAGAAGATTGAGAAAAGTTTGAACTTATTGTACAAGAGATAGAGGATAAATGGTTGGAATAAATAATTAATGGCATAGAACAGATAGAGGATAACATAAAATAAATGGAAACGAAGGAGGCTAAAGAGAAAAGCTAAAACAGGAAAAGGTATTATCTGGGTCAATATCCATGTCCAGCTTTTGGTTGCTTGTTAGTATCAGTTATAACATATGCAAATTGGAGTCCTCACCGAAGGAAAGATATCCAGAATGGACTTTACGTCTCGAAGGGATAACGCCTAAGCCAATTACTGTTCAAAGTAAAACGCTAGAGTCTACAGTTTTAAAAAATATATGTACATCATAGCAGCTATCACACCCCTGAAATATTGTAGCTGTTATCCTTTAATAAATGTTTGAATAAAACAGCATAATAAACATAATTTCCCGCGATTCTCAGAAGCAGCTGCAACTGTCAGTAATAACATGCTGTTACAAAAGCTATTTGATTATAAGATAAATAAATTCTCTTTAAAAGAGATTGGTAAATTGCTTGTGCCCATCGCTATGTTAGATATCACGGGAAACCGTTAATTGTCAGTAAATTGTTACTCGATAAAATAGTTTCCTAGATATATATCTTCATGCTTTTAGATGATTTTTGTTTTTATGACCTTTTCTGTAATATGTACAACGTTTAATGTCTTCCAGGAAGTCTGTAATGTATTGTATTTTGCATGTTGTATGTTGCATTTACAGATGAAAATAAATGTTATTATTTTGTAGCTTTGATTGTGTATGATGCTGCCATGATACCAGCTGGAACGATTATAATTTTGTCCAAGAACGATTATAATTTTGTCCAAGTTACTGTAGAGTATACATATATATATATATATATATATATATATATATATATATATATATATATATATATATATATATATATATATATATATATACTGTTACGGAATTATATATCATTTTTCTTTTAATAATGGTTTATTTTATTAGTTTGTGATCTCTGTTCTTAGTCTAACATCTGTCGTCTTGCCGTGAGTACACATACGGTAATTTAGATCGATATTTCACCGAAGCTTACTCGTGTCATGTGATCCAGCGCGTGAAGGTATGAACTTCTGACCAAGATTCTATGATTTATTTCAGAGTCAATACATTATTTACTGTTAATAATGTCAGGGCACCAGCACTTTGGCGATGTCAAGCATAACATAGTTTCTGATTGGTTCGGAGAGGGTTGTAATATTTCGAAATACCCAGTTGTTTATCAAAGACGTAATGGGGTTTATTTCGATTCTGCGTAGTAAGAGACTATATTAAAGGATTTATAGCAGCATTCTAGTATTCTTCATAGCTACACTGGATTGAGAGGCCATAAACGAATTTGGTTCTTTTTGTGTGTGGATATTCTACTTTTGTGATATATCAGTATACAGTACATTCTGGATCAGTCCTGTTTTCTTAAACCTTAATAATTATACAGCTCCGTGGAATGATCGGAAACATTTCTAGAACTTGTGTTATTCCATATTCACAAGGACTATTTGGAATTGATAAAACTTCGATATACTTGATTCTTATTAACACTTCAGTACAGCAAAGGTTTCATTCGGAACCTACTTCATTCGGAACATTTGGATTAACTTCCGGATCAGTGAACTTTAGAACAATCTAGGACTTTTAAGGATATTCTAAACTGTACGTTTTTTTAATTCTTTGACTTTGATTGTTTGCTGAAATATTTTAATATTTTAGTAAATTAAATATTTGTATTTAAATCTTGAAAGCTTGTTTGAGTCTTTTCTTTTGCTGCATTGCCCCTAGTCGTAACAATATATATATATATATATATATATATATATATATATATATATATATATATATATATATATATATATATATATATATATATTGCTTAGTGCAAGCTATTGAGTAAGGTAATATTTTTTTAATTTTAGAGGCTACTATCATTATGTGGACGCATATTATCTACTGTAATGAGTAAAATAAATCTCAGAATTATTAACCTAAAAACAGAGTTTTTCAGATGCATATTATGATTTTACAACTTGTTTCTTCTTTTGCACTAAGTTTAAATTTAGTACTAAACTCCATTCATCGTCAAGGAAAAAAAATATTAAACAACAAATCCATTACAGCACATCTAATTTCAAAATCTTGCTTTTCAGCCTTATATATTTTTTGCTTTGTATATCGTTTTTTCCATTTTTTTTCTTCATCCTGTCTGCAAATATAACATGGAATTTTTATTTAATGACATTGTTTTCAATGTACTATACTACTGTTTTAAAACAAAATTGTTAAAAGCACAATGTATACTACTAGTAACATGGACTTTTAATTCAACTTTGGTCCGGAAAAGCAGATTTATTGTGGATGAAATGTTAACTTTGTTAATCCGGTTTTTATCTGGTGATTTATTTATTTATTTTGTGGATAAATTCGATTATAGTTAAACCTGATTTTAGTATTAAAATTACAATATGGTCCAGAAAAGCCCATTCTCATACTTCTAATTATGATGTTTAGATCTTTGGTCTCGGAAGCAGCTAAAATAGTACCCACATACGAGTTTGTAATTTTTTTTCAAAATGAAAACTTTTTTATTTAAAAAAAACATCACAATCAATACTGTATATCTATCTATCTATCTATCTATCTATCTATCTATATATATATATATATATATATATATATATATATATATATATATATATATATATATATATATATATATATATATATATCTGTGTGTGTGTGTATATATACAATAACTGCTACGGTGAAAAAGTTTCAAAGTTCGCGGGTTCAAATTTGTTAACTTATAATGGCAAAGTCATACTACTATTTTTACAGAGAATAAATATGACTGCTTTTAAAAGAATACTTTATAATAATCTATAGAAACTGCTTGATGTTCAGTAGAAATTTTTCTATAATACATTATTACATATGAGAAGATGTTTAGAAATTCTTATTCAGGAATACATTTTATTAGCTTAATGACAGCTTGTCGAGATCGATTATCTATACTTTAAATAACAGTAATGATCACGGTTAACCTGTTCTGTGTATGGTAGATACTGAATAACATAATTACAGAGTTACAGAGTACTGCTGTAGTTATCATGGCGTCAATTTTTTTTCTTAAAAAATAAAACACACTTACACACCCATATATATATATATATATATATATCTTGCAAAAGTTTCAAAGTTCTCGGTTTCAAGTTTGTTATCTATGGCAAAGTCTGTGCCAAATGAATGTGGAAGGACATTGACTCCAGTAAGGTACCAAGTCTAACACTGCATACATGTCTTTAATAGTAAGAAACTCTATCAGAACCATAATTAAAAAATGGCGACGTTACTAGGCATTCATGCGCATGAGGTAACGGAGCAAGAATATATATATATATATATATATATATATATATATATATATATATATATATATATATATATATATATTTCAAGTCTGACGATCCTTGTGACATGCCGTTCATTAATATATTCTTTGTCTATTTTTTTCAACTTCTACAATTAATTTGGTAAATACCAAGTGCCAGTTATAATTTCCCATACATTTATTGTCCATGCACACTTGTAATTAAGACTCTGACATTGCTGGTTTACTAAGTTACATTTGTAAGTTTGAAGGCCTAATTTTAAGTATATATATATATATATATATATATATATATATATATATATATATATATATATATATATATATATATGCAACGAGTTCTTTAATCAACATGTAATTGCAAACTTTGTTCATATAATAATGTATGATCAGTTAAGAACTGAACTTCATACTGTACTCGATTCATGAAAACATGAAACTTGAAAATTGATTGCGTATTGCATTAGCAGCTGTAGCAAAGCAAAGGGCGTTTATGCATAGATTGTAATCAATTGTATATTGAATTAGCGGCTGTGGCAAAGCAAAGAGCGTTTATGCATAGTGTGTAATCGATTGCACATTGCATTAGCGGCTGTGGCAAAGCAAAGGGCGTTTATGCATAGTGTGTAATCGATTTTCAAGCAAAGGGCATTTGTGCATATTGTGTAATCGTTGCACATTGCATTGGCAGCTGGAGCAAAGCAACAGGCGTTTGTGCATAGTGTGTAATCGAGTGCACATTACATTAGCGGCTGTAGCAAAGCAAAGGGCGTTTATGCATAGTGTGTAATCGATGCACATTGCATTAGCGGCTGTGGCAAGCAAAGGGCGTTCATGCATAGTGTGTAATCGATTTTCAAGCCAAGGGTATTTATGCATAGTGTGTAATCGATTGCACATTGAATTAGCATCTGTAGCAAAGCAAAGGGCGTTTATGCATAGTGTGTAATCGATGCACATTGCATTAGCGGCTGTGGCAAAGCAAAGGACGTTATGCATAGTGTGTAATCGATTTTCAAGCAAAGGGCATTTATGCATAGTGTGTAATCAATTGCACATGGCATTAGCAGCAGTAGCAAAGCAAAGAGCGTTATGAAGAGTGTGTAATCGATTGCACATTGCATTAGCGGCTGTGGCAAAGCAAAGGGCGTTTATGCATAGTGTGTAATCGATTTTCAAGCAAAGTGTATTTATGCATAGTGTGTAATCGATTGCACATTGCATTAGCAGCTGTAGCAAAGCAAAGGGCGTTTATGCATAGTGTGTAATCGATTTTCAAGCTTCATGACTTCGTTAAGCCTGTCAAAAATGAATTTCAATTCGTGTAATTCAAATTGTTATGAAAATAATAACGAACGTCAAATAAATAGAAGAACTCTATTTAAAAAGAATGTATTGTTACAAATAGTATCACAGCACACAATAAGTGAGCATGAAGACATCAGTATTTACTTTCTGGAGTTATAAACAAATATCTTCAAGTTTAACTTGTCACATGATGCGATTTCAGCCAGTCTAAATGCTTGTTAAAAAGTCTCGGTATAAATGGGTAATTATTCATCAATGTATCACTCATGCGCAGTGGGTCTGTAGTCCGATCCTTTGATAAATAAATAAGAGCACTATTGTGTTTTTTTCCAGGATGCTGGCTTGTAATCGATAGCTGTCATAATCAACCAAATCTGACGGGCAAAATGAGAGATTATTACGGAGAGACCAATGAAATGTCGGGACAAGATGAATCTCAATGCTTAGCTAGAGCTGCCAAACAATGGAAAGGATGCGGGTCAACCCCAGACCATCCCGTAATAGCTATATACGGTCCCACGGGTCAGAATATGTTAATAGATACAGAGTTTTATATACAGTGCTTTTATACTCTGCTACGTCTCAATGAAAAATATCTTATCAGCTTCATAGATTATTTTTTCATAGCACCGAGGAACCTTTTATACCTTCGACAATATCATCCATAAGGTACAAGGTAAAATGTGTCCCGATGTAAAACTTTGTAAAATACCAAGTAGTGGAAAAGAGGAACACAATGTCCTTCAGTGTGAAAACAGTACTTAATAAAATGCCTTTGAAGTTCGTGTAGAAAAAAAATTAAGTTGATAGTCAGAAAGAAATCTAACATGTCCTGCAGGTGCTTTTGGTCTATAGGGCCTTGACTCGTACTTTCAAAAGCGCATTCTTTGCTACTTAGTTGTGAACTTGAATCAGCTGGGAAAATCTTATCATTGATTTCATAATGCTTAGCATGATCCAATTTGCTAAATATATTTTAAGTGGTTAATGGGTCGATATGATGGAAATGAGAATTTAACATTACAGCTGGATATCACTATGGGGGCAAGGGGAATTTAATATTAGAATCTGACTATGGGAGGAAAGCAAAACATTAGGATATCAATATGGGAGGAAAGCAAAACTTAACTAACTTAACCGTCAATTAGGTGGAAGGTAAAATGTGTCCCGATGTAAAACGTTGTAAAATACCAAGTAGTGGAAGAGAGGAACACAACGTCCGTCAGTGTGAAAACAGTATTTAATAAAATGACTTTTAAGTTCGTGCAAAAGAAATTTGCAAGTTGATAGTCAGAAAGAAATCTAACAAGTCCTGCAGGCGCCTTTGGTCTAATGAGCTACGACTCGTAGTTTCAAAAGCGCATTCTTTGCTACTTAGTTGTGAACTTGAATCAGCTGGCAAAATCTTATCATTGATTTCATAATGCTTAGCATGATCCATTTTGCTAAATATATCTTAAGCAGTTGGTATGATGGAAATGAGAATTTAACATGACAGCTGGATATCACTATGTGGGCAAGGGGAATTTAATATTAGAATCTGACTATGGGAGGAAAGCCAAACATTAGGATATCAATATGGGAGGAAAGCGGAAATAAACATTAGGATGTCACCATGGGAATACAAGAGGAATGGAACATGACGGATTAATGAGGGGATGGGGATGGGGGAAAGGAATTTAACTTCAGGACGACACTATGGGGTGGGGGAGAGAGATGTATTAAAGCAGAGGAAAGTCCTTGGATGGAAAAACACACACACACACACATTGTAACAGACCAAAATTGTGACAGACCCACATTTGTCTTGACCGATACACACTTATCTAATTATAAACAATGACTTACTTTAAAAGACAAACAATATTTCTTACAATCCAACACCCCTACAAAATTACAAAACGTATATAGGAAGGTTACGTGATGGTAGGAGGACTAACACACGTTCTTACTGATCAGCAAACATCCTCAAAGACAACACTCACATATACAAACAAAAGAGATTAGGGAGTATGTAAGGAGAAAGGGTAGGATCACCAACATACTTATATTTAGTATTATTGAGAATATCCGACATACCATCATACATACAAAGGGAAGAAGTTTATTTTTCTCTTTCGTACATAGACACATGCACAAGTACACAGACCAAGGAAATTGGGTAAGGGTATATTATTTTATACCTTTATGCAATCACATACATAAATAGAGACACAAACAAACATAGAGAAATTGGTAAAAAAAATTATCTGTATCACTTTTCTAGAATACTGGCATGGCCCTGAAAAGGGACGTTGGGTGTCAACAAAGGTAGATTTACATGCACACTCAATTTGAAGGTCAAGCTTGTTATAATCAAAATAAAATCAAAAAGCTACAACAAAAGAAAAGTGCTAATGAATGAATGGATGTGTGTCAAATATAACGACAGACTGTTCATACCATTTTGAGAGACTCACATGTTTTGTCCAGGACAAAAACGGCGTCATGTTTGTCATCACCTCGTCAATAAGATGTCTACAACGTTTAGAATAACTGCAATAGCTAAACGATATTTTTCTCATTTTTTTTAACACGGAGAAAAATCAACACGTCGTGCTACGCATTTGCACGACGCACAATAATACAACCCTAACGATATACGAGTGGAGTAGCAGCGGCTTTCTACACATGGTACCAGAATTATTCTTTTGACCCTTTTGAATTTCAAACAGAAAATGCTCCTTTATTGTCGGTCTCATGTTGACATTTTACGACATTGTTGTGGAACGTTTCGACAGTTGTTTATCGTGCACAGTGGTCTCGATCCTTTGAAGGAAGCCTCTACCACAGCCAAATCTTGTGGATTGGTGTACCGAAAGAATTTCGTGCCCAAGAATATGCTGATATTGTACTATCTCAAACGTATCAATCTGTGAGCTGTATATATTAGGCAAAGCGTTGCTTTGGTTACGCTACTTATGCAAAACTCAAGACAACTGGACACAACATGCCAGAAACGGTGGCGGGAAGAAGATTCATCTTTTCTCCTTCAATGGTTATGATTTGGAAAACCCAAAGATCGTGTACGAATTTCATGGATTTCTATGGCAGAGATATGACACATGTGATCCTCACTAAGAACTGCAAAATCCACATCCTGGGTTTATCATGGAAGATCTGCACGAAAGAACTCACCAATGACGCCAAAACTTAGAAGCCCATGGATGCCGCGTGGTGGAAATGTGAAAGCACAAATACGGCTGACTTCTAAAAACAGACCCAGAATTTCGACACATCGTCAAACCTGCGATACTGTGGACATCGAACATTTGAACCATCGGACAAATGCCATACGGTTGCTGTAAGATGCAGACGACTGTCAAGGAGAACAAGTGAAGTTATCGACATTTGTTCACTGTACCCTTGGCTATGTAAATATCCTCGATTCCTTAAATTTTGACAAAATACATTGACGTAGAAGACATTCGTGGATACGAAGGTCAAATCAAATGCAAAGTTCGTCCACCTACGGACTTGTACCATCTCCTGTTACCTAATCATTGGAACGGAAAACTCATGTTTCCATTGTGTCTTACGCGTGCTGAAACCTATAATAAACACCAACTTTACCGTCACGACAACGAACAGCACGCTTTGACATGAACGTGAGTCAGTGTGGAATTGCTTCACGCTCTCGATCGTGGATATCAGTTGTTAACAGTATACGAAATGTGTCATTTCCCTACCACAAAACTATACCAATATGACGGATCGAGTACATGAATTTATTTTTCGGAATATTATTAAAAGCAACCCTTCTCAGGGCTACCCCAACTATCCTTTTCGGGCCACTCAAGTATTACAGAGAATGATCTTAGTCATTGATTGCCAAATTCTCAATGTTTGTGTATTGTGTTTATGTTGTGTTTATGTCTTTTGTCTTCGTGTGTATTCAAAAACAAAAAGGAAATACTCCACTCCTCCCTTTGGGTGTGGGTTCGGAAAATTGGGATTTTGTTTGTTAGAGCGTGTGTAATCATTATATACTCCTTTCCATCCATCATAGGGTTTTGTTTGCAAGTGTGGGTTGGTTTGTCTTTAAGAACGTGTGTGGATCTGTTAGAATATGTGTCAGTCATCATAACTTTACCCCAGAATGTAAATCCCCCATTTACACAAGTTTTCATTTGTGTGTGTGTGTGTGTGTGTGTGTTGGTCAGTTAGGGTGGGTATTCGTCAGTAAGGGTGTTTGTTGATCAATAAGACTGTGCGTCAGCAAACATTATTTATTCCCTATTTTTCCTCATCTGGTTCTCTGTCTTTAAAAGTAAGTTATGGTGCAATTAGGTAGGGTGTTTATCAATCAAGACAAATTTGGGTCTGTCACAATGTTAGCTTGTTACAATGTGTGTGCTATTTTCTATGCAAAGACGTTCGTCTGTTTTAGTATGTCTATCCCTCCATATTGTCAACCTAATGTTACATTGTCCTTTTCTCCCATATATCCATCCTGTTCCATTCTCCTCCCACCCCCATCTCGTGACATCCCGATGTTAAATTCTCTTTCTTCCCTCCCATAGTGGCATCATAATATTATAATTCCCTTTCCGCCTATATTGACATCCAAATGTTAAAGTCCCCTTGACACCTTAATGTTAAATTCTCATTTTTTTTCCATATATCCATCCTGTTCCTTTCTCTCCCCCTCCCTTGAAATCCTAATGTTAAATTCCCCTTCTTACATTCCATTGTGACATCATAATGTTATAATTCCCTCCTCCCCCCCCCCTATATTGACATTCAAATGTTAAAATCCATTTTCTCCCATATTGACATTCTAATGTTAAATATCGTCCCGCCCCATAGTGAAGTCCAGCTATAATGTTCAATTCCCATTCCCACCATACCTACCCCCTTAACAACCATGTTGGAATTGCCTATTATGGGAAATATCTGGATATTGTCACTAGTATAGGGCTCGGATTATTGCTTTGCCCCTGAGCCCAGTTGCAGTCCACCTTTCCCCAGACCCAGCCAGCTCAATTTGCACCACCTTTGGCAAAAGTCTGGGTACTGACTTGGAGTCCCACACATTCCAGTACTTACCAAAGGATTTTCTCCATAGTGTGGGTTGCATGTAGTTATATGTCTTCTTTTGAAACAATCATGTTGTTCAACCAAAACTCTCAGCACGTAAATTCATAAGATTTACGGCAAGCGAGATCGCTTCGAGTCTTTCGAGAGTCTATCTGAACAAGATAAATTTGCGAGCGAAACATGGATATTCCTGTTTGAAAAATCAAATCTAAATAAATGAATATTTCAGACATAAGAGATACAAGATTCTGGTCATAGATTATTTGGATTTTTCAATTTCTTTCACATCCAAACACGTTACTGAAATGTTTATATTAGTTAAAGTTTTGTTGACTTGGGCTAGTAATATCCACAAAGAGCGCACGTAGGTTCAAAAGTAACTAACACGGTGGTTTTAAACACATTCTTTTGCGATATTTAAAGAAGCTTTCAGAATTTGGAGATGAAAAAAAAAAAAACGAATGATGTTAAAATGTTCTGCTCTTATTTGTTTTAATGGGATACTTAAGAAAACGCGCATGTGTATGTGTCTGTCATTATGTCCCTTTTCCTCTTCTCAATTTATTCAATTAACTTTATGATTTATTTTTATTGTTTTTTGTTCTCTTTATGCTACTGACTTCTGATCCTTTAGCAAAATTATCTTCTAAATAGGTGCCATGGCAATAGGGGGAGACGGTTGCTTTTTCGCTGACTACGGTTGTCCAGCGCACGGTTCTCCCAACAGGGGGGAGATCCACAGAGACACATATGCTGAGCAGCAACTGAATGCATCAACAAATGAAGAAGCTTGTCTATCGCGTGCATACAATCAGTGGCAGTATTGTGGGGGCAGTGACAAGTATCCATTTACAAGCATCTTCAGACCCACAGGTAAGGTATCATTAATAATGCATATAAATTTCCTTTGTGAATTTAACATAAAGAATACGACAAAATCAAAATAATGAAACTAAAAACAAGATAAATTTAAGTCAAATATTCAAGTTCTTGTGGACGGAAAAATCACCTCATAATTTACATGCGTCTGAAGAATGAAGGCTGTCTGAATGTCAAGATATTGCCACGTTTTGACGCCCCCACTGATATGCAATTGTAATGTTGTACTTAATGTTATGATTTTTTACAGTGTATTTCAAATAATTTCATTTGTCAGGTCGAACCAGAACTGCAGGTGGCGGATGCTGGATCCATGTTCCACATTGTCCTGCACGTACAGATGTCAAATCAATGTTCTATGATGCTTGGGGTTCAGCGAATCTTCATACCGGTATTGCGTCTCTTCTACATGTTTTGTTGGTTTTTTCTTTTGTTTTGATTCTCCAATTTTTTTTCTTTTCTTCTCTTTTTGAATTCAAATATCATGCCAATGATTAAGTTTGAATTTTACAAGAAAGTTTCAATCTCTCATCGTTATTTACAATCCCATATTTGGCTCTATATATCACATTTAAAAACCTGTAAATTATTAGACAATTCTCGGATCTCCATGCAAAGCTAGTAAACGCATGGGCTCGTATCGTTGCTTACAATTTACCTATACATAATATATGTACTATATAATAATACAAAGGAGCACACTTCTTTCATTTCCCCTGTGGCCTATTTAAGAATCGATACTGGTATTTCAGGTTACACTTTGCATAGCGTAATAACTTTAGCACCGATGTTTTAACTCAGAGATGCGACTTTTTAGGCCTACATCAAATTTGACTCACTATCCCACCTTTAAAGAATGTCAGCCTGTTTTCCAACTTTACCACTGGACTTGGCCATAATCACACGCGCTTAATATGCAACTGCAACACGCTGAATGGAATACCCTCCTTTCATTGGTCAACTAAAAAATGAGGTTATCATGAGGGGCACCACGTTATTTTGGATCGACCAATGCGAAGGCGGTATTCCATTCAGCCCGTTGCACTCTCATAGTAAGCGCGCATGATGATGGCCATGTCCAGCGGTAACGTTGGAAATGGGCTGACATTGTCTAAAGGTTTGATAGCGAGTCAAATTTGATGTGGGCCTAAAAGGTCGAATCTCTGAGCTAAAGATGCCAGTATCAACAGTGGGGGTGCGAGGGGGTCAGTGGAGGGGCGCCGTTGGGAACTTTTGTTTTTGCCACCTGTTCTCTGTGGCAAAGTATGGGCGCTTTTAAAGAACATTGCCCCCGGGTGCCTCGGTAGGGGGACGCCATCAATGAACATTGCCCCCCCCCCCCCCGGCGACTCAAACCCTCACGCCACCACTAAGTATCGATTCTTAAATACGTCACAGCAGAAATGGAAGAAGAAGCACGATACGAGCCCCTGTGCTAGTAACAGGGGCTCAGGGGAGCATATTTTACAATAGAATAGGACTAGCAATCGATTCCGGTCATTCGCAAAGTAGATCCCGCTCTTTCATTCCCACGGTTTGATGTGACTATGCGTATTAATGAGACGTTTTGTGCCATTTCTCATCAACCTGTACTAATTCTGAACAGATTTGTATGAGCTCGATACATTCGCTTATACTAGTATCAACACAATCTTAAACAGGTTTGGTAATGACTAAAATAGCTCGCGTTCAACATAGATTTTATATCTGATTGGGTAGACTTATTTCAGAAAGAACCTGGTTATGATTAGATGCGCATGAAGCTTGTTACGTTAGCTAATTCCGATTAAATTTTAATTCTTTATTTAAAATTTAATGTTTCAAATTACAGAATGAAAGAGTTGGAAAATTTACTTAAGAGAAGCCCCAGACTGGCAAAGATTAAAAAAGCTGCTGCACAAATTTATTATTTTCAATGTTATTTTAATATGATTGTATTAATATATTCTAATCATACCTGCGTTATATTTTCATACAAATATTTTATACATGCATACAATACACAATAACTACTATACATTCATATTTATCCATCCTATGTTAAATATATATACATACATATATATATATATATATATATATATATATATATATATATATATATATATATATGTATATATATATATATATATATATATATATATATATATATAAAATTTACTTTTCCTTATTTCGTCTAATTATATTCATCTACTAAATGAGGACATAAAGACTGCAATGAAACTTATGAGCACTAACTGGCACATGCCAGCACTAGGGATCGAATTCATGTCCACAAAGGTGTAAAGCGAGTTGTTATACGATATGCATACATCTCAGCACTTGAGTTGCTACTTGCACTCTACTAATCTTTAGATCTTAAGTGAAGGGAGTGATACGTTTCGTCCCAAAATCGTGTTTGTCAAGTTCTAGCAAAGTCAACTTCTTTGCTCAATCAAACATGCTACAAATATTTGACAAACATGATGATTTGGTCACTCTTAGACACTTAAACTGAAATATAATTTAACTCTGGATATAACAATATTCAAGAAACTGTCGTTCTTTTCCCAAAATTGTAATAAAAGATAATATATATCAATGGCAGTTCATGTCGTTACCGTGCTGGTTTTTGTCATGTCGTTACCGTGCTGGTTTTTGTCATGTCGTTACCGTGCTGGTTTTTGTCATGTCGTTACCGTGCTGGTTTATGTCATGTCGTTACCGTGCTGGTTTTTCAATAAGAAAGCTTTTTCTGAAAAAGGTGACTTTTTCATGCAAAAGTCTACTTTTTTACAAAAGAAACAAAACAAAACGTTTTCTTCAAGAAGATTTAAGCTAATTATGTCAAAATCTTAAGGAAAGACTCATCGCTTTTTAACTCAGATAGCGTGAACTCTTAACGAAAATGCTAACAAGAATACAGTGAATGGCACATTATATATCAGCCACATGTTTAATAGTCCTCTATGTAGGCAGTATTAGGGTATGGTTGACTGGAGATAACTGACCAACGGGTCTCAATGACCTCAACTACTGGGCAAGGTATATGGTCTTGAATTAAACTTAATGTGCAGAAACCATTATTTTCTTACTAGACTTATCATGACGTTACTTCTGACTTTTAGGTCCCAGAATCAATAGATTTCTTTATTACCCTGAGTGAAAGCTATCTACAAAGTTTGGTCAATGAACTTGCTGTACGAAAAAAAAAGAACAACAAAATTTCTACAAAACCTGTTTTTCGTTGAGCCATAAAGCATAAATGCCTTTATCTTTCACTTTTTTAACCCAATTTTAACAGACCCCAAGTGCAACCCATCCACAATGTTTCGACCAAATCTGTGATGTAGAATTAGTTGTTGTGCAGAAACTTTTTTTTTTTTGAGCAGGTGACCTTGACCTTTTACATTTTTACCTCGAAATTGATAGGGTTCTATTTTACTACAAGGGCAAGCCATCACACAAAAGTTTGGTCACTGTAGATGGTTGAGAACGCAAGTTATTGTCTGGAAAAGTCAAAATGACCTTGATCTTGATCTTTGACCCTTGGCCTTGAAATCGACCGGTGTTTTCCTTACCCTAAGTTCAAGCCATCCACAAAGTTTAATAACTGTCGATATTGGAGAACTCGAGTTATCAATTTTTATTCCAGATACCTGGGTATTCACCTGCCTTTCTCGAGCTGAGTACTATTGGAAATATTGCGGATCACACAGACAATACCCAGTTACAGCGTATTACAGGCCATCTGCCATGGCAAAAACCTTTCCATAAAATTTGGACACATTAACACGAAGGGAGGGTGGGTGTGATATGTAACTGCAAGCAGTCGTAATATGCAATAAATATGAACTATTATTTATGTTGTTCTTCTCTCTCTCCCTCTCTCTCTCTCTCTCTCTCTCTCTCTCTCTCTCTCTCTCTCACACACACACACACACACTAAAAGTGGATACACAATTATTCATGTTAGAAGAAATATTTTGCAAATTAATAAGACTCAAACGTTAACTTTTGATTCTATATTCATAAAATAACTCTCTTGATCATTCTAAAAGCTATACCAGCAGGTAAAAAATGAGAATAAATCTCTGATACTGTAAATTAACTGAATATGTGAGATTTAGTTTCCCTCTTATGGAGGGTACAGCAGTGGTTCAATGATTAGCACGCCACACTCACAATCAACAGTATACGGACAGGAATCCTATCTAGAATCGTCAAGGTGCCACTGTGTCTCTCTCGACAAGGCACTTAACTCCCTTTTGATAATCTTTCAGTTGCTGTGTACCTGTTAAACACCAATCAATTAACTCTCTTTTAGAGCATTATTAATGTGTGATGTTCACAAATTTCATTAAGGTCAACATTTAAAAATACCACTTAATGTTATTACATGCAACAATATACCAAGTAAGACTTTGCAGTTTTCTTTTATTGAAAAACAAATGCATTCAATTCACAAAATAAATAATTCAGCTGATTATATATTAAAATACTGTGTACTGTTAGAAATTTATAACAAAATGTGTTCTGTGAATATTTTTCATAATAGAATTCGTAAGAATCTAGCAGTATGATATTTCAATGACTATATTAATACAGTAATCAAAGTATTGAGAATACTGATGACTTGACGGCTTCACATAATACTACATTAAACAAGACCAATGGGATAAAAATAACTTGAGATACTGATAATCATGTTCCTTTTTTACCATCATAAGCAATTACCAATAATCTTAAATATACAAATGTATTAAGTCTTTTCTTCTGTTTAGCTCTTAACAGAGAATTGATTAAAATATAACATATTTTGAAACAAATATTTAAGCAGTTACTTTTGTTGTGGATTTTCTACTGAAACGATTATGCACTGTTTGAAGTGCTACACTGAAGCGGTGAAACTATATCAAGGGAGGTAACCACTCTGACTAATCATCTCATTGGGATTTCAGTTATGTCCCTTTAGATAACTGCACTCAGGCCTTTCAAGGTCAAAAGGCCAAATAAGCTAAATGTAGAAGGTGCCTTATTAGAAAAACAAACTATTCTTAGTCACAGTGAGTAGACACAATGCCATAGATTTTGGAGGAACTGAAATCCTTCCAAGACTTCAAACCAAAATAAAAAATAATTAAATACAGAATCACTAACCTAGAGACAGGTAAATTACAAGCCTGTAAAATGTATCAAAGAACCGTACAAAACAAAACTTATCAATGATAAATGTACTTTCCGGCAGGCCCATTTTATTGGAACTGTAACATGAGATATTTCCTTTATACATATTCTTTTTCTATCTTGAGCAATACATAAAAACGACAATATCTGGAAAACCAATTCTGATACAGAAAGCCAAGATGAATTCTTGACTCCTGCATGTTTAAATGTTCGGGAAATAAACAAACAAAGGATAAACAATAGAAGAAAGAAAGAAGACATAATTTAAACACGGTCTAAAACGGGTAAACTACATATCTATGTTATGCTGCCATCAGCCTAACAATGTTGTGCAAAAAATTTCAAAGAAGTGTTTATTGTGCGTATCACGCAGAGGACCAAAGTGTTTTGACCTTATTCCAGGCTTGAAACAAAGGACTGACACCATGCGCGAAAAAAATCAATGCCATCATCAAAATGTGCGAGGGAAATTTTATCCCGGTAAAGTTATGCATGGGGTACTAAGGATGTATGTCAAGATCACGGTATAGCGGGACAATGGACAAATAAATGTAAGTAGTAGGGAACTGGTTTGTCCTGGGACACTTAACATATTCTATCCACTTTGAACCGGTTTTCAAAACTAACTTGTGGGTATCCGCCATTTTTTATTTTTGGAAAATTCAAGGCCACCCTCTTCCTATCCTCCAAAATTGTATGGAAAACGCTAAGCCAATGGACTTTAAACTTTTATAAAAAAAAAAAATAAAAAAAAAAAAATAAAAAAATAATGCAATGGTATTCAAACTTATTTTATGAAAAAATCTGGGCCATCCTCGTTAAAAATGGTATTTTATAAAATGGGTTACTGCTCTTCAAAATGGTGTTAAAAACACATTGACCAATGGTCTTCAAAATTAATGATTGAACGTGGGCCAGCAATATTCAATATTTTCTGAGAAAAGTCAATTTTGTAAAAAACCTGGGCGACTGGTCATCAAATTTTATTAACAATCACGAGCCACTGCTCCCCAACATTTTACTAAAATCCTAGGCCACTGGTCACGCACATCAACAGTGTAATTTAATTTATACACATCCATACTATATTCTACTGTTTATTCATAATTTATCTAGATACGATTCTCGTTTGATTATCAGAGCTTTTTTTTAAAAAATAAAAACGACCCCGATCATAAACTATCAATAATACCCCAAAAATGATGAAAAATATATTTCGGTTAGCTCTTATAGTTGATAATTCTAAAAAGACGGTTAAGAGGTTTTTGATAAATGAACAATAAGCTTTATAAATAGTTATATATTGACGGGTCAATCAACAGATCAACTTGCTAAAACTCTAAAGGACGATAAATTCATAGAAACAATAAAAGATTTTGGGAAAATGGAACCCAAATTTTTGAGAAAGGTTTAATTAAAAACTGCACCAATCGATAAATTGGATACAATACTCCAATGATCAGGAATTCACGCAGCAAATTAACATTATGTAAAAGATATTATGAAACATTTCAAACTAAATTTTCTTGGCGATCTTCCCGACTACTACGTGAAGAAAGATACTATAATGTTGTCTAATATTTTTTAAGAATTTAGATCTGTGTGTATGAATAATTACAAACTAGATCCATCACATTATTTATTACATCAGGACTAGCTCACGATGATATGGTAGAATTAGAATTACTGACAGATTATAATATATTTCTAAGATGAGGAATATCTATAACACCTACTAGATTCTTCAAAAAAAGAAAATTATGAATATTCTATCGATGAGAACAACAATCAAATAGGAAAGAGTTTATTATAGACTTTACAATATGCATGGATGGTCCATGGGCCAACACAAGTCCGATAGAAACTTTATATGGACACACAAAGAAGAAATAAAAAAATTAATGAAATTTAAATGTGTTGGAGCGATGATTCTAACATTGGAGGAAATTTAGATGTAAATTTACAAGCATCCACGAATTTTTACACGACTATTTTAAGATTATCTATTGGCACAAGAAAAACTAATACTTTGGGGTATGATTTATCTCCACTACAAAGGAAATTGATAGAAGTTTAGCAAATGAATGGTACAAAACTTTCAATACCTTAATTAATTGTATACGTCAAAAAACAAAATATGTTAGTAATTATCGAAATTTCATGTTATATCTTCAGTTATGAAGAAAACTAAAAATGATTGATAGAGGAAGCATATTGGGTCAATAACCGTGGTTAAACCAATATATTAAACTTAATATATCTTTAAGAGAAATAGCAACAAATGAGTTTGAAAAGAAGTTTTTTTTTAAAATAAGTAAATAATACATAAATCAATGGAAAATTAAGTCAATAAATAATATATAAGTTGATGGAAGATTTGAGAAAGAGAGCTAATGTAAAAATATGTATTGATGAAAAGAAAAATTATAAACTTCAGAATGACAGTTCATTTGTAAGAACAGCCATACTAGATTAAGATATGGTATTGGTTTAAAGAACAAGAAAATAGCCTTAGCCAACCAATTTATGGTAGTTTTACAGTGGAAGAAGTAAGTTTTTTGCTATTATATGACTTTTACTTGAACAAGCTAAAGAACCAATATGGTCATTACATGAAGTTATTAATAGCCGATACAGATTCTCTGTGAATAAGTGTTTAAAGAGATGACTTCTAAATTGGGATGAAACAAAATATACAGTTGTACAAAACAAGCGATTTTAAAAAATGAAAACATTTTTTGGAATATCATTGACTAACAAGAACGTTGCTGCACTGCTTAAAGATGAGATGAATGGTGTTCCAATATAAGAATATGAATGTTTATGTTTTTCATCAGCATTCTTCAGAGATTATTTACAACGGAATTAGTTTCATCTACATTAACCTATATATCTAATGAGAAGAAAAGTCTACCTGGCACAATTAAAACATTTGGTCCTAGTCTAGATATTACAAGTTTTAATGATGTGTTGGATTAAGATGGTTAACACCATAGTGATTTTTTCCTATTTGTGAGGAGTTACGTACTTTCCATATGTTGCCATCTTATGTATTTAGCTAAATCTAGTTAAACTTGTTTTAGTTCTAAAGAAATTTATAGTCCACAACAACACTATGATCCATTAAAACTGCAATAAAAGACACTCATTATTTATCTGTTAATCAGAAGCTTGGGACAAATCATTAAATTTAGGTCGCCTAGGTTTTAATAAAGTGGCTTCATGACTTGTAGAAGAACATAGAGAAAAAGTCTCATTCAAATTATTTAAATACTGAGAAACCCAAGCTTTCTCTCCTAAACTTTTGTTTAAGTAATCGAGTGGCTTTGCTCTGTTTTCATTAAAGTCATTAGTGTTTTTCTGCGTTTCTTCAAGTACACTGTCATCATCTTTTATTCGCTCTTCATCAGCTCTATTAGCATACAATAAGTTAAGCAGATCATTACTTCCTGTGAATGCTAAACAACCATCAATTGCTATTCCAGTTATTACTGCAGTTGTTGCCATTTAATGATAATAAACTTTTATACAGTCTTTAATTTCTAAACTTAAATTTAAAAAATCAGGAATTTTACCTCCAACTGCTCTAACTAAAAAAAAATATGATTTTCTTCTAAATAATGTGTTTCTGATACCTTTGTTACACGTTCTTTATCGATAGCTACTGGGAAATCAAGATTTAAATTATATATCAGTACTACAAAATAAAATTAAAAAATTACGATGATTAAGTTTTAATTTTTGAAAAAATTAAAAATCTGAGATTTAATTCTAATAGGGTAATAATCTTTAAATACAAAAGGATCTTTAAAATATTCTTCTAATTTATGTAACTTTTATTCAGCAAATATGTTTATAGTATCTCATTGTAACTGTTTATATGGACTATTGACGTCGTATGAAATGAAATCACCGTGAAATACATTTCTAATAGGTATGCTGTGCAATTATTGCTCGGAGTTTTTACAACTTTAGATTTATGTTTCTGGCATTCCAAATTCATGCTTTCTTCATTCTCGTTATTAGCGGCCATTCCTTCTTTGACGTTTTTTATGCACATTTCAAGATTATATAAACCATCAGGTATTGATGTGGTCTTGGTTTCATTCTTATATTTTATATAATAGAATATATTGTTTATTTGATCATTTGAAATATTGTATTAGCCAACAACGGTATATTTCACCATCTCTATTGTCAATTGGATTCAAAAAACATATTTCTTTCTCAGACTGTCCTTTCAAAGTAATTTAACTAGACTTTTTTCGTTGGACCTTAGGTATATGAGACTTCGGCGTTATGTAGACTTCCGTTTAATTAGCGGGAAAAGAAGCACGGGCTTCCAGATCTGTTTGCCTCTACGTCCTAGCAACCATATGTTGTATTCATTTACTATTATATTAATTTCATTGTGACTGATTTCATTATCACGTATAGCTTTACTCGACATTTCATCAATAGTATTCAGCTTGCTTATAGCAGCTGTTACAATCTCATCGTATTTAAACCGTTATTGCATACTAGCTTGTCTTTTAAGCTTTTGCAACAAAGCACAGTCAAGCTACACCAAACCCACTAAAAGCTAGAGGAATCATATCCTATATTGCCCGCAAATCCTAAAAAGCAGCAGCAATTCCAATTCCACTGGAAACGTTTGCCATATAACCTCTATAAAGTTAAAAACGTGAATGCTGTCGTATATGTTTTCTTACGAGTCTAATGTTCTATATATTTAACTAAATCATTCTTAATTTCAGTAACTTTCATCAGCCTAAAATTAATTCAGTGATAATTTATCTATCATTTAAAAGCATTAAACAGATTAACTAGATGCTTAATAGATTAACTAAATCTTTTAATATTTTGTCCTTTTAGTATACCTTGTGCTATTAAATAGTGAATCGTAACATGATTCAAAGAAATGGAATAACCAATTTTACTATTTCTTCCATACTCGTGTCAGTTGGGGAACCTATTTTAAAATTAAAAATCCTCTTCAAAAGAATACTGTAACTTATTGTAAGAAATGAATTTAATAATGCTGACAATGCTGATTGTGCTAATTCGTAAATAATAGTAATTATGTTGTTCGTTTCTCTTTGATATATGTATGTATGTATGTATGTATGTATGTATGTATGTATATATATATATATATATATATATATATATATATATATATATATATATGTGTGTGTGTGTGTGTGTGTGTGTGTGTGTGTGTGTGTGTGTGTGTGTGTGAATTTGATCATGCTTGCATGGCTGACAAAAAATTATTTATTTAAGGAACAACAAAAGTACACTCAATTTAGTCGCATAAACAAGTTTTATACTGATCACCATTATTTACAGTTTGATTTATGAAACACACATGACAATATATTGTATGGAACAGTACGTAGATTAGCAAATGTTCAACAAAGAGTATACATACAGTTAAATAGAAATTAAAACATAGATACACACAAAATATATATTTATTTGGTTTCTGATACACATTAAATCTTTATATCAATTAATTGAAGTCTGTTCTCTTCCACACGCGGTGTTATTTAACTTGCTTTGTAGTGAGCTTGCAATCTTCGGCATTACTGACTTTACATTCTGTTTAACAGTTCGCGTTCTTTCATTTTATTTAATTAAAAAATGGCTTTTTAGATACAATGTAATTCTAATAGATCTTGTTGATAAATTAGGTTAATGTCTATAATTACATATTTGTGTATACCAGAAAACTGATACTCCGTTTCTTACAGACGATTGTGTGAATTTAGATGAAGAAAAAAAAAAAACAACTTAACAAAGCTATTATTTAGTGGTAGACATTATGGAATATCTATATAGGTACTAGTACAAAATAATAATAAGGTAATAAAAAGAGTACCTGGAAATGTTAGATTTATAGTAGTCTTTTAGTCTAAAGATAAAAAGTCTATGGAAAATATTTGTAATGAAAGCGATGTAGTACTCGCAGCAGATATAACTCGAACGCACATATCCATATGAAAACATATTTGTCTTATACACCAAATAAAGTGTATCATCATGAAGTGAAAGAGCAACTTTCTTTATTGTGACATTGTATATATCGTGATGGTATGATCTAATTAAATTCATTTCTTAGCGATTTGTAGTTTGGCTAAATAAGCAATGATTGTACATATTTAACTTTAGATTCCTTTTTGCAACCGGTTTCTTAAAATCCTTGAATTCCCTTTTATCCAAAGTTAGATCTAAAAAAAGACAGCTTGCTTCTAAAGCCACATACTTCTTGTATTGGTACGCCATTCATCTCATCTTTAAACAATCCAACAACTTTTGTGTTAGCTAATGGTGTTTCATATATGTTTTCATTTTTCTTTATCGCTTGTGTCGTAAAACTGTATACTTTGTTTCATATCTTTAGAAAATTTGTCGTTTAAACACTAATGAACAAAATCTATTTTGTCTAGTGTCCCCCTGACTACTTATGTGGTGTTACAAGTTGCGTAAAGACGAAGTTTGCACTAGATTTGATTTAAACAGAATAAAACAACTTTTGTTTTATTTTATTGTAATTATCAGCCCAACCCTTATGTATAATAAGACTTACACCAGAAAATGGCTTTATATAGACAACAATCTAATTCTAATAGATTCTGCGGATACAGTAGATAATTGGCTATAATTATTTATTATTGTATACCAAGAAACTAATACTTCATTTCTTTTGGACGACTGTGTGAATTTAGATGATGTAAAAAAGAAAGTAACCAACCTATCAAAGCTACCATTCAGTGGTAGGCATCATAGAATATCTGTATGGGTAATAGTACACAAATTATACTCTCTCATAAAAAAATCTTCGTGAAAATGTTAGATTTATAGTAGTCTTTAACTAAAAAGATAAAACGTCTATGGAAAATATTTTTAATGTTATAGATGAAATAGAGTTTAAACATTAAAAGAAATAAAATTGTAACTGAGGCTGAAATATTCGTTTGATTACAAAGTAGAAGTTTAGAAGTTTAGCTAGCTAGATTTACGAGAGAATAGTGACCATAAGGTAAAGCATTCGTGTTCTCAGCTAAATAACGTTTAGTATGATATGGTTAAAGAGCAACCTTATTTAACGTGACATTCAATATCACGTATTGGACGGATCTAATTACAATTTATCTCTTGATGATTTATAGCTTGACCAGATAAAAATAATCTTTGTAGATATCTAAATTAATTTTCTTTTTTAAAACATATTTGTAATACCATTGCATACTTTTTCTACCATGTCAGTTCTGAAAGCATAATGCTTTCTTTTAAGACCACACCATTCTTATATTGGCACACCATTCATCTCATCGTCATTGCAACAACGTTCTTGCTAGTCAATGGTATTCCATAAAATGCTATCATATTTATAATCGCTTGTGTCGTAAAACTGTATCGTGAAATGTATATTTGTTTCATACAATTGTGGAAATTATCCCTTTTAACACTGAATGCACAGGGAATCTCTATATGTCATTAATAATTTCATTGTTAGTAAAAGTCATGTAATAGCAACTTACTTACTTCTAGCACCGTAAAGCTACCATAAATTGGTTGGCTAATTTTAATTTCTTGTTCTATATACCAACTGATGTCATATCTTAATCTAGTATGGTTCTTCTGACAAATGAATTATCATTTTGAATTTTAAAATATTTCTTATCATCAATGCATATTTTCATATTAGCTCTCTTCAATTTTGCATCGATTTATATATTATTCATTAGCTTAAATTTTCCATCGATTTATTCATCATTCATTAGCTCAAAAAACTATTTTTCAAACTTATTTGTTGCTTTTTGTCCTAAAGATGTATGAAGTTCAATGTATAGTTTTAACCACGGTTCTTGGTTGAATATAATTCCTTATGCATCGTTTTTAGTTTTATTTCTACTGAAGATATAAACTTTATATTTCAATAGAGACTAACATATTTTTCTGTCTTTTATAACGTAATAATAATTTAGGTACTGAACGTTTTGTACCTTTTGTTTACCTTCTATCAATTTATGTTGCAGTGGAGATAAATCATCCCCAAAAGGAATTATTTTTCTTGTGCCAAAGGATAATCTTAAAAATAGTCGTTAACACTCGTAGATGCTCCTAAATCTACATATAAAATTCCTCCAGTGTTAGAATCATCACTTCAAGACATTAAAATTTCTTTGATTTATTTTATTTCTCTTCTTTGTGTACCCATTTAAGGTTTCTAATGGGCTTGGATTGTAAACTCTATAATAAACTCTTTTGTCTTAGTTTTTTTATTGTTCTCATCGCCATAATATTCATTAGTTTCTTTGGAGTATCTATTAAGTGTGATATATATTCTTCATCTGAAATAAATCTTATAATCTGTCAGCGATTTTAATTCTAACTTACTTATTTTCAAATTATCACTTTGAGCTAGTCCTGATGCAGTGAATAATGTGATTGGTCTAGTTTATAATTATTCATACGCACAGATCTAAATTCTTCAGCAATATCAGAGAACATTAAAGTATCTTTCTTAAAGTAGCAGTCGGGAAGATCGCCAAGAGAATTTAGTTTGAAATGTTTCATAACATTTTTAACATACTGGTAATATGCTGCGTTAATTTCTGATCAGGTGAGCTTTGTATAAAATTTATTGATTGGTGGTAATTCAGTTTCATCAAACCTTTCAAATGAATCTATGTATTTGTATGGATAAATATCTTTTCTAAGAAATCTGGGTTCTATTTTCCCAAAACATTTTATTGTTTCTATGAAAATATCATCCTTTAGAGTTTTAGCAAGTTGATCTATCGATTGGCCGATAAACATATAACTATATTTTTTAACGCTTATTGTTCTTTATTTCAGAAAACCGTCTTTTTCAAATCTATCAACTATAATATCTTTACTAACCAAAATATATTTTTCGTCATTTTTGGTATTATTGATACATTTTCATCGTTTTTTCAAAAAAAACCTCTGATAGTCAAATGAGAATCGTACATAGATAAAGTATGAATAAATAGTGGAATACATTTTGGATTTTTATAAATTAAATTACACCGTAAGTGTGCGGAACATGTGTATATTCCAGTTAAGTGATCATGATCTCTTTCTTTATAGTTTTCTTCGTCAACGGCAAAGCCTTTTTCATAGACATGATATATCTTTGTGGAATTATAATGTTTTTTATCTGTTTTGTTGAATATTATTTCAGCTGTTTTACTTGGTCTTTGTTCTTAATAAGCAGTTTCTGCAATTGATTGTAAAAATTCGTAACATTTATTTGTACAGTCTTCTCCCCTGTAAACCATGGACTTGTACTCCTTGTGACTTAGGGTAACAGCAAGATCCTGATGGTATGTGTTTTGTGACCATGATGTATTTGGGTCATCACTGATAGTACTTATTGGCTCAGTATTACTTTCAAAAATACAATATAGAACAAAAGAAACCTTTTGTTGAATTTGGTAGTTTTCAAATTTAACGACATAAGCCTCTTCTGCATAATGTCTAGTGTGGCATCTGTTTGACTACAAAATATTTTGTGTTTTTGTAATTTTAATTTAGAATAGAAACATCCAAACATTTGTTGCAAAAGTGTTTTTACACTGTGTTTGTTTTGTTTTTTGGGGGTGGGGGTTGGGGGGATCAAACTACTTTTGATAAATTTTTTGTTTCACAAAAATGATATGATTAGATATGATTAAAAGATCTACGTGTCTGTCTCTTTCTCTTTCTGTTATTCTAATTGGTTTGTCTACTAGTTCAACGACGTTTACCGAAATATTAAATTCAATTTGAAATTATATATATATATTTATATATATATATATATATATATATATATATATATATATTTATTTATTTATTTATTTATTTATTGGACAATTTCTTAAACTAATGTTTATAATTATCAAGTTTGTATGTTTTTTGCCTATATTGAGGCTCCCAAGGTGTATTTAATACAAGTTATGTTGCATATAAAAACATTGTTGTCATTTTTCTGTACATTAACACCGCTATTTTAAAAAAAATATATAATTTTGTAAATCTATGTATGAATTTATTCCTGTTAGTCTAAATCAGTCAACATGTAAAGTTAAATAATTTATTCTATTGCTCAAATTTTATATCAAGCAGCTCTTGAACTACACTTTCTATTTCATTATTGTTCATTCTGTCTTAAGTTGGTTATTTATCATACCAATCTACATAATGATGATAATATCATCCGTCGTCTTCTATGTCGATCCTTACCAGTTGAATTGAGAAATTTAGCTGGACATTTACGAAACGAAAATGTTTAACTTTTCTATCTTTTTTTTCCGTAGTGTCGTTCTTTAAAAAAATAAAAGAAGTCTTGTTAGTTTATTCTCCAGCTTGAAATATATATTCATGTAAGCATTGTTGTTGTTGTTGTTAATGAGTGTTGTAGCCTTCTTGCGATAATTTTTTTATATTGATTAATAATTCTTCTTATTTCTCTTCCAGTTGAACACGAATTAAATGGGGTTGTAAATTCCTTCTTTCAGATTTTTTTTCTTGCATCAATCAAATTCTGTGCCATTTACATTGTACTATTTTCTTTCAGTTAAAATTTTGGTGAAAAAACAAATTTGTCCTTTTTAGTGTGGTTTAGAGTTTTCCATCGATAAAATTAGTGTGAAATCTCCTTTTTATGATAAAACAATGAATATCTTTGTCTAGCTTTTCTACATTCACGTGTAATTCTTGCTTGGTTATATTATCTTATTTTCTTATCCTTTGCACTATAATACCATTGAGATAATATTTGCACAATCTTTACATCGTGTGTAATTCGACGTTCCATGTCATCGGTAGACTTAATTTGTTAACACATGTAGATAATTGGTTCCATTTATATAATATAATTTTTTTTACATATGAATACCACACTGCTACAGTGATATAAAATAATGCCTACTTTAAGCCGGACGATATGTGATGACTACTTCGCTAGGACTCTTTCAGTGAAACTACATTTTCTTCAGTTACCAAGTATTAAACGATTCATCATATCCTTTCCATTTTACCAGTGTATATTTTATTTTGCCATCCATTGTTTTCCTTTTTTAATTTTATCAATCTTGAAGACGTCGTTTTCCTTTTCGCATAGAGATAACTCCTCCTTGGAAAATATTCCCCCAATATGCCCTCCTTTTAAGTCTTCTAATTTATATCTCCTAAAATTACTTCTCTAATTATAAAATATCTTCCGTAAAATTAGAAAGATAGCCTTTAGCAAAAATAGATTTATATTTTCAAATCCTGACCTTTTCACCTGTTTTCTATTTGGACACTATATGGTTATCTGTTGTAAGATAGCCAAAGAAGTTAATCCATACTTTTAAACTATTGCTAGGTTTACTAGCTTTAATTGGTGGCGTCATTTGTATATAAAAATAGATCTATTACCTAGCTAGTTAATCTTATCACCAAAATAGTAAAAAACAGCATAGTAAATTTGCATTCATTGCGTAGTGAAATTGAAATAACAAATTTGGTGCATGTAATTGGAATGTCAGTGCGTGTTTTTCATGCAATGTTAAGAAATAGTGACCCACGTGTTGAGCAAAAAATGTTGGGGACACGTGGTTTAGGATTTGTATTAAAACTTGATAACCAGTCGCCCAGTTTTGTTTTGTAAAATTGGCCTTTTTTCAGAAAATGTTAAAGTCAATGGCTCAAGTTTTCTCATAAGATTTTGAAGACCAGTGGTCAAGATATGTTGTTTCATATACTTTTGAAGAATAGTGGCCCAGGATTTTTCATAAAAGTTTGAATGTCACTGGCCCAGTTTTATCATACAATTTTGAAGATCAGTGACTTAGGTGATCCTGGTTTTCATAAAAGTTTGTATTGAGGTAGGGAATATTTTGATTTATGTACTGATTCAAACTGGAATAATCTGTAAGGTTGGTCTTGAAATATTTGCATCTGATTTAATTGGCTTATAAAGTGGATCTCAGATGAAAATGATCTTTGCTAGAAAGTCCTTCTGTCACTTGGTCATTACAAATCTGGTACTATATGTCAGAATCTAAGATATTCATATCTACCGTTCAAGCGGTGTCAGATGTCTTATTTTAAGTCGTGCTGTCTTCAAGATAACCCTTCTGTACGCCATGTCATTAAAGCGAAGATAATCAAAGGATCAGAATGAGCACATGCACCTGTGACACAGACTTGAACTAGTCATGAGTCATTTTTTGAAACTACAGTGTATTGTAGCCGTGTGCTTGATTTTGGGTACAGAAATATTAGGATCAGATTTTCACATATATGTATCTCCAACTGGATCTGACCAAAATGATGGGTAAAATGTTAATGGTTATTCTCTCTCTCTCTCTCTCTCTCTCTCTCTCTCTCTCTCTCTCTCTCTCTCTCAATATTCGTGTATGGTTCAATCTATGTGTAAGTCTGCATTCGTAAAGGTCTGTCTTTGTTTCTCTATCCTTTGTGTTCATTAGTCCATGATTTCCACACAGTAATTAGTATTTCCTTTTAAGTTATTCTACTGAAAATGATTGGTAGTCTGTGTGGAAGAAATAGATTTTGAAGCCTAACTGTTACAGGTACAGGAATATAACAATGAAATTTAGCGCTAAAGTTTGAATCTCACCACAAATAAAATTTGGCGTAGGCATTCCTCTGAGTTTTCTATTCAATTTAAAATCTTGGTCGCATATCTATCGTGAGGCATGCTCAGTTCAATGACCGTGGATGATATGCCTGTAAAAAGGATCGAAAATGGATGACATCTAACATTGCCAGTCCCTCATTTTGGATTATATCATTTTTTGAAGTATTACAGTCTAAAACACAATGCATCGTTTAATAAAGCTTCTAAAATTCAGTAGTAAATATTATACTAAAATTTCCTAAACTCTTCATATGGAAAATGCAATTGAAATATAGCTAATTCTTTTTTACAATCTGAGCATAAACAAAACTTATTTTTAAAAAAATAAAACAAATAGTGTACTTATCACCAAAAATGACGGTGCTTACAGTTTCATTTGACCTAGTAAGCAAGCTGAGACATATAGTCAAAACCGGACCTATTATACTAATATTGAAATAACTACATCAATTATATCAAGATTATGTATATAGATCCATCATTGTGATGAAAATCGTCTTCTTGAAGATCCATTTTCCTAATCTACAAACAAGATATGAGAGTGGCTATAACACTATAACAGGTACAATCAATTTGAGAAAAGATAATTTGGTCACTTCGACATGAAATCGATCAACAAAACATCCTTTACTGGAAGTAATAATTGCAGGTTAGATTATCAATATAAAATATGGCGTGGAGCTCTATATTTATGTGTGTGTGTGTGTGTGCGCGCGCGCGCGCGCTTTCGTAGCATGAGTGCAGACTCCAAAAAGATTATTTTGTTTCACATTGCTTGAAAACAAAGAGAACTAGTTCAATTTAAATGAAATTTATATCCATAGAAGAATATCACAGTTAACCTACTATCGTGGAGTAGAGATTCTACGACTGTGAACCGATTATTTGGATCAAAATATTCTGCAATGGAACAATATACTTATTTGAACTGAATGCATTGATGCTACAGAGACTTCTTGATTTCACTGACATGTTTGGACCTTGAATTGCATCTCTTTCGAAAATAGTTGAAAACTTATAGGCTGAGATTCTTGTATTTATAGGAAGATATTGTATTGCATAATAATACATCTACTAACATGACAAAATGTATACCACTGTTGACAGGGAATATGTGACAACATGACAAAATGTATACCACTGTTGACAGGGAATATTTGACAACATGACAAAATGTATACCACTGTTGACAGGAAATATGTAACAACATGACAAAATGTATGCCACTGTTGACAGGGAGTATGTGATACTTCTGGCCCCTCTATCATAAATCTTGACTCGACTTCAAATCTTACTTGAAGATATTTGGACGAATGAAAATGCCGCACTTGTCGCTTTCGAGTAAGATTTAGAAGTTTCGTGTACCATTTAGAAGTTTCGAGCAAGGTTTAGAAGTGTCTAGTAACATTTAGAAGTTTCTAGTGACATTTTTGAAGTTTCTAGTAACATTTATTACTCGAAATGTTGAGCAAAGTTTTGTGATGGAGACTTTTTACTTCATTTTTATGTTATCAAATCGCTAACTTAGTATGACTTTAACTATCTCGTAGTATTAGGACACTTATGAATTTGCAGGTATGTTTAAGATGACGTCAATGACTCGATATTCCATATTTTCAAAAATACACAAGACAATTTAGGTGAGTAGAAATTAGGCAAGATAAAATATTGTTTTAGTTCTTTTTATATAAGAAAGAGAATTTAAGAAGTTTGTTTTTAAAACAGGTTATCGACCTCCAGTTCCTTGCTTACTATTGCTGCAGCTTTACCAAAAGTGCTTGCTCACGACGTTGCTGGGAACAGTATGAACGCTTTTAAGGATAATTTTTCTATCGACATGCATAGATACATACATACACACACACACACACACACACACACACACACACACACACACACATATATATATATATATATATATATATATATATATATTCCATATTAGTCATAAAAGGTTATAATTAATTGTTGCATGATCTCACTTAATCAGCTAAAACGTATACTATTAATAATACTATATATTTCATTAGTTATTATAACAAAAGTATGATCCGTCTTTGAAGTTTCATCCGTACGGTTGACCGAGAAGTTACGAATGTTAGCCCACTTATATATGTTAATTTACCAGGTGCACCGCATTAGTTTAGCATTGTAAATATATTAGCAATACCATTAGCACAAAACCATTTGTAATTTGCGTTCATTATAAAAGGTACACTTTACTTTCAGAAGACTGCGTGTATATCTCAAAACAACTTAAATAATTTCGACTATTGCGTGGATCTTAAAGGTATAGTTTTTATAAATCCATTTAAATATCGACTGTCATATTGCACGATTGCATTTCATTCAGACAAATACATCGGGTGACTTAATAACCTCTAATTTTGTCTATTTCTTTTTTATCAGATGTGTTTATTGAATTGATGTCCGGATATCACGATCTCCATTCCACACTCACCTTTAATCGTCTTTACAAGGCAACGGTGACTATTCGCGCATATCAAGGCAGAGAAGTGCACGTGGTAAAGTATAACAAAAATATTGCTTTTTGGCTAATAAATCAACTATGTAATGTCTTCCAGAACTTTGTACAATCTGATGATCTTGCATTGAGGACAAAATATGGTTCAATAAAATACATTACAAAGCTCGACCCACGCTTTTGCGTATTCGTTCCCTTTTAAAGAAACTGGCTTATAACTCTAAAATGACCTAAAACAAACTGATGCAACTGAATGGTAATCAGAGACATATACAATGACTACTGCAGTTCGTTTGATGGTACGTTTTAAATGAAATCTTACCAAAACGTTTTTCATCGGAATATATAAAGGAAAATATGTACAAAATCATCTGGCTGCATTTTCGTTTTCTGTTTTCACCATCATATATCTTTCTACTTTTTGAGGAACTAAATAATCGTACAAATCGGAATTGACAATTGAGTAAATATATTGGCTGCTTTCTACTTTCCAGGAAAAAACTAAGAATTTTAAGTTATGTTGCAATGAATACGAGAAAAATTCTCTCTCTCTCTCTCTCTCTCTCTCTCTCTCTCTCTCTCTCTCCACATTCCCTATATAAATAAAAGAAACCTCGTCCACCTACCCATTCTTGGTTTTGATTTTTTGATCTGGGTTTTGAAATGACAATATTATCGTCCATGAAAAATATTAACTGGAATTATTGCAATCAATTTACTCATATCTTCGGAGTATAACATGTACTCTGTTTCTTATTTCTATTTTTTTAATGTTCAGACTGGTGGAAAAAGAATTCCGGGTAATCTTTTCAAAAACGTTACAGATGCAAACATCATACATCGCTTGACACCTCAAGCTAAACGTCATGTAAGTAAATAAACGTAGTATATATATATGAATTCCTCAGTGTACAAGTTGGTTTTTAAAAAAATGCTAGTTATCAGTCAGTATGCGTGATCTAAACAAATAGTCAACGGTTTTTGGGTGATTGAGTAATTCATAAGGTAAGTACAGTTTGGCACAAATTTGTATCCATATATTTTAGATATAATTACATTATATAGAAAGATATATTGTGACTTGCTTGTATGTATGTATGTATGTATGTATGTATGTATGTATGTATGTATGTATGTATGTGTGTATGTATGTATGTATGTATGCATCCATATGTGTATATAGGTAGATGGGTGGGTAGTTATGTGTGTGGATGCATGAAATAATGTATGTATGTATAATCTTTCTATCTATCTGTCACTTCCTCTTCATTTAAAGTTAAGATCTTTCAATCCAAATTCTATGTGTTGTAGGTAAAAGTGATACACCTCCCAGATACTGGAATAATGAATTATGGCAAAATCAACGAATATGGTTTTTACATTACGAGGGCGGCACCACTAGAAGTCTTCTGGAACAGTGAGCCGACTAGGCTGGCACGATATCCCAACCAGGTGACTAACTTGAATGAAATCTTTCTTTCTGAGTAACTTTATCTAGGAACTTGAATAAATACAAGTGCAAGATTATGTTTATCACATGACAAAAACTGATCTAATTCAGTAAAGTCAAATAGCACAATGTCTTTCAAGTACATTCAGATACATAGTGCGTGATGACTGTGCCTTGTATGACGTTATAACGTCGTGTATATATATATATATTTCTGTTCAAAGTGTTAGAATATATCGAACTATTAAATACTTGCGTGTTTCTTCTATTTTTTCATCTCTGATTTCAGTAGTTGCTACGAATCACTGACATAAGCTTTAATTATTGGGATTTAAAACAGTGACTGACTTTGTATACTAAAATATTATCATTAATTATTGATGTCTATTATTAATTTTTCAGGGCTTTTTAAACATAGATCACGTCCTGGACGGTCAAGACGGCAAACGATTCACATACACAGACCGTCATCTTATGAACTGGACTCAAGAGAACGAAATTTGGACCTATGGTTATTGGTAAGTTTGACTGAGTTCGCATTGATGCATTTAATATAAAAATCGAAGTCCAGCATATGTGTATCTACATACGAAACATGTAAACAATCGAAGAATTGACAAGATATCAAATGAGTGGAGAGATTATATCAACAAACAACCATTCTTATAGACAACTCCCAATTCTCTTACATAAGTTGTTATGAATCTGTTTTAAATGGCTTTTCGGGGAGATACAGGCATTTTAGCATATTCCAAACGGTCCAAAAATGTAATAAAGAAGCTTATGGATTGTAGGCCCACCATTGCATATATCATTTCACAATAAGTAAATGTCGTCAGTAAAACAATGGGGCTCTCTCTCTTAGGTTTCTTTCGTAGATTTCCTCATACAGAAAAAAATCTTTACCATTCGGCAAAGTATGCAAATGTATCGTCGTAGCCATCTTTGTATTTTGGTAGTATTTTCTACAAGTTAAAAATGTAATGTTAACAACGGGTGACCTAATATTTAAGCAAACATTTTATGGAATTTGAGGTGTTTGTGGCAACTTATATTTTTTTCTTCAAAATTTGGTGCAGGCATAACTTTGCATAAGCTCGTATTTTATTATTTTATTTTTGCTACTTATGACTGAACCGTCAAAATCGGACCGTACGAAGAAGTATGCATGCAATAAATAAATAAATATATGTATGGAATACAGGTACTGGAGCTGGGCGGACAGGTCGGTCAAGGTTGCACACATTGACACATCGAACCATACTGTTACCTTGGAAAAACCTCCTTTATATGGGCTTCGTATAGGTAGTACAGACTTTTGTAATATCTTTCTTTATCTTTTTTGCTGATCGGTCTCTCTTACTTTCTTGAAATACTTAAACAAGTTCAAATTCAGAAAATGAACATCCCTTTATTGGATATTGGAGACAAGTGGAAATTTTCCGGAATTTTCTGTGAAACAGGAGACAGAAAAACTTTGAAAAAGCGAATGGATTTTTCGGTGACAGTAGAGTTCATAGTTGGTGTTTAACAATTAAAAGCAATGATTACAAAAGCAGCACAAGTAATAATGTATCCGCAATCATTGATCTAAAACCAATTTCCTTCAAAATTGTTGTTTCTTTAATCTTTCAGTGTTACTGTCTACAACTGATCTGCAAGTAAAGGTTTTCCAGGTTAATGGAAATAAAGGAGATCCTCATTTCTTGAAACTCCAGTAGTAATTATTTCATCAGCATTAAACTTTCTGAGAATGACCTAACCAAAACTCTCGTTGAAAACCATTGCAACTTCCAAGCCATTAACAAGGCGTAAGATTACCTAGATTCGAGGTGTCTGCTTCTTCCAAATGTTCCTTTCGGTTCTTATGTTTTATTTTTAGCTTTTTTCTTGTTACTGTGCCAATTAGGTAGTGTTTAAAAAAATTTACCAGTTTTACATCGTTTTTGCGATGGTTCAGTTTATTTATAGTTTGCAGTTACTTCATTCTACATACTAAAAATTCTTCATGCAAAAGTAAATGTATCACCCCAGACGAAAGAAAAACGAACATGAGGACAATGTCGCCCTCCAGTTTTGGGAATAGACAATCACGCTCAGAATGGGATAATAAATGTTTATTTAGCTTATCTTGAAATTGCCGTGTATAGTACGCAGCAGTTACAGTCAATTTACTGTGAACAAGAGTTACAGTGAATAGTACGCAGCAGTTACAGTCAATTTACTGTGAACAAGAACTATAGTGAATAGTACTCAGCAGTTACAGTCGATTTACTGTGAACAAGAGTTACAGTGAATAGTACGCAGCAGTTACAGTCAATTTACTGTGAACAAGAGCTATAGTGAATAGTACGCAGTAGTTACAGTCGATTTACTATGAACAAGAGTTGCAGTGAATAATACGCAGCAGTTACAGTCGATTTAATGTGATAGTGAATATAACGCAGCAGTGACAGTCGATTTACTGTGAACAAAAGCTATATTAAAATAGGAATAAAAGTCTTATGCTCGAGAATCTCAGGTCGTTAATAATATTCTTTGTTTTTGTCCCAAAGATCCCAAACAAGAAAGCAGTCTTTGACATAGCTTGCATACAAGGACAAACTGTATCACACATCAATAGGCATGAGAAGAGAATCTTTCCCATATGCCAAAACTTAATGTCTTATCAATGAACTTCAAGGAATAAGAGTACTCCATACTAATCTTAACATAATTTAAACAAATATTGAACTTATATGATAATATTTACCTTCCTTTTACCTTTCTTGATGCTAGGTTACTACACAAACACAGGACCAGGACCAGGATTTTCAGATCAAGGTGGATATTTTAGGTTCTTCAACATTTTGGGAGAGCTTGATGAACCGGTGAGTAATAATCGATGACAGAAAACAATGCAAAACTATCCTAGAATAACCCTGTGACAAGGTGGAATTATATTTCTTCGTATTTCTCTTTATGTCATGGAAGATAGCGTTAATTAGACAATATTATTTGTCTTCTCAGTTTATTTGCAACTTTATTGTAGGCCATAGATTATAAGATACTTGCTTTTTAAAAAAATAAAACCTGATGTGGGAATGTCCACTTTACTTAAAATATTTCATCGTCTATTATTATTATTATAGGGTGAATACTACCTAGATCGGACGACTGGCAATTTGTATGTCTGGCCGCCGACACATAATGGTGACATACGAGATTCGGACGTTATCTACGCCTCTCTGCTGGACGACTGTGTTGTGTATGTAAACCAAAATGCCCGAGCTTTGTAATAAGAAAAACCGTCCTTATTTCAAACATACGAGTAAAACATAGGAGGTAAAATAAGACACACAGATATATATATGTCTGTCTATCTACATCGTATACCAATTTAATTTCCATATATGCATCTAACCATTAGTTTGTTGTTTTATCCATCTAACTATTAGTTTGGTGTATTACATACATATTTGATTTATATTGAATCGTCTCATTCATATATATATATATATATATATATATATATATATATATATATATATATATATATATATATATATATATATTCATGTAAGCTACTGACGAAATGCACATTCTCTAATAGTTTTTCCCTCATATTAGTGTGGAAACAATTATTTCTAAGTAGACGATTTACGGTGTTGTTTACATGCTAAGTCTTTTAATCAAATATTACATTTAGACTCCACAATGCGTCCAATATCGCTTTCAAGGATTTCACATTGGAAGCGTGTCGTCGACGCGGTTTTGTGGCCAATCTAATACATGACGTCACGTTCGAAAACCTTGAAGTAAGGAATACAGGTGAGGTTTATATACTATGGAGGAATACAGGTGAGGTTTACGTACTATGGCTATCTACATTATTAAGTTTTGGTAGGTAACACTAATGATAATATATATCATCATTACGAGAAGAAGGGGATGTTTTCTTAGCACTATCGGATAGGTAATGATAACAAAGTTTACTTACTGCTTTTCAAAACACATTTAGTGAATACTCAACATTGTAACTATATGCCGATGAGCAATTATATTATTATCAAATTTGGAATTTTGTAATGGTTTCAGAAATCGGAGCTATTTATTGATTGATGAACCATACATTTTCTCTCTGCCTCTGTCTTTTTCTCCATCATTCTTGATATAATGTTTTATTAATAATATAATGAGAATATATTTCACTATACTTTCTAAAAAAACACAAGTATATCGGACATAAACGACGGAAAGAAGAGTACCTTTTAATATCATTTGTTTTAATAAAAGATTTGGTGAGGGACAACTAAGTTAGAAATCATTATGTGCATACACACATGCATATATATATATATATATATATATATATATATATATATATATATATATATATATATATATATTCATCAGGTGCATATGCCATCGATGTGAACGGTAGAGATGTAACCGTAACAAAATGCGATATCCATGACAGTGATGGCGGGGTCAGAATAGTAGGTTTGTATGAAATATAACATCTTTTCTGGCTATTTATGGCTAAACGGAAACGCACATACGCAGATATGTAGATAAAAACAAGGTCTGGTCTCCCACTCGGTCTTATTGCCAAGTTAGACTTCTTAACTGATATTTTTTGTCGTAGTCTTTATCCATGCATCCAACATTCTCTGGTTCGACTCTAAACCATGTATAATCATTGTTAGTTGCATGTCTTTTCCTCGGCATGATATAGCCAATAACGTGTTAGTTGCATGTCTTTTCCTTGGCATGATATAGCCAATAACGTGTTAGTTGCATGTCTTTTCCTTGGCATGATATAGCCAATAACGTGTTAGTTGCATGTCTTTTCCTCGGCATGATATAGCCAATAACGTGTTAGTTGCATGTCTTTTCCTCGGCATGATATAGCCAATAACGTGTTAGTTGCATGTCTTTTCCTCGGCATGATATAGCGAATAACGTGTTAGTTGCATGTCTTTTCCTTGGCATGATATAGCCAATAACGTGTTAGTTGCATGTCTTTTCCTCGGCATGATATAGCCAATAATGTGTTAAAGGTGCCGTTAAAGGAGTGTCCTTTGAAAAACTTCTTTCTTCATTCTCCATACTCTTTTATAACTCGCTAATGACTTTATATCCATCAATGTTCTCGTCTTATATGTAGACATACAAAGTAACTTATAAGATTATCCTGCAGATTAAAATAAATGTCCATATAATTTTTCATATATCTTTATTTTGACTTATAAAAATGTGCAATAATGCTAACATATGAGTATTTATTGCATAATTTAAATATAAGAAAAAATAAATTACGAAAACCTTCTGACCATGCCAAGAGAGAATCAATATAGACAATTGAAATTACTTATGCTTCAGAATCTTTCAAATAATTTGATATTCTTGTCCTTGTTATAGTATGTTCCCAGTGCATTTAAAATAAAAAAGGTCACCTGTTTAGATCTCTTCACCGTTTCAAATGCCACTATTGTGTTGAGCAAAATAAATTTTCCGATAAAGGTCACAAAATGTATATTCTATACTATGAATTATACATTACACATATTTCGGAAGTTTTACCTGACACAGTTAACATATAAGAAATAATATTACAGGTATAATTAATTCGAAGGCCTGGAACAATTTAAGCAAAACGTTTTACAATGATAAAAAGATGCTTCAATTGATTGATCTTTCTTTATTATTTTGTCATTATTTTGTTTTTTCTTGATTTGGGGATGGAGAGAGGGGCTCTTTTGTTTACCCTATTTTTTAAAAAAATTTATCATTTTATCCAATAAGGTGGGGTAAGATCTACCCTCGAGTCCTCCGGTCATGTGGTGGATGACAATAAGATCTGGAGATTTAGCAGAGAGGGCGCTGTGGGTAATAACGCAGTAGATATGTCCGGAGTGGGAAATCTAGTGCGCCACAATCACATATTTGAAGGCCAGTACGATGCAATTCGTTGGGACGTAAGTTTCTTTAAGAGAATGAAGAATGAAGTAAAGCTCTTAAACATTTGTTTTTTTTAAATCTTGATTTAAATTTGTCTTCGTTGAGATTTTTGTTTATTATCACTATTTTCGTCTCAGTGTGACAAACCTCTCCATGAAAAATATACTCTTCCTCTAGAACAACGAGTCTCACTATCATTTAGTTGATAGGATTTTAATCAATTATCACGGAAATCGTTAAAAACGTGGACACAAATACAGAATTATATAGTGAATAAACTGCTGTAAAATAATGAATATTCAACTCCATCACATTAAAAGTTTCAATTTTTTATAGTTTACATGCGGTGGATAACATCAGTGAAACTGTGGAAATTATACCAACAAACGTTTGAGCTTTTTTTGATTAAATCAATGTTTATTTTTATAGGGGAACGATCACGTGATAGAGTACAATCATATCCATCACACATGCATTAATGCCAGTGATTGCGGAGCTCTGATGTGTGGAAGAGATTGGACGGCTGTAAGTCTTTAGATGTTTATCAGTGATCATCATGTTAAATGTAATTTAAGAAACAATTCTGAAATTTCATTGTATGGTCTTACATTTCTAAATAGCTCGAGATGAATATTTCTTTTATGTGAGGAAAAGATAAAGTAATGGCATATGGCACAGTTTGCTGCCTAGGGATAATATAATGACCCATAGACCAGTATAACGTGAAATGGGCAGACTACACAAGTTCCCGAAGTAGGTTATACAGGACTGTCATGACACGTGTGCGAGTTTTATGACCCAAGCATTAGAAACTAAGTACCTTATTCTCATTAAGTAAAAATTAACTGTATATGGGTAAAACCTTTGTCAGTTAGACATTTCATTTATATTTGACGTATAATATTATTGCTTGAAAAGACACTTATTGGCTTATCTAGATATAAAGTCAATATATATATATATATATATATATATATATATATATATATATATATATATATATAAGCTAAACAGGTACATCCTGTAGCGGCGCGGGGCATCGAGGCGCCGTGGGGCAATGTTCTTTAGTGGCGCTTCTATCGCCTATCGAGACGCCCGGGTGCAATGTTCTTTAGTGGAGCCCCTACCTTGCAACAGAGAACAGCTTTCTTCCCAGTTACCAACCTTACTCCTCCCCCCCCCCCCTCTTAAATATAAGTTTTGTGAAGATTTGCCCCGTTACACTATGGTGAAGGTGAAATACTATGAAAATTTCAGCCTGGCGCCATGGGGGAACTGCCCCTCCTACCCACACCCCTCGGGCCACCACTGAGTATAGCGTTGAACACGTAATACAATTTATTTTATTAATACGTTATAAAGACATATATATATATATATATATATATATATATATATATATATGTATGCAAAACGAGCAAATATAACGGTATAAGTCGTTCTAGTCTAAGCTTTTAGTGAAATTTATAAATTGATGTAAATAAAATATTCTGATGGAAAAAAGAAAACTTGCTAGATACCCAACGACTCTTCATGCAAGACGACAAATTTCGTCACACACATTTTTGTTGTTTTCAGCGAGGTATAGTGATCAGGTACAACTACATACACCACACATTACGTTACGTGCCAGGAGCTGACGTACGTGGTATTATGTTGGATGACCAGTATTCCTCAGTGACAATCGAGTACAACGTATTCTATGATGTAAGCATTTCTTAATTAGAGAGTTCTCATCATGGTGTTTGGTCAGATTCAATAATCCGAAAATGGAAAAAGGTCATGTGTAAATATATGTCTTTAGATTTAATTTCTCTAATGGCATGCTATGATCATATACATATGGATATTCCAAACTAAACGTACAACAAAAGAAATTCATAGGGACCTAAAGTCTAAGCCCGAACATTATAAAAATTACTATACTCAGAATCAGGCTCAACTCAAAATTCTGACGTGTATTGGTCAGTTGTCATTTTATTTCGCGACAAGAAAATCGGGTTGAATCAACAAAGTAGCATGGATTAATCAGATAGCTTCGTGATCTACGTTAATATACATTTTCTAATTAGGTTATTTGAATTTGATATATGTATGTGAAGGCAGATGCCGCTTTTTGTGTAAATTGTTTCGCATTAATCTTGTGCAGTATTAACTTCCATAAGCATTGGTCAGAAGTCATTTGTTTGCTGCTTTGAGCAAGATTTATGTAAATTAGAATTGGTTTATGTGCTTTAGAGAAGCAACTGTAAATAACGCCATGAATTTTTAAACATACGATTTGATTAAATCGCAAAGAGTTCTTTGGCGTAAGATTTTGCCTTTGGAGTTAGCTATACGAGTGAAATGTGACATTTTTAAGTTGTGACTTTTTAAATGCTGGTGAACGTTTTTGTGTTCGTTGTGATGTAGATGTGAGCATGAAGTGTCAGCTAACATGGTCTGGTGGCGACGATCAGTTTTGACGCTGCTGGTTATGAGGCACTGAGGTCCACGAGCGACTCGTGTTTCTGTTATAGATGCGTTGTTCTTTAAGAAGCGTGATCATTCTACCTTTAGTTTGTGTCGTGGTTAAGCAGGGAGAGGCTGCGTTTTTGACATGTTGGAGACCTGTTTGTTGAGAAGCTTTTGCTACAGTTTACTTTGAAAACAAACTGTTGGGTACCAGCATAGCACGGTAATAGTTTATTATAGTTTTCATCATGCACATATTGAAGAATCGGCATATGAAGATCAGTGTTCACTGGAGAATTGCCGAAAGACTGCTCTTAGTACACGAAAGTTAATTAGCAGCATTGATAGGTGGACCATCGCAACGTCATGTTTACAACTGGTTTGTTTGAGCTATGGAATAGGGATACTGCATATCCTTGATTATTTGTAATCATCTATTTTATATTGTTCGGATTGTGCTCTCTGGCGTAAGGCTTCTCGGTTCGGCAGCAGAATGACCGAATCGTTCAGCTTGGATAGCTGCGAGAGTGCGAGGCTCTCTTTTGGAAGCACCTTCTGGAATGACTTACAACATCATCAGTGTTGCTCGTGCGGATGCTGGTGGGAAGGGGCTACCTTCCTGAGGAAGCTTCTTTGCTGTCATGTAGCGTGAGTTTATATGTGTGAGCAGCGGTATGACCTGACATGGTCTGAAGCCGTGGAAGTATTTTGGGGGCTGTATAATTTGGAAGTGCCAGGTTTCTTTGTTGTCGTGTTGGGCTACTTGTAGCTGGTAGTGAGCATGTGCTGTTGGAGAATTCTCAACAGTAGAAGTTGACATTGTGCAACGGTTTATGTGGAAAAACTGTCGAGCAGTCAATAAGAACTGATACCACTCTGCCTGCGATTTCTTCATCGTGGTAGCAGGAATTGCCTACGTGTTTGACCGGTCGTTTCTGACCTGCTCGCTGTACTGGAAATATTCGATGGTATAGGACCTGTGGCAGCAGGGAGAAGCTTTCATTTTGCTTCAGTTTACTTAGGCAGACTGTCGATCAACTAGTAAAATATCGGAGTTACTCTGACGTGGCTATCGTCTTTCATTTGTTACATGGAGTTTGCTTGAGAAGATCCTGATATGTTTGAATGGACTTACAACCTGCTATTAATATCCGAAAGTTTGCAGCCTTGATAACCCAGTTAAAGCAGTGTCGTATTTGATTGAACTTTATGAAGTTCCCGGTCGTGGTTCAGTTTGACGGAAAGCGGCAGATCCAGGGAATCTTATTCTATGAGTCTAAGTTTCATCTGTAATCAAGTTTGGAGATCACGAATCGGGTTGTTGGTTGATTATAGTGAGTAATCAACTGTGATTTATGACCACAGGTATGACGGTTGTGATCACTCGGAGACGATTAATTTTCGGAGGCATGGGTAATGTAATAAACCTACGACTTCTGTTATTTATATTGACGTCTCCGTTTATAGCTTTGTTAGATTTTAGTGATTTATTTGTTGATTATAGGGAGTCGGTGTTGGGAATATATTTCTCAAACCGAGTAATTAGCCAATTTCTAGCAGCAGACATCGTAATGTATAGTATTCACGAGACTTTGTGATAGCATATATTAGTTTTGTAAAATAAACCCTCCCTAATTTCTTAACATATTGAATTCTCGGAATATTCTAACGTATCAGTGTTTAGTAATTTCAGATAGGAATAATTATTTGCATTAGGTGTTTGGTTTGTGATTTGTTGTGCGTGGCGTGAAGTACTGATCATCACATTGTAAAGGCTTACTGATGAGTCATACAAATGTGAAGCTAGAAAACTTTTGCAAGTGTAAAATTATTTTATCGTCAATGTGTGGTCATTAGATGATTAGAGGAAAATTATTTGTGGTATTTGTGCCTTTAAGACCCTTCAATTTACAACGACTGTGGTTTTGACGTCTTTGGAAATAGGGAAAACATCGACCTCAAGCCAGACTCTAGCAGGTTTTGTCTCATTCAGTCAATAATGTAACCCCTTGTGTGTTACAATATAATTTAAATATGCAATTAAAATGTTCTGGGAAATAATTGATTTGAATCCCCGCCCTGATCTCCACCCCCTTCTCAAATTTGAGCAAGGAAAGGGCTGATCATTTTAAACTCCATCTCAGAACTATATATTGTGATTACCACCGAAAAAGGAAATACTAAAGCTCAATGTAATAAGCTCTTATTTTAGGCAAAAATGTTTCATTTGTGCCGACAAAGTGAATTCACTTATCGCGTATGTTCTTGTATTCGTCACCAAATATGTACAACTTATCTAGGAACATTTTCAGGATAATGAAGCAGGTATGATGCTAGTATTGATCTATTTATATATTAGTCTAGGTAATTCGAACATGTCAGTCTATCACATACATACTAGGCATCTTCTTATCTGATTACCTTGAGTTAATAGGAGGGCTGTTATCCGAAACCTGGCCTGAATAATTACACGCTGTCATATACCGTAGGTCAGCTTGTGAGAGTTGTTCCTATATACTGAAATAAAATATAGAAAATATATAATTACTTTGTTCTAAAATTATTAATGAACCATTATCTTCTCCGACTTCTATTTATCAGTCCTAAAAAATCAAAAGTTTGATACATTAGAAGGTTAACTTATGACGATGAGCTTGGCTCGAACTTAGAACTTAGAGCCAATTTCGGAATATAAATGATAAATTCCATCTGACCTCTTTAGATTCTGTGTCATATAGTGGTACACAACGCAAACGTTTTTTTTTTTTTAAATTTTTTTTTTTTACAATGTGATTTTCTAATGGAATATAAACTTGTTTGCACTACAATAACATGACAAGAGGTTCTTTTGAGTGATTTTCAACTTACAAGTCAGCATCAAGAAGAAGGTACCTGTCTGGGAAAATATATTTTGTTTTTACATATTTGCCCAATAACTATGCCTGTTTTTATAGGCTTTACAGTAATAGTATATTCCCAAGACACGATAACAACTACACCCTTAATCCCACCCTAATAAAAAATCTGAAAGAAATCAAAGCATTACCAGTATTAAAGCATTACAATCATCCTCGTAAAATTCAAGAATGAGTTTTACATTGCAATCTGATACAGAAACTGATGCAATTAAAAAAAGACATTTTGACAGTAACATTCTTCATAAACATTACATTAGTTACTAATAACATATGGTTGGATTATTTTTTATTGAAATAATGACGATATATGGAATAAAATAATTTCGATAATCTATCTTATATTTGATTCCTGATTCAGAACATGGTTCACGTCAACATTGGCGGAGGTAGAGATAACATTGTTCGTTACAACATATTCTATAATGCTACCGCTTACGCCATGCAAATTGATTCTAGAGGAACAAGCCACGTATTTGACAGCGATCTCCTGCCAAGGCTGAAAGTAAGTAGATGATACTAGTAATTGATTTCTGTTAAATTTTAGAACGAGGTTCACGTAAATATCGGAGGAGGCAGAGACAATATCGTTCGGTACAACATATTCTTTAATGCTACTGCCTACGCGATGCAAATTGACGGCCGAGGTATACACAGTACTAATGACAAGGAACTCAATAGGAATTTGCATGTGAGTATATAAGCTCAGTAAATTATGTTATGAGATATTTTAGATCTTGGTGCATGTTAATATTGTCGAACAATATTGATAGGCTATTATGGTAACGTGGGCTTCAGCTCTAGGTTTTTGTTTTAATCGCCCCATGATTTACCGCGAAGCTCTTGGTATATTTACTGTGGAGCAGTTTGAACGCTTGTTTGTTACATTTCGTTTTTTTAGAAACATTAAAAAGACGCAGACTAATAAACTGTATCTGAATTTTGTTTAGATCATCTGCCTGTAAGTCTTGTGCTTTCTTGTTTCAATTTTCTTGAAACATAAATAGGTTATACTTGAGGGCCACACAAGGATGTGGATGAAGGACGATATGCCTAATCACCTATGATTTACTGCAAAGCTACTGGCATACAAACTCAGTAGCAGTTTCAATGCTTCCTTTTATATTTTTGAGACACCTTAAAATAAAGCCGACAAAAAACTATATTTAAATGGAGAACAAAATAAGATCACCTGCATTTAAGTCGTTTGCTCATTTAATGCTATGTCGAAATCCTAGCAAAGATATACACTTGGGGGCTCATTAAGGGTATATCTGAAGTAGGACATGCTTCATCACCGAAAATTATATAAACGAATCGAATTTTAAAAAGTGCAACCGAAAATGTACTTCAACGAAAAAAACCATAACATATAGATTAGATGTTTAATAATGATAATTTATGACTAATGTAAAAAAAATGATGAAATGAACGCTATACGATGGTATTTGAAAAGTTCTGAATATTTTGTTATAACCTTTTTGTTTTCTTGAACCTGTCAATAGATTTAATGACGATCGATTAAAAAAATAACTTCGTATACAACGATCTGCAGCTGAACTTACATTGCGCTGGACACCTGCAGATATATATGTGTGTGACGTAACATAGGTAAATAACAGTGACTTAAAAGTGTAAAAGAATGAGAAACAATTCTGCTATTGAGCAAAGAGCATACTGTAAAATCCGCGTGCTCTTAAGGTACTCTCTGACCTAATTAGGCCCACTTAAATAAAGTTTACGGTGAGCGGGAAGTGACTGCTGTGAAGGGGGCAAGTGATGAAGATGCTCAATACACAATAGAAGATATTTATTTTATCACGGGAATTAATTCTTCAGCTGTTTTTAATATACTAAAGAATCGTTTGTAGCTGAGAAAGGGTTTGTGCAAGATGTGTACGGAATTTCTTGACGGCTGATCAAAAACAGACTCGGGTGAAATCGCCAAACAGTTACTCGCAAAATATGAAAGAGCCACCAGAGACGTTTGAATGAGATTGTCCCAGGATATGAACATGGATTTATTTCTTTCAACCTGACTCAAGAGAAAATAATCAAGTGTGGATTGGAGAAAACGAACAGAGACCACAAATCGCTCAAGGTAGTCGGACTGTCAAGATAGTTGTATACAAATTATCTTTCGATGCAAAATGCCCGGTCGTCCAGGTACTTGTGAATGACTCTGCCAGTGTCACAATACATTTTTATGTCTCTGAAGTTTTGCCAAAAGTTGTGGAACACTTTCAAATTACCCTTACAGTCCTTGGATAATACTTATTTGTTTTTATCTTTAATTTTTATGAGGTATGGGGAAATATAAACATTGAGTAAACTACTGGTATGATTTATTTTCCTGTAAATTAAGTTTCCTACGTAGCGGAGCGGTCAGTTTTTTGTGGGGGTGGGGGAGGGGGGTGGGACAGTCAGATTGCAAATAATTTTGTACATAACATCGACCCATCGACCGGCTCCCTAACACGTCTTTTCGATCATATTTACATGCCCCCAGGTGTCTGAGTAAACTCTGTCCTTGTATATTTTCCCACGTTTTCAATACGACTACCGCAACACCTAAAAAAAGTTTCATCTTTATCGAAAGTAATATTACATTGCTAATCAAATAACAACTTTGCACATTTTGACATTTTTAAATAGAAAAACTCACTCTGTAAGCCACGCTCAATATCTACTCTATGTGGAATTAATATATATATATATATATATATATATATATATATATATATATATATATATATATATATATATATATATACCATCCGTTTCTGTTGAATTAGTTACTCCTAATAAGACAACAAGTGAGAACATTTAAATAACAAGGAAGCCGTCAGAGGAGGCTTTACCTGCTCGAATATCACGTGCTGTTTTGTGTTCGATGTCGAGTTGTAATGAGGAATAACGATTTATTCGAGAAATATTACAAAGCGAATCAACGTTTCTTTTCGTGTCAATTCTTACAAATGTTTAATGGTGTATTAATTAATTTTACGAAAGGGAATTCAGTCATACGTGGAAGACTAAAATGAATTACCATAACTAAAAATAGACAATTCAAATGAATAAATTCCCTAAATAAAACGAATGAATAATGACTAAATAATATAGCCATAAGTACGGGTGCAAAGGCTAATTATGGGTAATTTGTATAATTCGTTCCAACCTACGTAAGTATTGGGTGTGGTTGAGAACTTGGTACCGTTTCATAAAACACAGAGTGGAGGAACTGACTGGAAACGTTAAAAAGTTTAGAATTTCACTCGAATTTGTACCCTTTGAACGTTTTGATTTTTGCATGCTGCATTCAAGTTTTCGCTGATTTTCGTCATGTGGCAATGGCATCGATACTGTACCAGTATCAATGGGTCGCTTGTTAAACTATGTTTTCCTATTTATTTTTATTATTATTATTTTTATTTTTTTTATATGTAAAGCTTTTGTATTAAGCATGCTTAGCTATTGTATGGTATGGGCTGTTTTCAATTTATGATATTTGGTAATAATTGTTTCCGATATTTGCAATGAGGAAAAATGCGGGAATGAACTTTCATCGTAATTATTTTGTTAACACGACGAAATAAAATTGTTAAAGTTAACATTAACTTTAATTTTTTTTAAATATCTATATTATCAACTATTACTTAAGACTGCCTTCTTTGTGGAATATACTTATGGAAGATAACCCACAAGGTTTGTAACACTCACCAGGTGGCGTTCTTTGCGTTTAAAATTTTCAATGTTGGATTTTATTTATTTATTAAATGTGTAGTTACCTATTTTAGTGCATTTACCTGAAATTACCCATCTATGGCTTTGGCGATTCTGTTATAAATTCAGCATAGTCTTGTTAAGAAAAAAAAGAAAAAAACAAAACCGTGAATGTTTCATGTCGTATAACTTGTTACATTGAAAATTCCTAGGCTGTTCCGTATACAAACCAGCTGTGGCAGAGCAGATATCCCGAGTTAGCCATCATTGACTCCATGCACAAGGAATTTCCTGAAGGTATGTTTATAATATATACTTTTAGTTCTAATTAAAGTAAAAACTATTAAATTTACTTTACTGAATTGAAGAGACGAGACATTATTAATTACAAACATTAGCAAGACACATGAAATGAACATTATTATAGCTCAAGATAAGGTTCTTTTGAAATTCATCACATGTAGGTATAATTGAGCTTTACTTATTCAAGTACTGTTGTCAATAATGGAGTTTAATTTGCTAACATTGTAAAGGGATATTGAGTGTTGTGGCAATCAGTTGATTTAGTATACTATGAAAAGTAGAACTACTTCAAAAATTACTATCGATTGATTATGATCTTATCAGAGATAAAGGTGGAGATGCAAAGTATGCACCATTGATGTATTATCTGATTGCATAGTTACTCTCTATATGACATCGGAATTCACAGATAAAAATGGTGGTAAAAGAGAAATATAGAAGAAATAAGCAGGCATATAGCCATTTTTATGTTAGATGCGGACAAATTGTTTAAAAGAAGGAGCTGATACGGTGATATGAAATTAATTCAGATTTATTTCTAAACAAAGAAGCTGTGTCCTTATCTTCTTTATAAATTTATATTATCTGTTGACTTTTAGAGATAAATGTTTCAGGTAATGAGATCCATCACAATGTGGTATATCTTGGGAATAACAAAGACGTTATTAATGGATACGGTGGGTCGCTCACTAACGACAGCTGGTTTAATGTCTCCTCAATGTGGATTGTAAGTACACGTAAAACTAATCAATAGTACACCAAATATTTGCTGTACTAAAGTAATATAAACATTTTTATGAAAATTTGACCGTACTATTAAAATGCCGATTATCTTAAACATATAGCTTTGGCATGGGATAATATTGACTGTTAAGAGAGTTGCATACTAAAGGGGGGGGGGGGATATAATATGTAGATAAAGTACACAAAGGGACAATTAACTGCTTGCTATTGGAAGTATTTGTTTGAGGGAAGGTGGCCGTATTGGGGGATTGGACTGTACTTTTAATCCTAGTCACTTTCGTCAGTATCCTTTTGTAGGCTTTTCCAGGAATAAAACAATTTCCTTTAGGTTTTACTTTAAAAATAAAAGTTTTGTCTTATTTATCATTTTAGTGATTGTTTTCAGTCAGAAATATTTTGGTCATTAAACTTAATATCGCAGAACAGTAGAAAATGAATATTACAAGCAGGTACAAGTAGCCAACACCAATCATATCCAGGTAAAGTTGACATTTTTAAGAAAATAGTTCTCTACATCGAGATTATATCAAAATTTGTAAACAAGAAAGAGGAAATAAAAGTCTGTATGATATAGTACAAGACAGTGACTTCAATACGATAAAATCCCTTTCGATCTATGTGGCACAATGTATCACTTAAGATATGCTTAAAATTGGATTCTGAGGAAAACGGAGAATGTAGCGCCAACTCGTTAACATAACTATTGCTGTAAAAACAAATATCGACTTATTTCTTTTCTTTTTCTTTATTTCTGTATTTCTTTTTTGGGAAAATATCACTAACGCTTGACACAATATTTAAATATATTACAAAAATTTCATGAAAATTGAACAGAACAATGTCGAAGGTACGAAGAGTTGTAATTGTATACGTAATATATGGAAAACCACAAGCGTGGCCCATTTGTACTTGTCCAACCTCCTAAACACTTCCAGTCGAGTCACATTTTCTTCATGATTTACACATAGTTGTTGACTGGATTGGTCAATGGTTCATTTGAATTTTGTTATACTAAAGTTTAGTGACCCGCAACCGGCGGTTCCGTTGATTTTTAAAATGATTTTATTAATTTTGATTCACGACTGTCTTTCTTACATATATTTCGCAATATGTAAGGACTGAATCACATGCGTGATAAAGAGGCAACTCTGTCATATATATATATATATATATATATATATATATATATATATATATATATATATATATATATATATATATATATATATATATATACACTAAGTGGGATAGTCTTAGAGGAGTTAACTATGCGTAGGAAAGTATAATAATTATAGCAAGAGGGAAGAATTACAATGTGTTGGATATAATATGTGATAAATTGTATTATGTATGCATTTTATTTAAAGATAGCTGTTGTATGCATGCCACAATATATACGAAACTGCTTTATGTATGCAACATACAATCTTTGTTAAGGGTTCAGTCTAAGACACCATTTGAGAGGAAGATTTAGTCGATTTGGGCTGCAGAAAAATAAAGTGAACGCAATCATATCGTATAAATAGTATGTTTACAATTTTGTAAGGTTCACTTATGATCGTTCCTTGATAGTCATCAACCTATTACGGGAATAATAACTTCTAGGAGAAGGAAGAAAAAAGTGTGTTTCTATGTTCATGTCTGAAGTACTTTCAATAGTTACGAGTATATATTTTCCTTGCTTATTAGGCAACGGATGAATCGGAGTTCATGGGTCCCTCGAATGGGGACTTCAATGTTCGCTGTTCCGCTGCAAATTGGGCAAACACAGAAAACTTTCCGCAACCACTAAGCCTTAATGAGATAGGACCACGATTTCCAACCGGACCAGCCTATAAACATAGCTGTAAGATTTTCGCACATAATTTGATATAACATATCATATTTCCTGCAAACTCACTCGAATCCGAAAAAAAAAATTTATTTACAAATATTACACAAGTTACTGTACAGCTGTAACAATTGAGCTATTAGCGGACGCGTCTCTTTTTAGTATTTGGTTTTGACATTTCTATCTTGCATAAGTTTTGCACGAACTGTGAGATTGTCAAGCAATAGGTTGAATTACGGACTAATTTTGGACATGTCTGCTTCTCGGTGACTTAGGAGAATTATTATATTTCCCTGACCACGTCCACTCTGCTACTCTCTGTTACAACAAAATTCACATTTGTTGTTAAAAATTTATGCTGCAAATTTTACGTTCTCTTTGGTACTCCGGTTAGTACTAATGCGCCCTTATATCACGCTATTAAAATGCTAAATAATAGCAAGTGTTCACATCTGGCTCAATAAGCATTAGTATAGGTTACAATGTAGAATCAAAGTACCTTGAAAAGGTGATAAAATAGGTCAGACTTATCGTTTCTATGACAACGATTGAACGATATCAGCGATTCCATTTTGTTTAATGACTATAAATAAAATGCATTTTTCAACCCGGTCTCGTTCATAACAGGTTTAAAAATATTTGAATGAGGTATAGATACATTCTTGTTAAGGTATGTTCTTGTCTCTTTGGACTTTTTCTGGCAAAAAAAAACCAAACAAAACAACAAAAACCAAAGACAACATATAATTAAGTTTGTCTTTCAGAAGATGCATTGGAACCCCCTGGTACTCCTAAATGACATTTCTTTCAATTTTTTTTTTGTGAGGACGACACATCTAAATATGTACGTGCATTAAATATAACGTCTTTCTGTGTGTCCTCTATTTGTTTGTCATACCATTCAACATTTGATTTCATTCATTCTGCTTTTTTATTTAACTACAACAACATTCACATAACCTCTTAATTCGCTGTTTTGTCGCAGCGTATATAATCTACGCTCCGCAGGTGGAAGGTTTTCGTAGTTATCCTCTATTATAGGCTCTGCTTCTACTAATTGCTGGTCAAAAGGTTCAGCTTTGTTTATTGCCTTCATTTTCATTTTCCTCTTAAAGTTTTTTTTTTTGCTGCCTCTCTTGAACAGATGGCTGTATTTCTTCTATATCTCTAAGGTTATTTAATTAATCCTGATATTCAACCGTTATTGTACAAGTAGGAACCACATCTTCTCTTGAACCAATAATTTGGAAAAGAAAAAGTTTGACTGCTATTTTAGCCTTCTCTGTTTTTTGTCTTCCATCTGTTGATTTTCAGATCCAGCTTTTATTGTACTTTCAACTAAAGTTTTGAATTATTTTGAATTGATATTCTTACTTTACTTTTGTCAATATCAAAAGCCTATAATGTATTATCTTCAATTTTCAAATAATTTCTCACCAATTGATAGTGTTCTTCGTCTATTTGCAAACCACATATGATATCATTTTGTGTAAGTTTAGATTTAGTTTGGTTTAAGATTTTGTCGAGGTTGAAGACTTTCAGATCCATCATTAGATAAATTATCAGTAAAAGGGTCATCATTTACGACATTATGAGTTTATTCCTCATATTCATCTTTATCTTAAAAAGGATTATTAAAAGTTTGATCAAAAGAATGTTCACCACCTTCTGACATTTTCACACTCTTGAGAGGTAATTGGGTTTTGTAGCAGATAAAAATGACAGAGAAGCGAAAAAGAAGATGAAAATATACAAGAATTAAAAATTATTTTATAAAATGGGACATACAAAAATAACCGGTAAAACCCTAACTGATAAGGAGTTGGAAAAATAGATGGAATGAAAATAAGGAAAACATATGAACTTTTTGTAAATGTAAGATCAGCACAAATATCAAAATCATTGTCAGATGTTCTAATACTAGGAATAAAATCTCTAATTAATACATTTTTGCCAAAGGATAATTTACACGAATTTACAGCTAGAGTTGAGAGAAGACTACCTGGCAGGAAACAAAATTTGATACTTTACTGGGTTTTATAATTTACGTTGGGATTACCTCTATCTGCATTGAGTGCAAGTTTGATAACATTTAAAAATACATTTTAAAACAAAATCAACAGATATAAAACCTTCTACTATTTAATTGTGTTCTTCTATTTCTCTTTTTGATGGCATGTTATCATTCTAGGCCTAGTATCACTAGCATTCATATATCTAGTGTTTACCAGTTCAAGATTTTTGTCTGTTGCTTAGGATCAGAACAATAAAACAGGCACAGTGAATAATATGACTTCTATCAAGATCTCTTTCATCAACAAAGTGGTCTGGTTTTATGAAGTTTACACTTTTCCTCTATAATTCAGTTTCTGAAACACCGAGTATTTTCAACATAGTTTCTGATTTTATATTTCTTTTTTATCGCCTGAAATATTCTAGTTCTTGTTATTTGAATTTATTTAAAATGTTCATTATTATAGTATATTTGTTTAATCTATTCATTCGTAAATTTATTTGCATGTTCTTTATTCTCTTCTTCCAATTTTCTAAATATTTTCTCGCCATGTTTCTTTATGCCTTGTAACAAGGTCTACAATAACGTTTTTTGTTGAACTAATTTATCTCGTTTTCTATTTCATATTTTGAAAATGTCCTGGTTTTCATTTATGGTGTACTATTTTCATGTTATACTACCCAAAAGCTACTAATGGTATTTTTAAAGATGAGTTTAATATGAGTTGAAGTTGAAAATAAGGTTCGTTAAAATATGGTGTAGAAATCTTTGCAATTGACCTTTAAATCATATTTACATTCATCTGACATTTTTTTTTACCAATAAATATAAGGTGGTGAAATCAAAACTGAAGAAATGCCTAATGTTGACAAATCACCAGAGAATGTAACTTCACAAAGAAGAAAGATCCATGTAGAGGGGAACTTAGTAAGCAGCTTGGAAAATGTTAACAATAGTTTAAAAGAAGCCAACGTAGATAGCTTAAAACAAGAGCAAGGTAAACCTGTGATAAAAGAACAAAATGTAGATGGTGTAATTGTTGAATTAGGATTTGATGCTAAATAGATGTATTATAAAACTGCTATTCCTAAAAAGGTACCTAAAAAGAACCAGTTCAATTAGTTAGGCAAATCCTTTTCCATACGTGCTGTGAAAGAAGCGAAATTTCACCGTTATAAATAGTAAGTGAGCTACAAATATCAATAAAAATGTATCTGAATATACAGGATGACAACATTTGAGAAATATAAAACACATCATTGTATTGCACATATTCCATGTAATGTAAAGCCTGAATAAATGCTTAAAGTGGTAATACCTAGGTTGGGACATAATGTCATTATCGTACCTGGTAGTTGTTTTCATATTGTTTGATGTAAAGGTTAAAGGAGATGCTACCAATGCAGTTTTAAGCAATTTGGGAAGAATGCTTATTTGAGACATAACCTTTTCTTACGGTAGTGATGATATTTACAAGTTAAATGACTGCAACGTTTTCATAACGTTTTTTATTCAAATATTTGTGGCAGCCAGCGTCTGTAAGAAGAAAACAAAATAGAGCAAGGTATTACTAATTAAAAAGATGATAGGAACTTATGATCAGTTAATGCACAAAACAAAGGAACTTAAGCTGTTCAGTTTCTAGTTTATTTAAAGAAATTTATAATACCACTCGATTTCCAGATAGTGACAGCTTATTGTCCGCTGTATCCTGGTGTATAAAATAAGGCAACAGATGATGAATGGGTTTCAGGTATGATCTTTGGAGCGTGTGACATGTAGTAAGAACAGTGCAGTTAAGCAAGAAGGTATAAAAATGTGTTATATATGACTTTGTAATAATTATAAAACCTGAAGGAAGAAGAAAATTAAAAGACAAAACTTCACGAGTCAGCAATAATTTAACTCACCTGAAAAATATGATGAGACGACTACAGATGAAGCAATGTCCTGATAAAATAATTAAGGATACAGATGCAATGAAAAGGGATAACATAACAGAATTTAACTTTCATCTACATGTCTAAAACTGCAAAGATAACTATAGCATAAAGGACTCCAGATTGGTGAACGAGATACTGAATAAGTGAAAGGGAAATACAATAAATAGAAAATATGTGAGTCTGATTTTATGGTACTTAAGTTGTTTGCTAATTAGGTGCAGATCAGATAAGGTGAAGAAAAACAAAACAAAGATAAACCTTCCCTGTAGTTTTAGACAAGATATTTTCCATGTATGATATAAGCAGAGCTATGAAACCATCCAACACAAAAAAACATCATAAATTGAACCAATTTATATGGGAGGAATTTCTTGATTGGATTAAGGCTAATAACAATATAAATTATGATGGCTCTTTTACGACAGAGTGAGAAACCGACACAGGTTTTGATACTCACATAGAACTTTTATCTGACATTTAAATAATGTATTTGAAAGAACCTCATAGTATGATTTTGTGTGGTGTTACAAATTTTAGAAAGAGAAAATTTGTACATGTTTTGATCGAAACGGAATATAGAAACTTTTTTGACTTTGTTGTGATCATCTGTTCAACCTTTATGTACAACAAGACTTACGGAAGGAAATGACTTTTTAGAGACGACATTGTGATTGTAATAAATCCTGGCGATAACTTTGATAATTGGTTAGAATTACTTGATCTGTTTACAGAATACAGCACTTTCATCAGCGCAAAAAATCATTTAAAAAGTAATTGTATGTTTTTTTGTCCAGAGATGTATTTAATTTTATGCAAGATTTTAGCCATGGCTCTTCATCGAAAAAAAACCCTGATCTATACATCTTTTTTACTTTCAATCCTAAGTGAACATGCGACATAAAATTGCGATAGTGGATAACATATCTCTCTTTGTTTTTAACTTTTCAAAAATTTAGGTACTGAAGGTTTTGTACCCTATCTATCTTCATCCAATTTTATTTGTAATTTGATAAATCAGACTCTTTAGGAATTAGTTTTTCTGGTGCTAAATGATAATCTTTAAAATAGTCATGCAAACGTGTTAGTACTTCTAAATCTACTTTTAAAGATCTATTAAAACTTTATTCGTCACTCCAATAATATTTTTTTTCGTTGGTTTTAATATGTTGCTTGATTTCCCATGTAATTGTTTTGACAAGCATTAATTGGTCTATAGACCAATCACATAAATTGTTGACCTCTATTACATAATAAATTACCTTGACCTTGACTTATCGTATTCTCCATCATCTATCCTTTTACCTTCGCTGGCGTTAGCTTTGCTATTGACATATTAATTATGATTTGGTATCATTCGAATTTCTCCTTTAATTACTGATTCACTCATTAGACAAATATCCTAATCTCTCGTAATTCTAGATTACTTGCTTTTAAACTAGCAACATGATCTAGTACATGTATGCTAAACTAAATTGCTGAGTCTAGTTTGTAATTATTCATACTGACAATCCTAAAGTCTTCAAACGTGTCACATTAACGTATCATTCTTGACGTAGTAGTCATGAAGATCGCCAAGATAATTCGATTTGAAACCTTTCGTAACATCATTAACATATTAGCAATCTTCATCTGCTATACATTATAAAATGAGGCTTAAATAAAATTTCTCAGTTGGTGGTAATTCAATTTCTTTTAATCTTCAACCTTTCAAAACTGACCATTTGTTCTCAAATATTTATGCCATTTCTCCAACACACATTTTTCATTGCTTATTTAATTTGTCATCGTTTTGATTTTTAACAAGTTGCTCTGCAGATTGTCACATAACCGATAACTATCTTTAAATTCTCTTTATACGAACTTCCTTATCGACATTTTTCAAGTCGATCGACTATAAAATCCTTACTAAAGGAATTGTATTTTTGTCATTATTTGGTATTATTTGCTACTTCTTGATCTAGATATTTTTTTTTACGAAGGTCCTGATAAGTAGATGGAAATCGTAGCAAGACAAATTATCAATATATAGTGATATATACTTTTGACGTCTGTGATTCGAATTACACTCGTTCTGTGCAGGGCTTCTGTATTTGCCGGTTAAATAATCATGATTTCCTGCTTTTTAGCTGTTGACTTCGTTAGAAATCTCCTTTTCACAACTAACATATATTTACAACATTTGTGGAATTATAATGCTTCTTATCTTTTTTCGTGAATATCATTTCAGCAGCGTTTTTAGGTCTAAATTCTTCATCAACAGCTTCTCCAGTTGTTTGCAAATACTCGTAAAATTTATAAATGCAGTATGCACCTTTATAAACTATAGGATCATAGTATTTGTGAATTGATTTAAGGTAAAGACAAGATCCAAATGGAATATCTTTGCTTTTGCTATTTTTATTGTCATTGGTGTATTCCGGTTTTGTTTACAGTTGCTTCCTGTCTCCATGATGCTTTCAAAATCACAATATAAAAGATACAGGTTTTTTGTCGATGATGTACATTAATTTTCTTCTTTCAGATTTAGGTGTTTTTGAACAAGTATTGAAGCCTTTTATTTTGGTACTGTTTTTTAAATTAAAATTTCTTTTTCTCGCGATTTTATATTAATCCATTTGTCTTAATTTTTCCACACTCACAAGATTGTTCTGATTGATCTTAGTATTTACTCAATTACGATAAAGTCATCGTTCTGCTTGCACCTTCCGTATTGTGTGCTTCGACGTTCCATTTTGTCAACAAGCTTTTTCACTACAATCAAATCATATAATATTCTATACCATTTATACTAACTGAATGTTTACAAATTAAGCAAACGTTGCTATCGCTGTCTGAAATCATTGTTCCATAGACACCATTACAAGTTTTTAAGTCGTCAATTATTCTATTTACGTTGGTACGTTCATTAAAATAAAATGGTAAGATTTCTTTGAAAATATTTATAATGTTTTTTCTTTCCTCAGCCTATCATTATCTACTTGCAAATTTATGAGAAGAAGTATCCAATTTATTTAGTATCGTCTAAAATGTCTTTTCAATAGCAACAAACATCTTCAGTTTATTTTAATAAAATAATTTCATAATACAAGATTTCACAATATCTGTTATTCAGTATAATTTGCTTGATTTTAATCTGAGGTGGTTTTTTGAATTCAGGAGTAACTAATTTTATATGTTGCATTAATTTTTGCAATATAATATTTTCAGCGGTTTTCCAAACATTAAAAGAATCATCAAATTGTTATTCGGTTTTACTACACATCGTTTTGCTCTTAGTATTTTTATCGTCTTCAGAATTTTCTCAACCTTCAACACATCTTGTTTTTGTCGTACAGAGTGAACTCCTTCTTGTAAAATACCCCTCAAAAGTATATCCCTTTAAGTCTTCTAATTTATATGCTGCAGAGTCATCTAAAATAACTTTTATGATTTAACAGAACCTATTCCGTAAAGCTAGGAAGATGGCCTTTCACAAAATTAGGCTTATATTGCACGATCCTGAAAGTATCTTACAGTAATTTTTTTTTTATTTTCAAGATGGGACATTGTACAGTATGGTCCAGCATAGTTGTCTTGAAAAAAATGACGTACAAGAGAACATAAACATTAATATGGCCATTTCTAACATCAAGTATACTATTAGTCTATGTTTTAAAATGCACGAGAATTGCAAATAAAGTTTAATAAGCAATACCTGGAAATTAATAGCTCTCTTCCCAGTGAGCAAAGCGAAAAAGTTCATGAATCGAGCAAAATATTTTAAACATATTATAAGATATGATACAGGGATTAATTTCATATTCGACACAAATAAATATCAAGCTTTTATTTACGCTGTCTCTATAATACAGCTTCATACATTTTAACTTTTGCGAGATCTCTCTACAATGATTCTACAGCAACTGAGTTTTCAACAAAAGAAAAATACTGTCAGAATTAAAATGGTGAACGGAACTTCAGTTCTTGAAATGCCATTCATAAATTCAGTGATAGACAAACCAAAACGTAGAATGTGTATGAAGTATTTTATTGGGCTACTAGGAAAAAAAAAAGAAATAAAGAAAAAAAACCCATAAAGTATTAAATAGTGCAGTAATAATGTGGTGGCCTCTTTTTATCACTTCAAGATGAACTGTCAGATATGAAATATTTATTTCATGCATTTATCTCATTTGATTAATTCTATTTCACTAACGTTTGTTACCTTTAGTATTTAGTATTTACCTTTAGCATTTAACCTTTGCCTTTGTTCATGACATGTGACCTTTGAATTTAGTTCTAACATTTAGATCCTGGTTTCGTCCCTCGAATTATGATATAACATAACGCATTTCTGAACATATATTACAGTCATGGCAATAACAAACAATTTGCGCACCAATGACGGGACTCGAACGTACACAGTTAGAGTATTTGAGATCTAAATTCCATATCTTTATCCGCTAGATCATAGTAATGTTATGAAATTATTTAATATGGCTATTTTGGTTCTATAATTTAAACATCTAAGCTTAAACCCTGTTCATACGCTTTTCGTCCATTCAATTTAACGTATATGTCCATATAAAATGCATAACTGTCAGCGAATAGATTACTAATTTTCAGATATTTATGAAAGCCATTTTGTCAAAAAATAATAGTCACCTGTCATAAATTAATTAAATGCAATTGCTCTGCACTAAGCACTGTACATTATAATACCATTGTTTAAGATTTGAATGTACTTCAGTACTCATACATACAGATGGTATTACTAAGTATAGCTTCTTGGAATCGCGTATGTAAACTCATTCCAAATACTTGCATTATTCCTTCGCCATTAACGTTCACAAAGGAACATATATTAAAAGACACTAGCAAACATACATCGACAAGATATGAACAATTCAGAAAAGAAAATTGCTGATTTAAAAGCCTGTATTTAAACTAAGTGGAAGTCGAAACAAAGAAGTTAGTTGATTTTCTTTGCCTATTACACTTATAATAAACTGCTAAGCCGTATAAATGCGGATGTAAAAAAAATCCAGATTTTCAAACCTGAACTAAATCATAAACATCTTACACTGTAGTTTAAATTATATACTTTAGTTTGTATTGTTTTAGTTATAACTTAATCGCACATGAGGTGTTTAAATGGCGTATCAGGGGTTAATAGGGTTAGAGCAATAGTAGCACTGGATTGACACTAGGTCACTAGTACTACATGATTTGCAAACAAAATGCTACAATGATATTTTTTAACTTTATAATTTAAACTTTACTAGCGACAGTCGGTCAAAGTAAATAATTTACATTTTTTAATTTATTTGTTTCTTTTAAAATTATTTGTTTCTTAGTATGAATGAGCTTGGCAGAATCAGAGTTGTCTATGGCAACATGGTTCACAGCTGAATTGTTTTATTTATTTATTTTTAAAAATTTGTTTCACATTTTATTTTTGAAGGTGCAGTCTCATAGGGTTAGTGATCGGGGAAATTTTGCAAAAAAATCTTGGCCAAAGATAGGGTGTTGCTTTTGAAAAAATATTTTTGAGGATTGTATGGTTAGTGGCGAGGAAAATATATTCTATACACTACTTTCGTACATGTTCTGAAATTGCAGCACAAGTAAACAGTGTGGATGGAACGGACTCCCATTTAGTCTCATGAAAGATCTGTCTGGGAATACTTTCTAGACGTACCATATCCATTCTGGATACAAGTTTAATATTTTGACAATATAAATTTTTAACCTGATCCATTTTCAACTCATCATGGCTACACACATATCTGATCGTCTGTAAAAGAAATGCTTATAAGCCAAAATACGCATTTAGAGGCATCGGATGTTAATCCGACACCGTTCAGTCACTATACATCCTTTTAAATCATGTTTGCTTATTTTGTTTTTTCACTAATAGTTTTTTGCTTTCTTTAACCAAGCTTTATAGCAAGGATTTCCTGATCAACTCATTTGTACCGTCCTTTGAAGTTTGCGAATACATCAATGTGTGTGTGTATGTGTGTGTGTGTGTGAGAGAGAGAGAGAGAGAGAGAGAGAGAGAGAGAGAGAGAAGGGGAGAGAGAGATGCTTATCCCTACATTCAAGAACTAAATTCTGAATAGAGCTTTATTTCCTCGTTGAACTTGTATTGTTTGTGTACTCGTGGCATATCAACGGAATATTCTTGTACAGAAAGTATGTCGTTAAAGACCTGAACACGATATGTATGCAATGGCTGGTGATGTCACTTCATGAAGTGAAGTTTTGATGACGTCAAATTTGCCACGTTGTTTGAAAAGTCATGGAACGGCTCATCTTTCTATGTTGTATGTGTGTTTTTCTTTCTTATATATATATATATATATATATATATATATATATATATATATATATATATATATATATATATATATATATTGTTACGACTCTATGGTCGAAGACAAATGTAACAGAAAGTGAAACCAACAATGTACGTAAAATCAACAACAATTTATTTCTAGATAATTAAAATTAAAATCAAAAGACACTTACAGTAACTTGAATTAAAATCCATATAATTCAATAATCCTAAATGTCCTAATCACAAGTCCTAAATATAGAATGTTCCGAATGAATGAATATTCCGAATGAATTAATGTTCCGAATGAATAGGTAATCAGAAATGTCCTGATGTATCCCAATAATGTAATCCAGATCATCTTTGAGAATGTCCACAGGTATCTAAAAGGCATCTATTAAAATCCAAAGGTTAATTAGCACTTTAGGTAACTCCAATCAATGTTCCAATAAATAATTCCTTTCGAATTATGTATACTGCAATAAAGCATTACGGCATTACAGTACTACAAGGTTACAAGATTACAGCACAACCATGATTCCAAATAATTTGATGATTCCAAAAGACTGATCAGAAAAAGAAAAAAAAACTACAGGAATGTTTTTAAAACAAGATATAAAACTGGAATGATTATAATGCGTATATCAAAGTCTTTTAGACGCTTTACCAAATGGCCTATTCCACAACAGGAAACGTGTAATTTTACGACCCAGAATGCAACACAAAATGCGTCTTTCGAATGAAAATATACCTTGTTGACATCTTTAATCAAACTTAAAGTGCGACTTACTATTTGACACAATTGTAAAGGACAGTAACAGACCAAACGTTTAGGCACATTATAGATTCCATATATATATATATATATATATATATATATATATATATATATATATATATATATATATATATATATATATATATATACATAACAATATATTTAATTAATTATATATATATATATATATATATATATATATATATATATATATATATATATATATATATATATATATATATATATATATATAAATAAACTTTCAAGCGCTAAATTTGAATATGTGTTTGTATTGGTACAGCACTGACATCCCAACCAACATCGACCTCAACTCAGCAAAATAACGCTCCATGTACCACTCCAGCACCACGTCCGGAGCCACAGCACTCCTACCTGCCTGACGGATCCTATCCAAATACATTATATAATGTGTCAAATCAGGGTAAATCTGTTTAATGTATTAATTTTCATAAGAAGCCTGAGTCAGTACTCTGATTCTCCATACATGGTAGGATGGCTTCCGGACAGCAAGCCTACATACAAGCAAGAGTTAATTTTGTGTTACTAGTGACAATCCACTACATGCTATGAAACCATTTGAGATAATAAACACTGTGTGAATATTCCGAATTTGTTACGAACGAGCAATCGAGGGATAATTTATTAACAATCGACCAATTTTCTAAATTAAACAACAATGATCGAAACTTTGTTTTGGCTAAAAATCTCTGACAAACGGATTAAAGAACTAGTCAACTATATAAAAGAACTAGACACATTTATTAAAGACCCCTCCATTTCTATGTGGAAAACTCTGTAACACAATACTTGACTTCTTATTATAAATATTCTGTACCAGTCATCTGAAAATTGTCCAATACCCAGAGATCATTTAGATTAATCTAGTATTGATAAAGATTGACCAGTCTATATTCTGGATTGGTATTCTTTGGGTAGCAAATATGATTTTTTTTACCACTTTCTTTAAAAAAAAAGAATTAAAAAAAAAAACAAAAAAAAAAAAAAACAATAGAACGGCACATGTAAAACAATCTGATGAAATAAATGGCTCATAATCCTTGCAGACAGGAGGAAAACGAAATGGAAAAACGAAATACAATTTTGCTAGTTTCCGTTTAAACATATTTTATTTCATAAATTTAAATTTGGAGATTACAAGATGTACAATATAAAAGGATTAGAATGGGAGCCATTGGCTTATAATGTTCTTCCCCTTTGACGGTGCAAAAGGTATATATATATATATATATATATATATATATATATATATATATATATATATATATATATATATATATATATATATATATATATATATATGGCGGATAATATTGAGTTTTAATGAAAACAAATTTTAATTTTTGAATTGCCAAAGTGAAGAGTCTCTTAGTTAAACAATATTATTTAACCAAGGCATATAAAGCTCGAGATGAACAATGAAAGATGATGATAAAGAAAAGAAAAGAAAGCAGTTAGGGGGAGAAAATGTAAATTAAAATGAGTAGAACATTGTGTATAAAGTTGAGAAAATAAGGACGAAAGAAATGGAAAAAACAAAAGAGTAATACTAAGGTTTTCCGTAGACATTTCTTCACTTTTAAAAGTTTTATATACCTCTTTTTCCTTTTCTTTTCTTTCACTAACCTGATATTTTCTTTTGACATTGCTAAGTCGTTTGGTACCTGTTCTGCTTTAAACTTTTTTGAATATATATATATATATATATATATATATATATATATATATATATATATATATATATATATATATATATATATATATCGCAATTCCTCAAACAAATTCATTAGTAATGAATTTTAATTTGTAAGACTTGGCGAATTCGTTTACATTTTTACATTTTTCATTCCTTTAGTTCGGTGTTCCAGAGATCTCTTGGTACCATTTTGATTTATACTTATTTGCCATGTTTGTTTGTTTGTTTTTTTTTTGTTCAAATTACTTACCCCTGCGGAGAAAAACGGTATGTGACTTTTTCACTTAATTCACTATATATTTCTTGTCCTCAAAAGGGCAAATCCCTAATATATTTATTTCAAAATTGAATCTAATGATTTTAAAAATTAACATACGTATCTTCCAAATAAAATAGGCAATTTTTTTAATCGCCAGTCTTCAAATCAGTAACCGCTGTCCGTTTTGCTCCCTTACATTTTGTCTTACCATTTTTCATATCTTTAACGAATATATTTTATTCCTGAACTTTGTAAATTTCCTCAATAAATAGCACCATAAACTTACCCAATACTTTCTTATCACCCTCAGGTTAAAGATACTTATTATTTTCAGGATAATCAGATGTAAAAAAATGACATAGTAGTCCGTACATGTTATCATAAAAGTATTTACTTTTTACATGCAAATCAATTGAATCCGTATCAGTGTACCTCAGTTTTATTTTATCCATGTACTTGAATACATCCTAATAGAATCAGTACAATAGAAATTTGCGTAGCTCTAACGGAGAGAGAGAGAGAGAGAGAGAGAGAGAGAGAGAGAGAGAGAGAGAGAGAGAGAGAGAGAGAGAGAGAGAGAGAGAGAGAAAGGGAGATTGGTTTGCTCAGCAAAAATGTTTTCGGTATGATCTGAACTAAAACGATATTATCTCCGATACATGTAACTGTCTTAGTAGCAGCGTTTCGCTCTAATCTCTTGAATAACTTATAATTTGTTTGCAAATTGTATATCTTCTCATTTTCTAACATTTTCTAACATTTTCCATTGTTGTACCGAATATAACATTCACCGGTTTGAAAAGACCGTTTAAAAATTTTGTTTGTCGGTTCTTGTCTCAGATTAGTATTCAAAGTGGTTTATTTATCCATCCAATGATAAAGTCTGGTAAGTTATCTTCGCATTAGATATTTGGTGTAACGTTAAACCCTATATATACGTACATGCATACTTCAAAAAACGTATCCTTAAGTAAGTTGTTCGCTAGTACTTTAAGAGACGAATTCATGAATATGAAGCTATCTAAAAGTCTAAGTGTGATTCTTTTTTTCAGCTACTGGAGACAAAGTTATACTAAACGAAAACTATACATCACCTGATAATGCAATTATGTTGAAATCCTCATAAGGATCGGTTTCAGTTATTTTTTAAAGAACAGGTGACTCATTTCCTTGAAACAAAATCTGGATCAAGTCTTGTTTTCCTTTTTATAGAGACGTCATGACACGTTTTACTAACTCTTTACGCGTCTCATTGAATACATCTTTATACTCGTCCCCACCATAAAGATCAAGAGAGACAATTCGATTTATTTTTTCCATGGAAACAACATCCTAATACGAGTACTTTTTGTCAGTGAAAGTCTTTTTTTTTTTCTCCCTTTTTGAGTCTCTGTTTCCTCATTAAAAGACAGTTAATGCCTCAAAATCTGCATATGGACACATTTTAGTTTTCTCTTATGTTTTCAATTTGTGTTTTAATTGTGTCATTCTTAGGCAGGACGTCAGCTGAGACACCCACACCATTACATAGTCTAACGTGTGTATTAAATACCTCTAATGGCTTTAAGTAATATAAGCATTCAACAAACACATTCTTGTCAGTTGTGTGATGTTACCGCATTAACTAGCAATCGCTGCATATTTTTAACTCTAACAAAATGAGAATTTGCTACCTCATAACCTCAATTTCTGAAAATCTTGGTATGTTCACGTGCTTTTCTCTGTATTGTTTCGTCTTCCTTATTTCAATAATTGGTTGTTTAATACCTAATTCTTCCTAATTCTCTACAACTTCGTAAATGGTAATAGAAATATCAAATTCTTCCTCTTATAATAATAATAATAATGAGGACTTTGTATAGCGCCTAATCTTTAGAAGCTCTAAGCGCTTTACAACATTATATAACACCTAAACAAACATATATAATGATATGATTACGAAAAGAAAGAAAAAACAAACACCATGAAATTAGAAAACACAAACATGCTGAAAATGTTTAAGGTAAGAAAACATTAAGTCTTTAGGTCTATTCTTGTTGTCGAAAAAGGTGAGTTTTAAGAGCACTCATGAATGAGATCACTGTGTCTTTGTGTCTAAGTTCAGTTGGCAATTCGTTCCACGTTGCTGGGCCCTGTTATGCAAAAGAACGTTGTCCGTATGACTTCATTTTGGTATTGAGAATAATGAGAATACGGGTGTCGGAAGAGGAGCGTAAGTATCTTGCTGGTGTGTACACATGGGTGATGTGAGATAGGTATGTTGGACTGGTGCCAGTCAGTGAAACGTAGCACAGAGAACAAATTTTGTGTTTGATTCTGGATCGAATGGGTAGCCAGTGTAGGATACAGAGCAGGTAGAGGTGTGCTCTGTTCGTGGTACTCGAAGAATGATCCGAGCAGCTGTGTTTTGAACTTTTTGAAGTTTCTGGGGTAGATACTGAGATGAACCAGATAGAATTGAGTTACAATAGTCCAGTCTTGAAACTACTAAGGAACACACAAGTGTTTAAGTGGCATCAACTGAAAGATAATTGCGAATGGAGCTGATTCATCTCAGCTCAAGGTATGCAGCCTTGCATATGTTCATGACATGTTGGTGCAATGAGAGTGTACTGTCTAGAGTAACACCTAGGTTTCGTACTGACTGTGTGAATTTAAAATTGGTGTTTTTGCTATTTATTGTTTGAGGTAAAGGATGTGAATGAGAAAGTGTTTGTGTGGTAATCAGAATGGCTTCAGTTTTATCATCAATCATCTGCAGCTTGTTACATGTCATCCATGATTTCACATCGGAAATGCACCTCTCTACACCTTGGATGGTAGCATCAACTTCAGTTGGGTGGCTCGATTTGTATATTTGGGTGTCATCAGCGTACAATTGGTGAGACACTGGGTGACGATCTATGACACTTGAGAGCGGTTGAGTGTATAGAATGAAGAGAACAGGTCCAAGAACAGAACCCTGTGGAACACCAAAACATAGATCAACTGGGCTGGAGTGTTTTCCATTTGCGGATACAATTTGTGTCCTGTTGACCAAGTAGGACTTAAACCATAGTAAGGCTGTATCGTGAATGCCAAATACATGATGGAGACGGTGAAGAAATATATCATGGTCTATTGTATCAAATGCTGCAGACAAGTCAAGGAGGGTGAGGACTGTAATTTTTCCACTATCCAAAGCAGAGAGAAGGTCGTTAACTACTTTCAGAAGGGTAGTTTCGGTACTGTGGTGAGGGAGATATGCAGACTGGACATCGCTAAAAAGATTGTTTGAATTCAGATGAGATATAAGTTGGGATAGAACAACTTTTTCTAAGATTTTTGACATGAATGGGAGGTTAGAAACATGGTAGTAGTTCTTTAAATCGTTATGGTCAAGTGTTGGTTTCTTCAGCAGAGGCTTTACAATGGCAGTTTTGAAAAATGATGGGAATTCCCCAGATGAGAGAGAAGTAATTATAATATCAGTTAGTGAAGGCAATATTGGATCTAAGCACTCAAGCAGCAGTGATGTCGGAATCGGATCAAGTTCACATGACTTTGGGGCACTCTTCATCATGATTGTACGCACTAAATCCATAGAGACCGGTTCAAATACTGCTAACGGTTGCCGCTGAAATTATGTATCGCAGCTCTATGGTGACGAAGACTCAATTGAAATTATGTTGTCAAGCTTATCTCTAATGGTTTGTACTTTGTCACAGAAGAAATTTGCAAACTGGTCCGGAAGGTCGACTGGAGAGAAGGTAGTTGGAAGTGGTGTACATTTGTTCCTTGACATTAGCTTGTTAGTAATCTCAAAGAGCTCTTTGCAGCTGGAACTTTCAGTGATCTTAGTACTGTAGTTGGCTGATTTCGCTGCATGGACTATGTTTGTGACAGTCTTCTTAGTGGCTTCATTGATTTGCTTATGAATGGTGAGTCTGGTGGAAACCCAAAGCCTCTCAGCCTTATGGCGGTCTCTTTTAGCAGTGCGAAGCTGGTCCCTAACACTGCTATACCACTGAGAACACTGTTTAATTGATACTCTGCATTTGGTTGCTGGGGCATGTTTTTCAAGCATTAAACGCAGGCAGTTATCAAGTTGTTCTGCTGTAGGAGGTAGCAAAGTTGTTAGGATTGCTTGGATGTCATGCATTAGTTGAGTTCTATTTATCATACGGAGGTTTCTCTTAGTAGCAAATAAAGGTGGAGGGTTAGGGACTGATACGTCAAGATGGCATATAATGCAGAGGTGATCTGATGCAAGTTTGTGGGACACCAGGGAGGACTGTAGAATATTATCATCAGGTCTATAAAGAATCCAGTCTAAAATGTGACCATGTTTATGGGTGGGTTTGCTAACTGACTGTTTGGGGTTGAAAACGTGAATAGAATCTAGCAGTTTTGATGTGTATGGGTTTCCAGGACAGTCAAAGTGAAAGTTGAAATCTCCAAGAATAATCAGGTTGCCACCTATCGAATTTCCATACTCTAGGAGATTCGGAAACTGCTACAAAAAGAGAGATTCAGTCAGCTTGTTTTTTCTACTAGGAGGAGGGCGGTAGAGGCAGAAAAAATGGACTGACCTTTGTTCCAGTGCGAGTGTGGTTTGGACTAGTTCAAACGATGTGTGGTTGAAATTGAATGTTGTAGTGTGATTAAGACGGTTGATCATGGAGTTCTTTGCGATGACAGCAATTCCACCTCCGCGGGAGTGGCGGGGGAACGATTTGATGGAGTAACCGGGGAGTGTTAGATCCGCGCATTTGGGCTCATCGCCTGATGTTATTAGCCATGTTTCTGTTAGAAAAAAGATGTCGATATTCTGATCGTTGATAAAATTAACTATTTCTGTGCGCTTTTCCGGTGGTCTACTGATTGGGCATTGAATAATGCGATGCGTAGTGGTATCTCTTGGATAGTTGACACAAAGGTTGACGATTTAAGAGGAATCTGAATTAGGTTATCTAAATTAACGGCTGAGTTTTCAAATTGGCGTGCCGGAAATGGCGAAAGGGAGATAACTGGAATTCTTCTTCCTGTTCTACGCCGGCCAGCTTTAAAACAACGTTTCTTTTTTCGCTTCCGTTTACATTTAAGTAATGATGAAGAATGTAGTCCCAGGTCGTTTAGTCTAGTGCACAATATAGTGTTGAGAGCCAAGGAGTGGTCGTTTAAAGCAATTAATGAGGGTCTATCATAGCGTAAACGGGTGGACTGGCGAGTATCACGTGATGGCGGTATATTCAATAACAAAGGAAGTTGTAGCAGTGGTGCAAGACGGCTGAGAAAAAGTCTAATAGTTCTCGTTTCCAAGACAAGATGATGAAGAAACACATTCCAACAGAACAGCCAATGCATGATGAACACAATAACGTAGACGAAGACAGACAACAAGAACATAAATCATGAAAAACGGCACAAAAATCCGGAGCAGCTGCCTCAAGCCTGTTAAGCGATAGCGGCCATCTTGTATGTCCTATTAGGCTTGTTAATCCAATTACTATACTTGTCTAGATTGTGTTTCGATGATCTGCGTGAGCACTTGGTGTATTCAAAACACTTTCAATGGCATCAAAAAGCATATATCATCGCTCTCCTTAACGTTTATGCAGGCCTTTTAATCTTTTGCCCACTTTCGTAGGTCTATAAATGCACACGCAATTCTTTGTGTTTTAAACATGTTAATTCCCAAGTACCTAATTTTGTGTATCGACCATCCGGTCATGTCATCACCTTTCATCTATATATCTTGTTTAAGATTCGCCTCATATAAAAACTAAAGTTTCTAGCTTTAACTGTGAAATCAAAAACATTTTTTCGGGTCTCATATCTACATGTCCGTCTTCTTCTCTCCTAATCATCCTAATCATCGCAGAGTTTAAAGAATGCAACATTCAACACAAAAGAAGCTCTAAAACTTTGCTAGTCGTCTAGCACTCTTAGTGATCAGATCTAATATTATTACTCAGACCTGCTCGAAAAACATATGCACATTTGTTTCAAGTTCTTGTGAAAGGATTTTATACTCTATGGTTCTCCCGTCAAAAGTATCCTCTCTTTTTTCTTTCGTCTTTCTGATGATTGAACTTCAAAATTTGCCCCAATTACGTTCTTTTCATTGTTATTTATGAGTTGAATGTTTTCTCAAACCCTTTTAATTTCCTCACGTGCATGACTTAGGCCTTCGCTGGTAGACCTTGTCCGTCTCTAACCTATGTCGACTTAACAGCTATACGAATGAATTTTTAACTTCCACATAGTAATATGTTTCCTAAATTTCATAACTATATCATAATAATCTTCGTTTATTTTTACAATATTACGTCCTCCGTTATGCTGCAAGCTTTTTCTTTTCTAGCACTTTTACATATCCTTTTTACACCATTGTTGTAGTGACACTGGGTACAAAATGGATATAGACAGTCTGAAGGACATCTACTATTGTATTATGAATAGGTTTATCCTATGTTAATCTACAACATCCAAATTTCCTTCAGTGAACACAGAATCTTCATGTTTACCAGTATAAACAGAATGTCACACTTCTGACAAATCTTGATGACTAGAATCCATATATTCAAAGAACAATGTGATGACTAGAATCTGATGAGATAATTTTAATGACTATAATAGGTTTATTTATTATGTGAGAAAAGCTTTCAATGTAAACTCGGTGACTAGAATATGTTGATCTTTTATGCAAGATACGCTTTCAAAGTAAAATATTCAGCTAATCATTGTTTTAATCATTCTTTCCTTGTGAAGTTTTGATTTTATTTATGACCACATTGACAAGTTTTTAATTTCTTTCAATACTCACAAATAGCAAATGTGTTTCCATTTTGATTTCCAAAGTTCCTATTCCATTTCTCTTTTTCTAAGTTCGTGCATGATTTTTATATAATATATCCATGATTCCTTTTTTCATATTAATTTGCAAATTTCATCATATTACATCTTTTGCAAAATAATTAGATTATATTATACAATGTTTTTCACTATCGATATCTTGCATTATATTCTCGTCCATTTCAACATTTAATCGAATTAGTTAAAAGTCTTTACTTTTAGTAATAACAATTAATTAGTTTTCGAGACAGTTACTTTTCGTAACTATCAGTTAGTAACATTTAGTTAGTTTTAGTAACAATTAATTATTTACTTGTTTCCATACCTAAATAATCTACCTGACTATTAGATATTGTGCCCATCGCTATGTTAGATATCAAACCTTTTCGGCAATATGTACAACCTACTTGCTTGTTTAAAAAGTGTCCTTACTGCCCTTACTAAACAAAAGGACATGTGAAATCTAATACAGCATGTCAAATGTAAGCATCATAATCAAATAAATGAATTTAACACTTAAAGCTGCAAATCCAAATCCTGTGCACATGCAGAACGTGATTGTGCCTTCATCACAAGGAGTGGAAAATACATTACGGACAGGATAAAAACAATAGCTGGAACTGCAAAATGATGTACAAGAAAGCCTTGCTAAGTGTGAGAGATCAATAGCAACAGAGGAAACATTCGTGTTACTGCCAAAACAATTAGCACTTCCGATAGAAAAATGAAACAATTTATTTAACAAATAAGAGAAGATTGAGAACAGTTTGAACTTATGGTACAAGAGATAGAGGATAAAGGGTTGTAATAAGTAAATAATGGCATAGAACAAATGGAGGAGAACATAAAACAAATGGAAACTATGGAGAAGGAGTGTAAAGAGAAAAGCTAAAACAGGAAAAGGTATTATCTGGGTCAATATCCATGTCCAGCTTTTTGTTGCTTGTTAGTATCAGTTATGACATATACAAATTGGAGTCCTCACCGAAGGTAAGGTATCCCGAATGAGCATTACGTCTCGAAGGGATAATGCCTAAGGCAATTACTGTACAAAGTAAAATGGTAGAGTCTACAGTATTAAAAAATATATGTACATCATAGCAGCTATCACACCCCTGAAATGTTGTAGATTTTATGCTTTAATAAATGTTTGGGCAAAACAGCATAATAAACATAATTTACCGCGAATCTCAGAAGCAGCTGCAACTGTCAGTAATAGCATTTTGTTACAAAGGCTATTTGGTTATAAGAGAAATAAATTCTCTTTCGAAGAGATTGGTAAATTGCTTGAGCTCATCGCTATGTTAGATATCACGATAGACCGTTTAATTGTCAGCAAATTGTTACTCGATAAAATAGTTCACTAGATATATATCTTCGTGCTTTTAAATGCTTTTTGTTTTTCAAACCTTTTCTGCAATATGTACAACGTTTAATGTCCTGCAGGAAGTCTGTAATGTATTTTATATTGCATGTTGTATTTTGCATTTAACGGATGAAAATAAATTGCATTTTTTCGTAGCTTTGATTTTGTATTATGCTGCCTTGATACCAGCTGAAACGATTGCAATTTTGTCCCAGTTACTGTTGAGTATATATATATATATATATATATATATATATATATATATATATATATATATATATATACCTTGCTTAGTGCAAGCTATTGAGTAAGGTAATATTTTTACAATTTTAGAGGCTACTCTCATTATGTGGACGCATATTATCTACTGTAATGAGTATCATAAATCTCAGAATGATTAATATCAAAAACGAGAGTTTTTCAGATGCATGTTATGATTTTACAACTTGATTCTTCTTTTGCACTAATATTTAATTTAGTATCAAACTCCGTTCATCGTCAAGAAAAAAAAATTAAACAAATTCATTACAGCACTACAAGTTTCAAAATTATGCTTTTCAGCCTTATATCTTTTTTACTGTGTATATCGTTTTTCCATTTTGTTTTAGTCTTGTCTGCAAATATTACATGGAATTTTTATTTAATGACATTATTTTGAACGTGCTATACTACTGTTTTAAAACAAAATTGTCAAAAGCACAAGGTACACTACTAGCAGCATAGAGTTTTAATTCAACTTTTGTCCGGAAAAGAAGATTTATTGTAGATGAAATACTATCTTTGTTAAGCCAATTTTTCTCTCATTTGTTGTTGTTGTTGTTGTTGATAAATTCGATTATAGTTCAACCTGATTTAAGTTTTAAAATTACAATATGGTCCAGAAAAAGTCCATTCTCATACTTATAATTATGATCTTTAGCTTTTTGGTCTCGGAAGCAGGGATGATTTGAAATCAAATAGTACCCACAAACGAGTTTGTAATTTTTTTCTTCAAAATCAAAAAATCAAAACATTTTTTTTCAAAAATAAAACACCACAATCGATATTGCGATATATATATATGTATGTATGTATGTATGTATGTATGTATGTATGTATGTATGTATGTATGTATGTATGTATGTATGTATGTATGTATGTATGTATGTATGTATGTACAATAACAGTTACGGTGAAAACGTTTCAAAGTTTTCGGGTTCAAGTTTGCTAACTAGGGCAAGGTCTGTCCCACTGTCATACTACTATTTTTACATAGAATAAATATGACTGCTTTCAATAGAATACTTTCTAATAATCTGTAGAAACTGCTTGATGTTTAGTGGAAATGTTTCTATAATACATAAGGATTTAGGAATTCCAATTCAGGAATACATTTTATTAGCTGAATGAAAGCTAGTCGAGATCGCTTATCGATACTTTATAAAACAGTAATGATCACGATTAGCCTGTTCTGTGCATGGTAGATACTGAATAACATAATTACAGAGTATTACTGTAGTTATCATGGAGTTTATTTTATTTTCAAGAATAATATATATATCTGTGTGTATGTATGTACAATAACAGCTACGGTGCTAAAGTTTCAAGTTCTCGGTTTCAAATTTGTTAACTATGGCAAAGTCTGTGCCAAAGGGAATGTGGAGGGACATTGACGCCAGTAAGGTCCTAAGTCTGACACTGTATACATGTTTTTAATAGTAAGAAACTCCATCAGAACCATAATAAAAATGGTGACATGACTAACATTCATGCGCATGAGGGGTTACGGAGCATTATATATATATCGAACCTGACGATCCTTGTGATATGCAGTTCACTAATATATTCTTTGTCTATGTTTTTCAACTTCTACAATTAAATTGGTAAATACCAAGTCCCAGTTATAATTTCCCATAGAATTATTGTCGATGCACACTTGTAATTCTGATTCTGCCATTGCTGGTTTACTAAGTTAAATTTGTAAGTTTGAAGTCTTAATTTTAAGTACATAGATATATGCAACAAGTTATTTTATCTACATATAATTGCAAACTTTGTTAAAATACTAAAGTATAATCGGTTAAGAACTGAATTTCAAACTTTACTTTTCATGAAACTTGAAAATTGATTGCATTTTGCATTAGCGGCTGTAGCAAAGCAAGGGCGTTTATGCATAGTGTGTAATCGATTTTCAAGCAAAGGGCGTTCATACATAGCGTGTAATTGATTTTCAAGCAAAGGGTGTTTATGCATAATGTGTAATCGATTTTCAAGCAAAGGGCGTTTATGTATAATTTGTAATCGATTTTCAAGCAAAGGCCGTTTATGCATAGTGTGTAATCGGTTTTCAAGCTTCATGACTTCGTTAAGCCTGTCAAATATGAATTTCAATCCTTATTATTACAAATTGTTATGAAAATAATAACGAACGTCAAGAAATAAATAGAAGAACTCTTTTTTAAAAATGTATTGTTACAAATATTATCAAAGCACAAAGTAAGTGAGCATGAATATATCAGTATTTCCTTTCTGGAGTTATGAACAAATATCTTCAAGTTTTACGTGTCACATGATGGGATTTCAACCAATCTAAATGCTTGTTAAAAAGACTTGGTAAAATGTGTTATTATTCATCAATGTATCACTCATGCGCAATGGGAGAGGGTACTTATAGCCAAGGTATGTAGTCCGATCCTTTCATAAATAAATAAGAGCACTATTGTGTTTTTTCCAGGATGCTGGCTTGTAATTGATAGCTGTCATAATTTTCCAAACCTGATGGGACAAATGAGAGAGACCAATGAAATGGCGGGACAAGATGAATCTCAATGCTTAGCTAGAGCAGCCAAACAATGGAAAGGATGCGGATCAACCCCAGACCATGCTGTAATAGCTATATACGGTCCCACGGGTCAGAATATGTTCATAGATACAGAGTTTCATATACAGTGCTTTTATTCTCAGCTACGTCTCAATGAAAAATATCTTATCAGCTTCATAGATTATTTTCTCACAGCACCGAGGAACCTTTTATACCTCCAACAATATCATCCATAAGGTACAAGGTAAAATGTGTCCCGATGTAAAACTTTGTAAAATACCAAGTAGTGGGAAAGAGGAACACAACGTCCGTCAGTGTGAAAACAGTACTGAATAAAATGCCTTTGAAGTTCATGTAGAAAAAAAAAATTATCTTGATAGTCAGAAAGAAATCTAACATGTCCTGCATGTGCTTTTGGTCTATAGGGCCTTGACTCGTACTTTCAAAAGCGCATTCTTTTCTACTTAGCTGAGAGATTATTACGGAGAGCCCAATGAAATGGCGGGACAAGACGAATCTCAATGCTTAGCTAGAGCAGCCAAACAATGGAAAGAATGCGGGTCAACCCCAGACCATCCTGTAATAGCTATATACGGTCCCACGGGTCAGAATTTGTTAATAGATACAGAGTTTTATATACAGTGCTTTTATACTCTGCTATGTCTCAATGAAAAATATGTTATCAGCTTGATAGATTATTTTTTCATAGCACCGAGGAAGATTTTATACCTCCGACAATACTGACAATAAGGTAGAAGGTAAAATGTGTCTCGATGTAAAACGTTGTAAAATACCAAGTAGTGGAAGAGAGGAACACAACGTCCGTCAGTGTGAAAACAGTACTGAATAAAATACCTTTCAAGTTCGTGCAAAAGAAATTTACAAGTTGATAGTCAGAAAGAAATCTAACAAGTTCTGCAGGCGCCTTTGATCTAATGAGCCACGACTCGTAGTTTCAAAAGCGCATTCTTTGCTACTTAGTTGTGAACTTGAATCAGCTGGGAAAATCTTATCATTGATTTCATAATGCTTAGCATGATCCATTTTTCTAAATATATTTTAAGCAGTTAAGGGGTTGGTATCAGGAAAATGAGAATTTAACATGACAGCTGGTTAGCACTATGGGGGCAAGGGGAATTTAATATTAGAATCTGACTATGGGAGGAAATCCAAACATTAGGATATCACTATGGGAGGAAAGCGGAACTTAACTTTAGGATGTCACTATGGGGATAAAAGGGGAATGGAACATGACCAATTAATGGGGGGGGGGGATTTAACTTTAGGATGACACAGTGTGTGTATGTGGGGGGGGGGGGGAGAAAGAGATGTATTAAAGCAGAGGAAAGTCCTTGGATGGAAAACACACACACACACTGTAACAGGCCAAAATTATGACAGACCCACATTTGTCTTGACCTATACACACTTATCGAATTATAAACAATGACTTACTTTAAAAGACAAACATTTTTTCTTACAATCCAACACCCATGCAAAATTATAAGACGTATATAGGAAGGTTACGTGATGGTAGGAGGACTAACACATGTTCTTACTGACCAATAAACATCCTTAAAGACAACACTCACATATACAAACAAAAGAGATTAGGGAGTATGTAAGGAGAAAGGGTAGGATCACCAACATACTTATATTTACTACTATTGTGAATATCCAACATACCATCATACATACAATGGTAGAAGTTTATTTTTTTATTTCGTACATAGACACATGCACAAGCACACAGACCAATGAAATTGGGTAAGGGTATATTATTTTATACTTTTATGTAATCACATACATAAATAGAGACCAAAACAAACATAGAGAAATTGGTACAAAATGATCCGTATCTTTTTTCAAGAATACTGTAGGGGCCATGAAAAGGGACGTTGGATGTCAACAAAAGTAGTTTAACACGCAGACATCAATTTGAAGGTTAAGCATGTTATAATCAAAATAAAATCAAAAAATTCCAACAAAAGAAAAGTGCTACAGGAAGTGTCAAATATAAGGACAGATTGTTCGTTCCATGTTGAGAGACTCACATGTTTTGTCCAGGACAAAAACTATGTCATAGTTGTCATCACCTCGTCAATTTTAATGCCTTTGTTTAGATGTCTAGAACGTTTAGAATAACTGAAATGGCTACACGATATCTTCCTCATATTTTTTAGCACGAAGGAAAATCAACACGTCGTGCTACGCATTTGCACGAAACACGATACTACGACCTAAAGGATATGGGAGTGGAGCAGCGCGAGGCTTTCTACACATGGTACCAGAATTATTCGTTTGACAATTTTGAATTTTAGCAAGAAAATGCTCCGTTATTGTCGGTCTCATGTTGACATTTTACGATATATACGACATTGTTGTGGAACATTTCGACAGTTGTTTCTTGAACACAGTGGTCTCGATCCTTTGAAGGAAGCCTCTACCACAGCCAAAGCTTGTGGATTGGTGTACCGAAAGGATTTCTTGCCCAAGAATATGCTAGATATTGTACTGCCTCAAACGTGTCAATCGGTGAGCTGTATATATTCGGCAAAGCGTTGCTTTGGTTACGCAACTTATGCGAAACTCAAGACAACTGGACACAACATGCCAGAAACGGTGGCGAAAAGACAATTGGGCTTTACTCCTTCAATAGTTACGATTTGGAAAACCCAAAGATCGTGTACGAATTTCATGGATTTCTAATGCAGGAATGTGACACATGTGATCCTCACAGAGAACTGCAAAATCCACATCCTGGGTCTATCATGGAAGATCTGCACGAAAGAACTCACCAATGAGGCCAAAGCTTAGAAGCCCACGGATGCCGCGTGGTGGAAATGTGAAAGCACAAATACGACTGACTTCTAAAAACAGACCCAGAATTTCGACAAATCGTCAAAACCTGCAATGTTGTGCTGTAAGATGCAGACGACTGTCAAGGAGAACAAGTGAAGTATATCGACATTTGTTCACTGTACCCTTGGCTATGTAAATATCCTCGATTCCCGAAATTTTGACAAAATACATTGACGTAGAAGACATTCGTGTATACAAAGGTCTAATCAAATGCAAAGTTCGTCCACCTATGAACTTGTACCATATCCTGCTGCCTCATCATTGCAACGGAAAATTCATGTTTCCATTGTGTCTTACCCGTGCTGAAATCTACGCTCATTTGAAGTTTTACTCGGTTTCGAACCACTAGGACACCGCTTACTTTACTTTAACAACTTTAGATGCATCGATAGACCTGAATACTATCACCCGCACACCGAAGACGAATATTTCGGAGCTTCGACTAACGAACATACCGAGTATATCAATCCCAGTTTATCCAGTAGCGGACTAAAAAAATGCGGCTACCAGTACCAAGATCAGAAAGGACAACTTTTTTCAAACCAAATGCAAAGTGAAAGGACTCACACTCGTCTATCGTTTCAGTCAAGTCGCAAGCTTTGACGTGCTGAAACAAGCCTTGAAATCAGGAAAGGATAAAGACTTTCTCATCAAAATCAACAAGATAATTGTTTCGTGTGATGGGGCTCGTCTGTGAACGTCACCCACTCGTCCATAAATTGAACGATATCAAGAGGGAAACTTTAAAGGGAACATTTTATTTGCTCGAGTTACAACGAATTACCAAGAAACCCGACGACATCTACGATATCGAAAGTATACTCGAAAGAATATGCAAATTGGAAAAACGTTGCAACAAAAAAGTGAAAGTAGGTTCGAAAGGTTATCTACCTAGTTTCCATTCTGTGATTGCAGCCTCGCAAGTCATCGATTATAAAAAGAAGAATCCAAGATGATGCCGTTAAACCTCGTGTCACAACCCTCTATATCATCACTACAACAGCCATGTAGACAAAAACAGCAGCACGAAGAATAACAACAGTGGGTGTATTGAAAGAACGTGTTCCAAAATTATGAAATCGTCTTTTTCTGTCTGATCGCTGAGGTTGGATTATATGATTGGAGCTGCTATCGAAAACTTTAGCTTGCAACAAGGGGGTAAGCCATTGTAGATCATTTTACCGAGCAGTTGTAATAGTTATCTTCTTCACAATCCATCGTTGAAGTATGCTAACGGAAGCGGTACTAGCAGTAGCAGCAACGGCAGTTCCAGTGGCAGCCATCACAACAGAAGCAATCAGTCAGTTCAGCCACTTGAAACAGTTGAGAAGTGGTCCTTTACAATTGGGCGATATTTCGGAGACGGTAACTATCGAAATATGAATAGTCAATTTTATTTCACTTTACCCATCAACCGTTCTGTGTGTGTGTGTGTGTGTGTGTGTGTGTGTGTGTGTGTGTGTGTGTGTGTGTGTGTGTGTGTGTCCTTTCAGCACATTGTATTGTTTCACGACGAAATTACCTCAAGCTACACAGCTGGGCCATGAAGCCTAATGGTAAGTCACTTTGATAGAAATCATTCATCCTAACCAAGTCTTGAATAATACTGGGAAACAAGCCACTTTTATCGTGTACAAACTAAACTAATACAAGAACAGTTGGCAAAAACAGATCCTGGCTTTTACGAAAAAGAGAAAAAATATATAGCCAATGCATGATTGAATATGTATGAATCAGATTTCCTGAAGGATATAATTGTAATGGTCAACATCACGTCAATACAATTTGGAATATCGTCAACGATCAGTTTCATGATGCACTCACCGAAACCAACATATATATAATTATCAACAACCACGCACTCTCTCGTCGTCCACGTATGGATTTTTTGACGGTTTCCATCAAATTTTCTTTTTGTTTGCGAATCTAGATGGAAACATGGACCTAGCTCAGTACCCCAAAGACACCATCAACAACAACAAATTCTTTAAGTACCAGCGTGAACTTCTGCTTGTACCCCATCAAACTGAATGAATGACTCAATTTAATGTTTGTGTACTCCGATGTGGTAGAATACAGTGTGGTGGGAAACACCTTTGTTCATTTGTTAAGAGTGATTCCCTTTAAAGTGGATTATACTACTTCTGACAGTGAATACCAAGAAGAAGGAAACATGTATCATGTTCACCGAGAATCTGTTCATCCACTCTATCTTCCCGTCAGTAAATTGATTTAAAAGGAGATATCGGACAAAATATTCTTTTCTCTAGTCAAAGATGTCCTGGAAGAGGAGAAAGCAAAGGAGAAACAGGCGTTGGAGCAACAGAAGCAGCAACAACTTAAACAGCAATTTTTTTAGCAAAAGCAAACTACAACAAGAAAAGTGGGAACTATTACAACAAAGGTTGCAGTGGCAGCAACAACAGCTGCAGCAGCAGACACCACCACAAGAAGAACCACTTATCCCAAGGGTGGAGGACTGGGAAAACGAGATTAATCAGCCTCACCTTGGCCTCGCGTACAACTTGCATAGCCCGTTTAGGGAGGTACCCACACTGAAAGAGCTTTGGCTATTAAAAGCAAGCCTTCTCAGGGCTACCTCAGCGGTCCTTTTCGGGCGACTCCAGTATTACAGAGAAGGATCTTAGTCATTGATTGCCAACTTCTCAATGTTTGTGTACTGTGTTTATATTGTGTTCATATCTTTTGTCTTCGTGCGTATTCAAAAACAAAAAGGAAAGACTCCACTCCTCCCTTTCAGTGTGGGTTCGAAAAAATGGAATTTTGTTTTTCAGAGCGTGTGTGTATGTGTATTATGTTATTAATCATTATTTACTCCTTTCCATTCATCATAGATTTTTGTTTGCAAGTGTGGGTTTGTTTGTCTTTAAGAATGTGTGTGGATCTGTAAGAATATGTGTAAGTCCTCATAACTCTACCCAAGAATGTACATCCCCTAATACACAAGTTTTTATGTGTGTGTGTGTGTGTGTGTGTTGGTCAGTTAGGGTGGGTATTGGTCAGTAAAGATGTTTGTTGATCAGTAAGTCTGTGTCAGTGAACATTACTTATTCCCTATTTTTCATCTGGTTCTCTGTCTTTAAAAGTAAATTATTGTGCAATTAGGTAGGGTGTTTATCCGTCAAGACAAATTTAGATCTGTCACAATGTAAGCCTTTTAAAATGTGTGTTATTTTCTATGCTAAGACGTTCGTCTGTGTTAGTATGTCTGTCCCCCATATTGTCAACCTAATGTTACATTCTCATTTTCCCCCATATTTCCATCCTGTTCATTCTCCTCCCACCCCAACCCCATGACATCCGGATGTTAAATTCTCCTTCTTCCCTCCCATAGTAGCATCATAATATTATAATTCCGTTTCTGCCTATATTGACATCCAAATGTTAAAATCCCCTTGACACCTTAATGTTAAGTTCTAATTTTCCTCCATGTATCCATCCTGCTTCATTCTCTCCCCCCCCCCCCCGTTGACATCCTAATGTTTAATTCCCCTTTCTTACCTCCCATAGTGAAATCATAATGTTATAATTCCCTTTCCCCCATATTGACATCCAACTGTTAAAATACAATTTCGCCCATATTGACATTCTAATGTTAAATAGCTTCCCACCCCATAGTGACATGAAGCTATAATGTTAAATTCCCATTCCTGCCATACTGACCCCCTTAACAACCATTTTGGAATTGCCAATTTTTGGGAAATATCGGGGGATTGTCACTAGTATAGGGATCGCATTATTACTTTGCCTCTGAGCCCAGTTGCAGACCACCTCTCCCCCAGACCCAGCAAGGTCAATTTGCACCACCTTTGGCAAAATGTTTGGGTACGCGCTTGGAGTCCCATACATTCCCGTACTGACTGAAGAATTTTCTCCATAGTGTGGGTTGCATGTAGTTATATGTCTTCTTTTGAAACAATGATGTTGTTCAACCAAAACTCTCAGCACGTAAATTCATAGGATTTACATCAAGCGAGATCGATTAGAGTCTTTTGAACAAGACTAAATATGCAGAGAAAACATGGATATTATTGTTTTATAAATCAAATCCAAATAAATGAATATTTCACACATGGTCTTAGATTATTTGGATTTTTCAATTTCTTTCACATCCAAACACGTTACTGCAATGTTTTTATCAGCTTAAAGTTTTGTTGACTTGGACAGGTAACATCCACAAAGAGCGTACGTGGGTTCAAAAGTAACTAACAGCGATTTGTAACACATTCTTTTGCGATATTTAAAGAAGCTTTCAGAATTTGGAGAAAAAAAAGAATGATGTTAAATGTTCTGCACTTATTTGTTTTAATGTGATGCTTAAGAAAACGCGCATGTGTATGTGTGTGTCATTCTGTCCATTTCCTCTTCACAATTTCATCAATTAAATTTATGATTATTTTTATTGTGGTTGTTCTCTTTATACTACTAACTTCTTATCCTTCAACAAAATTATTTTCTAAATAGGTGCCATGGCAATAGGGGGAGACGGTTGCTTTTTCGCTGACTACGGTTGTCCAGCGCACGGTTCTCCCAACAGGGGGGAGATCCACAGAGACACATATGCTGAGCAGCAACTGAATGCATCAACAAATGAAGAAGCTTGTCTATCGCGTGCATACAATCAGTGGCAGTATTGTGGGGGCAGTGACAAGTATCCATTTACAAGCATCTTCAGACCCACAGGTAAGGTATCATTAATAATGCATATAAATTTCCTTTGTGAATTTAACATAAAGAATACGACAAAATCAAAATAATGAAACTAAAAACAAGAGATAAATTTAAGTCAAATATTCAAGTTCTTGTGGACAGAAAAGTCACCTCATAATGAAGAATGAAGGCTGTCTGAATGTCAAGATATTGCCACGTTTTGACGCCCCCACTGATATGCAATTGTAATGTTGTACTTGATGCTATGATTGTTTTACAGTGTATCTCAAATAATTTCATTTGTCAGGTCGAATCAGAACTGCAGGTGGCGGATGCTGGATCCATGTTTCACAGTGTCCAACACATACAGATGTCAAATCAATGTTCTATGATGCTTCGGGTTCAGCGAATCTTCATACCGGTATTATGTCTCTTCTACATGTTTTATTGGTTTTTTGTTTTGTTTGATTTGTTTTTCTTCTCTTTTTGAATTCAAATATCATGCCAATGATTAAGTTTGAATTTTACAAAAAAGTTTTAATCTCTCATCGTTATTTACAATCCCATATTTGGCTCTATATATCACATTTCAAAACCTGTAAATTATTAGACAATTCTCGGATCTCCATGCAAAGCTAGTAACCACAGGGGCTCGTATCGCTGCTTACAATTTACTTATAAATAATATATGTACTATATAATAATACAAGGGAGGACACTTCTTCCTTTTCTCCTATGGCGTATTTAAGAATCGATACTGGTATCTCGGGCTACACTTTGCATAGCGTAATAACTTTAGCACCGATGTTTTCGCTCAGAGATTCGACTTTTTAGGCCTACATCAAATTTGACTCACTATCCCACCTTTAAAAAATGTCAGTCTGTTTTCCAACTTTACCGCTGGACTTGCACATGATCACACCCGCTTAATATGCAACTGCAACACGCTGAATGGAATATCGCCCTTACATTGGTCAACTAAAAATGAGGTTATCATTAGGCGCTCCACGTTATTTTGGGTCGACCAATGCGAAGGCGGTATTTCATTCAGCCCTTTGCACTCGCATATTAAGCGCGCATGATCATGGCCATGTCCAGCGGTAACGTTGGAAAATGGGCTGACATTTTTCAAAGGTGGGATAATGAATCAAATTTGATGTAGGCCTAAAAAGTCGCATCTCTGAGCTAAAGATAGCAGCATCGACAGTGGCGGCGCGATGAGGTCGGGGGAGGGGCGCCGTTGGGAACCTTTTTCTTGTTGTCACCCCCCACCTCATCTAAGCCCCCTGTTTCATGGCTTAGATAGGTTGGCAACTGACATAAAAACTGTTCTGTGGCAAAGTAGGGGCGCCACTAATTAACACTGTCCCCGGGTGCCTCGGTAGGGGGCACCATTAATGAACATTGCCCCCGGGCGCCTCAAACCCTCGCGCCACCATTGAGTATCGATTCTTAAATAGGTCACAGCAGAAATGGAAGAAGAAGCAACGATACGAGCCCCTGTGCTAGTAACAGGGGCTCAGGGGAGCATATTTTACAATAGAAAAGGACCATCGATCGATTCCGGTGAGTTGCAAGGTAGGTCACGCACTTTCATTCCCACGGTTTGACGTGACTATACATATTAATGAGACGTTTTGTGCCATTTCTCATCAACCTGTACTAATTCTGAACAGATTTTTATGAGCTCGATACATTCGCTTATACTAGCATCAACACAATCTTAAACAGGTTTGGTAATGACTGAAATAGCTCGCGTTCAATATAGATTTTATATCTGATTGGGTGGACTTGTTTCAGAAAGGACCTGGTTATGATTAGATTTCCATAAAAAGCTTGTTACGTTAGCTAATTCCGATTAAATTTTAATTCTTTATTTCAAATTTAATGTTTCCAATTACAGAATGAAAGAGTTGGAAAATTTACTTAAGAGAAGCCCCAGAATGGCAGAGATAAAAAACTGCGCACATTTATTATTTTAAATTTTATTTTAAAATGGTTGTATTAATATATTCAAATTTAATGGTACGTCATACCTGCGTTATATTTTCATACAAATATTTTATACATGCATACAATACACAATAACCACTATACATTCATATTTACCCATCCTGTTATATATATATATATATATATATATATATATATATATATATATATATAATTTACTTTTCCTTATTTCGTGCAATTATATTAATCTACCAAATGAGGACATAAAGAATGCAATGAAACTTATGAGCACTAAGCGGCACATGCCATTACTAGGGATCGAATTCGTGCCCACAAAGGTGTAAAGCGAGTTGTTGTACAATATGCATACATCTCAGCACTTGAGTTACTACATGGCACTCTACTAATCGTTAGATCTTAAGTGAAGGGAGTGAGACGTTTCATGGCAAAATCATGTTTGTCACGTTCTAGCAAAGTCTGCACAAGTCTTCACAATCTGACAGAATACCCTGCGCTAAATATTTTCTCAACTTTTTTGCTCAATCCAACATGCTACAAATATTTGACAAACATTATGATTTGGTTTCTCTTAGACACTTACGATGAAAATATACATTTAACTCCGGATATAACACTATTCAAGAAACCGTCGTTCTTTTCATAAAATCATAATAACAGATAATATATTCATGTATCAATGGCAGTTCATGTCGTTACCGTGATGGTTTTTCAATAAGAAAGCTTTTTGTGAAAAAGGTGACTTTTTTCATGCAAAAGACCACTTTTTTGCAACAAAAAAAAAAACAAAACAAAAAGTTTTTTCTTCAAGATTTGTTAAGCTAATTATGTCAAAATCAGTTTTTCACTCAAATGGCGTGCACTCAAATAGGGTGCACTCTGAACGAACATGCCAACAAGAGTATAGTGAATAGCACATTATATATCCGCCACGCGTTTAATAGTCCTCTACGTAGGCAGTAATAGGGCATGGTTGACTGGAGATAACTGACCAATGGGTCTCAATGACCTCAACTACTGGACAAGGCATATGGTCTTGAACTAAACTTAATGTGCAGAAACCATTATTTTTCTTTATTAAACTGAGTGAAAGCTATCTACAAAGTTTGGTCAATGAACATGCTATAAAAAAAGAAGAAAAAAAAAACATACAAAACCCGTTTTTCGTTGAGCCATAAAAGCTTTTATTTTGCACCTTTTCAACCCAAATTCAATGGACCTTTTCCTTACCCCAAGTGCAACCCATCCACAATGTTTCGTCTAAGTCTGTGAAGTAGAATTAGTTGTTGTGCAGAAACCTTTTTTTTTGTTGAGCCAGTGACCTTGACCTTTTACATTTTTACCCAGAAATTGATAGGCTTCAATTTTACTACAAGTGCAAGCCATCACACAAAGTTTGGTCACTGTAGATGATTGAAAACAACTCTCGAAAACAGTCAAAATGACCTTGATCTTTGACCCTTTGACCTTGAAATCGACAGGTGTTTTCCTTGCCCTAAGTTCCACAAAGTTTGATAACTGTAGGTATTGGAGAACTCGAGTTATAAATCTTTATTCCAGATACCTGGGTATTCAACTGCCTTTCTCGAGCTGAGTACTATTGGAAATACTGCGGATCACACAGACAATACCCTGTTACAGCGTATTACAGGCCATCTGCCATGGCAAAAACCTTTCCATAAAATTTGGACACATTAACACGAAGGGTGGGTGGGTGTGATATGTAACTGGAAGCAGACATCATATGCAATAAATATGAAATATTATTTATGTTGTCCTCTCTCTCTCTCTTACACACACACACACACACACACACACGCATACCCACTAAAAGTGTACACAAATATATTCATGTTAGAAGAAATTTTTTAAAAATTAAAAAGACTAAAACGGTAACTTTTGATTCTACATTCATAAAATAACTTTCTTGATCATTCCAAAAGCTATACCAGCAGGTAAAAAATGAGAATAAATCTCTGATACTGTAAATTAACTGAATATGTGAGATTTAGTTTCCCTCTTATGGAGGGTACAGCAGTGGTTCAATGATTAGCGTGCCACACTCACAATCAACAGTATACGGACAGGAATAATATCCAGATTCTCTACAAGGCACTTAACTCCCTTTAGATAATCTTTCAATTGCTGTTTATCTGTTAAACACGAATCAATTAACTCTCTTTTAGAGCATTATTAATGTGTGATGTTCACAAATTTCATTAAGATCAACATTTAAAAATACCACCTAATGTTATTACATTCAACAATATACCAAGTTAGAATTTGCAGTTTTCTTTATTGAAAAACAAATGCATTCAATTCACAAAATAAATAATTCAACGGATTATATATTAAAATACTTTGACTTTTATTGTTAGAAATTTATAACAAAATGTGTTCTGTGAATATTTTTCATAATAGAAATCCTAAGAATCTTGCAGCATGACATTTCAATGACTACATTAATACAGTAATCAAAGTATTGAGAATACTGATGACTTGAAGGCTTCACAAAATACTACATTAAACAAGACCAATGGGGTAAAAATAGCTTGAGATAATGATAATCATGTTCCATTTTCTACCATCATAAGCAATTACCAATAATCTTAAATATACAAATGTATTAAGTCTTTTCTTCTCTTTAGCTCTTAACAGAGAATTGATTAAAATATAACGTATTTTGAAACAAATATTTAAGCAGTTACTTTTGTTATGGATTTTCTACTGAAACTATTATGCACTGTTTGAAGTGCTACACTGAAGCGGTGAAACTATATCAAGGGAGGTAACCACTCTGACTAATCTCACTGGGATTTCAGTTATGTCCCTTTACATAACTGCACTAAGACCATTCAAGGTCAAAAGGCCAAAAGAGCTAAATGTAGAAAGTGCCTTATTAAAAAAACAAACTATTCTTAGTAACAGTGAGTAGACACAATGCCATAGATTTTGGAGGAACTGAAATCCATCCAAGACCTCAAACCAAATTAAAAAATAATTAAATACAGAATCACTAACCTAGAGACAGGTAAATTACAAGCCTGTAAAATGTATCAAAGAACTGTACAAAAACAACACTTGTCAATAATAAATGAACTTTCCGGCAGGCTCATTTTATTGGAAATGTAACATGAAATATTTGCTTTGATATATAATCTTTTTTCTATCTTGAGCAATACATAATAACGACAATATCTGGAAAACCAATTCTGACACAGAAACAAAACAGTTTCCAATTCTGACACAGAAACAAAACATTAAGTAAAACGTTAAGTAACATTGCATCTTGATTTTGTACAATTTTAAGCAAATCTATTAATATGTAGGACCAGTATACCAGTAAGTACTTTCTTGGAGACAAAACATTTAAAACTCAATTGTGTATAGAAAAATATGAATCAAGAAAATAAACTCCTACACCACTTATTTTAACACACCTGTGATTGTAATGCAGTCAGATTGGTCAAATGTCAAAATTTGAGACAGAAAAAGTCCACAACACACTGTCCAAAATTTTGATTCCTTTGTAAAGTCCTTACTTTTGATGTGAAAAAGCATCACAAATAATTACAATTTATGCTATTTTTCTGCACAATTTTCCATTTTTTGGGGAATGGAATGGAGTGGAGTGTTGTGTTCAAGAATTTTAGGACATTATTGTTGGATTTTACTGTTGGAAATGTCTGTATTGCCAGCTCTATTGACGTGTTGCTGGTAAACTAATTTAGCTACAGTAAGACTAGCATTACCATCTTTAAATCCTCAATTACATGACTGTTACCCATTTAAATAATATGGCTGGTATATTGACTTTGTGATTTTTCTCATGATATTAGGTTTTTATGAAGCCTTTTTTCTTAAATGTGACACATCCAAAACCCTTAAATGGTATATGCAGAAAAAATTTTCAAAAATCTATAAATAATACAAAGAAGCATGAACATTACATCATAAATGCTGGTATGACAATCAAATTACTACTTAGTGGCAATCAACCTTTATTGTGATGGTAAATCCTGCAACAGACATTACAAACTTTTCTTAACAACATCAACATGTCTGTAAAGGCAACCTAGTAACTAATAACTGAACAATTGTAGCAAAGAAAGTAGCACAGAAAAAGTTGCAGTACAAAATACTCTTATGACATTTATAAAACATCCATATCTATGACTTTGAATGCACTTTTCAATAAATATAGGAAAGTCAGTCAAAAATATATAAAATATTAGAGTCATCTTACTCCACAATGAAACCTTCATTTATTCCACACTATTGACATATGACATTAAAACACCTAGTCTTGATAAAAGTTTCACTGGAAATATTTGACAATGCTGGTGGGAAAATTTATTTGGGGCAAATTCAGACACTATATTATAAGATCTCAAAATTTGTAAGGCCTGAACAACATTTTATACAGTTATGATGAGAAAAACAGCTAAATATCAGCACATTATTGTATAAAACAACTCACTTCTAAAAATTATATAAATGTACAAGTATTATACAGTGATATATATTATATTTACTGTACATTAGGACATCATATGTCCCTATAATCATCAGCATAATGTTAAAATTGGGTATTAAATACCAATTAAAAAACCTCAACAGCTGCAATCCTGTCCCAGAAAATGTTAGCAATTTCTGTACTATATACTACTGAATCAATGTTATCAAAAATTTTCTTGTCAGACAGTATAACATTGGCAGATACAGAATGTGCTGAGACAGCAATTTCCATGGTATATATTACTGTAACAGTGTTATCAGTAACTTTCTTCTCTGACAGTATAACATGGGCACAGCAATTTCTGCATACCTGCCATAACACGACTTGTCAAGCAAAAAAGAAAATTGTAAACTCCCAACAGTCATTATTCAAATAACACGATTTTCAGTCATTTTCACCACCAAAAAAAAGAGAGAGAGATTTTGACCACCACTATATATATCCCTAGCATGTAGTCTGTATAAAACTATCCTCAGGGCAGTTTATACAGCTGATTAGCATAGATGTAATTAAAAGGTAAGGTGGTCACACATAAGCAACCACCATTTCACAGATTACTTAATTGGCTGAGAAGAGCTGGTGAAGCCATGTTAAAGCCTTTGAAGACTGTTGTAGGAGTGCCTATGAGGCTAATTTGCATAGGTAAAGTGGAACAGCCCAATTCATTTAAAGTTATAAGAAAATCAAGGAGATGTGTGTTGAAGAACAAAAGTTACTTCACATCATTGCCTTGAATGAGAATGTTTAAGATATCTTTATTAAAGATTATTGGCAAGTTCATGATAAGCGGCAACGTTTCTTTGAACTCAGATTTCACTCCATATATAAAATGCAAAACACTATTTCATTAGTTGGAATAGTGTACAAGTGTGATTCATTTTTGAAGGCAAAATGTTGAAATGTGTCTCAGATTCAGGGAAGGATGAGCCATCTGCAAAGCAAGTCAAGCCCAGCAAAAATAAATTTCAAAACTCCCGAATGGAGTTTGACTTTGTAAAGCAGAGCAGCAAGGGGGAATATTTTATTCTTTGCACTCACTGCAAACACAATATCAACATTATTCTGGGGTGTACAACATCTGTTGACACCCAGCATATCTGACACTCCTCACAGCAATGAAGATGCAGAAAGAGAGTTTTATATGCTGACAAAAATTCAACAAGATCTTCAGGGCAGTTTGAATAATAGTACCATCCAGCCTCTAATAAGTGCAAAGATGAACACAAATGACACTTGCATTACCTTCAACACCCCCCCCCCCCCCAACTGAACTATTGACAGCAGCAAAGACTGCATCTAACTGAGCAAATATTCAACTGTCCAGTGGATTTTAAAGACAGAAACTTGGTATATTTTTTTTTCTCATTAATGTCTGTCTGGTTGTGATTATGTGAGTGTTGGCACATGTGTGTATATGTGTGTGGTGATGGTATTGGACAATGCTAAATCTACCAACTGTTTTTCTTTGTAAGTGTATTAAATGCTTCAAAGAAAACATATGACTATCTTTTTTTTATGAAATTTGAATTTCCAGTAATTTTCAATAAGCTTGTATGAAAAGATAACCGATTCATAATTGAATGACATCGCTTTTTGGGGTCATACGCACTGCCCTCCCCCCCCCCCTTGGGGCCTCAAAACACACTTTTTGAGTCTCCAAAATCCCCCAACACTGTTTAGGAATATGGCTGGTATGTTTCTGTGGTATATATTACTACATCAATGTTATCAAAACATTTCTTGTCAGACAGTATAACATGGGCAGATACAAAATATTGTCAGACAGTATAACATGGGCAGATACAGAATATTGTCAGACAGAATAACATGGGCAGATACAGAATATTGTCAGACAGTATAACATGGGCAGATACAGAATATTGTCACACAGAATAACATGGGCAGATACAGAATATTGTCAGACAGTATAACATGGGCAGATACAGAATATTGTCAGACAGAATAACATGGGCAGATACAGAATATTGTCAGACAGTATAACATGGGCAGATACTGAATATGCAGAGACAGGGTGACTACATGCACGCAAAAAATGGGGGAGGAGGAGCTAACAGGATTTCTCTTTGACTCAGAAATGTGTAAAAATCTGCTTGGGACTCCCCACTTTTTGAAAAGTGCCATATAGATAACCATGGATGCTTTATGGGATTCTAGAAGAAACTAAAATCCAAAGAAAAACCACGAGCTAAGTTAACCAAATTCATGCCATCAAAAACAAAACTTGCTCAAAACATGGATGCTACAGCCCTCTATGCCACCATGCTAAATCCATCACTATGTAATTTCTTTATTATTCTACATGGCATAACTACAACACATTAAATAAAATTTAATGTTATGCAATCAATCTCCTGTAAAATTCGTCATGTCAATTATTCTGTTGGTCCTGTAACTGCCAAGGATTTGAATCTGAAGTAATATCACTGGAGATTTGACAATTTTATCCAATGAATGCCTTTGTAGTATCAGCATCTTGGTAAACTCAAATGCTATACAGTATTATCTTTTTTATCCCTTCAGTATTTCAACTGCAATGAGGTAGGGCAATATGTGATATACCGTATAAGGGAACACATCCAGTTTGTAGTAATTTATGCTATTACAAAATTCGTGTGACCGTCCATTTTCATGATTTTGCAAGTTTCCAATAAGTCATGCTCCAGCATGTGAATTTCAAGAGGACAATTTTTGCCACATGTGACCACATGTGACCAGATCATAAATATCATGAAGATCAAAGCATGAGGAGATTTCTTATATATATCGTAACATACCAGAGGCAGAATTTACTGTGGTAACATGATTGCAACAAGTCCCTACATTCTTTGTGAATGTAATGGTTAAAAAACTCATATTTTAAAAAGACATTGTTTTTCTTTTTTCTTTTTTTTTAATTTTGAAATTAAATTTAATGATTACCATATTAATTCTAATTTAGGCACTTCTCCAAAGTTAACACCTTTCCATTTGAACTTGCTAAAATTTACTTTAATACAGATGCTCCCAAAGTTAAACATTTTCTAGTTATATTGAAGAAACAAAAGTGTAAAAGATGTACCAAGTGATCTATTTCCAAATCTCTGCTTAAAAGGACCATTTAGGAGGTTTTTTTCTGTTAATTCTTTCTTGAAGTATGGATGACTTTCATCTTGAAAAATGTGGCATTGCTAGGAAAAAGCCAAAGTTGATGAGAATAGAATTCACCATGCATTATACAATGTATCAGGTTGATTTACAGACAATACCAACAACAAATGTATTGAATTTTATTATTTACCTTTGGAAATTGAAGCTCAATAACAGAGCATTTGATACATAACATTATATTTCAAAGAAACATCTTTCAAGTTTGTAAGCCACTGTTTAGTTTCTCATAATTGTAGATCCTACAAGAAGAATGTACCTGGTTACATGCCAGTTGCAAACAAATGAAACTGGGCCAAAGCAAATTATAATATTTAATTTTTAATTCACAAAACACAAAACACACAGCAAGTTCATGTTCATTTTATTATATCTTTTATTTTAAAAAAAACTGAAATATGAATAAAAAAGTGATCTGCTTGATACCTAATCTTATACCGAGCATTTTAGCAGGAAATTAGCGCATTTGACCTAAACATCATTGAGATAACGAAATCTGACAACATGAACTGGTTACTTTAGAAACAGATGCTACTTTTTTATGTATAACCAACCATACAAATGTAACTATCAGAAGTTAGCAACTTCAGTGGTGACATCTGTACATCAGCCACATGTGTATGAGGTACAACTGCATGTATAGTCACCAATATACACTGGTCACCTGCTAATACTGCAAGCTGTCATGAATTGAGGGGGACATATTTTAGAGACATATCCTACTGTCTTTTCCACACCATTTCATGGCCATATAAATACAGTACCATTATATTTAAATACATGACAATTTATTAACAATTCAAAAATAATGTGAATTTCTCTATCATATCATATTATGCAAGATGCTAATGTTTCAATGCTATGATGAAATACATTTGGACAGCTCAGACCTTTGGATTATACACAGGAAGGCATACCATTAAATTTAGACATGAGACTGGAGCAATTCTAGACAAATCTGAAAACTGGCAGGTGGGTCTAGGGGTCTGAAGGGGTAGTGTTTGTATTTCAGTGTGTGTGTGTGGGGGGGGGGGGGGCCAGGCAAAAAATGATTTGTATGAAATAGAAACCATATTTACTGGTTCTCCTGACACCTCTTTTGTTCTGCTTACCATATATATTTCTTATAAGTAGCAACCCCAGTCAAATTATTTTAATATGTAAAAATTAATCAAACTTATTCCAAATTAAAAAGCTCATTAAAACCTCTTCAGAACAGTTTAAATTATCAAGATATCTCTACTAAAACCAAAGTTACAGTAACTTTAAGTCGACACAAATTCAGTCATTTTCAGAATTTTCAGTCTCGTAAAATGTCTGGTTTGCTTTGATTCATTACAGACCTAAAACCAACAATATTCGTTTTTAAATGTTGAAATTTTCCTGCTGAATGTATTTTTGCTGTCAGATATTTTGTACGTGCAGGTGGTCACGAGTTAAATAAGAAAAATGATGTAAATATTCTACCATCTTATTTACAAACTTTGTTGCTAGGTATATACATATAGTACAAAGTGATATATACAGAATAAGCTGCTTGTCCGGTCTCTTTTTTGTATATCACACTGCCTCGAGTTCCTGTATATTTACATTTAAACATTCCATTATTATCAAAATTAGACTTCCCCGAACAACTCAAAGATACTCAAAATTTCATTAAAGTCTTTAAGGAACCACTGTTGTCCTAAGTTCACAAAGTCTGGTACAAATCCTTTTTTTAAAACAAAATGTATTATCACTGTTTGTTTGTCTTCCCTTGTTGGTCATTGAAAATGTCCCGGATTTTTGCGTGGAGTTTGTTCAAATTATACTGAAGGAGGTTTTCTACTTTAGCAGTTTCTTTCTGGAACTCATTAGTCTGAGTGCTCACATTTAAAATTAATTTAGCTATGCATACTTTTTCCATATCTGGTTCCTGTAAACATGACTTTGAATTTATGCTTTCCTCAAATACCGATTGAATGTTATTTGATGATTCACTGATTGCTACTTAAGCTTGATTAGTCAGGGTTGCTGGTGGTTCAAAATTTTTTTCCAAGAGGTCAGACACAGTTTTGCAGCCCACAACTTTTTTTTAAATGGATTATTTTGTTTCTCTGTTCACAAAGTCTGGTGATTTTTGTTGCCAAAGATTTATGATTCACTGCATTGAATGTTGGGTCCAACTTTAAAGTACATTAATAAGTTCACTAGCAGTTCTGTTTGACTTCTCAAGGAAAGTTTTGATTTCTAGTACAAATACATTTTGTAGACTGTATCAAGGTTTATTTTTATGGATGTGGCTCTATATCTTTTCTTTTGTCAAAGTAATATTTCTGGCAGAAGGGGTCTGGATAATCCATTCTGAATGGCTATATTGTACTATATATAAATATAGTATACAAAAAAATTTTAAAGGGGAGTGTGTAATTTTCATTGATAATGAAAACAATTATTACTAATAATTTTTAATCATTTTATTATTTTTAACAATTGTTTACTGTAAAAAAAAAAGGATAAACTAGCGAATTTAAACTATTGAACTATATATAATTTGATGGGGGTGTCATTGTCATAGCATACTTCATACATGAATATTCAAAACAATTATTGTAATTCACAATTTATAATCATTACAAAATTTGTAACTTAATGGTTTACTGTAAAGAAAAAAAAATCAATAATAATGAACCAGCAAATTATTAGATTTTAATGAGAAAACAAATTTGATACATTAACCGCAATTTCAAATGGTTATGAAGAATGATTGTCTCAACAAATTTGCAAAAATTTCAAGCATAAAGACTGCATTTAAAATGTATGAATAAATGCTACAAATCAATTTAGATCATTTTATTTGTTAGCTGCAAGTCATAACAACTATATTGTGAACGTTTACTGATCGATATGATGTTAAACTATTGGTTAAAAACATTTGTTTATAAATATAGTTAAAATATTCAAGATGGTGCCTATACCATGTGCTTGGTGAAATTGAAAAATTTCATAAGTTTCTTACCTTTGAAGCAAGTCTGGTACACTTAATCTCACTTGTAATAGAAATTTTTTATATCAACTTAAAGATCGGAATGTGCAGAATCCAATGGCATGTGAATAATATTTATATACTTTGAGGATCGCATATGATCAATATTTAAATCTGCTTCAAAATATTTTTGGCATGGCTTGTCATATTTTAATTCTTCAAGTTCTGCACTCACAGTCATTTAATATTCTGATTGGCTGGAAAATTTTATGAATATTCATAGTCGTTAACCCGGTCACATAATTTTCCAAATGAACCACACATAACGCACTAGTAATTGAACTTCTGATTTTGTAAAGGAAGAGAAATTTACCTGTAATTTACTTTCCAACCTCCTGTGATACATTGTAAATCTAAATAAATAACAGTAACAAATCATACATATTTAGAAAGATACTTTTATTGGCTTTTATTTCATTTATATTTTTATGGAATTCTTTAATTAAGAAAGTTAATAAAATATGGAAAAAAGTGTAGTGACCTTGTAAAACTATGACAATTCCAGGGGATATATGCCTTGTACTGGGGTTGCTATTACAAGAAGTTAATATTTTGTTCTAAGTCCAATCCTTTAAAACAACTGGGCATAGTGGCCCCTATGGGAAGAGCCCACTGTCTTTTCCCCTATCCCTTAATATATCATGGAAAAATTAGGGGTGCCCAATTTAATCCCACTCTCAACAAGAGAAAGAATTGAAACTTCCTTCATAAATGATAATAAACTTTATATTTAACATAAGTTCATATTCGTCTGTAAGACTATAGTTAGTTTTTCTGACTCAGTTTTTACTAAAGCCTTGTTTCCATGTGAAGCATAATTCATGTCCTTCAGACTATACAAGGTGCAATATACTTTTCCATGTGAAGCATAATTCATGTCCTTCAGACTATACAAGGTGCAGTATACTTTTCCATGTGAAGCATAATTCATGTCCTTCAGACTATACAAGGTGCAATATACTTTTCCATATGAAGCATAATTCATGTCCTTCAGACTATACAAGGTGCAGTATACTTTTCCATGTGAAACATAATTCATGTCCTTCAGACTATACAAGGTGCAGTATACTTTTCCATGTGAAGCATAATTCATGTCCTTCAGACTATACAAGGTGCAATATACTTTTCCATGTGAAACATAATTCATGTCCTTCAGACTATACCAGGTGCAATATACTTTTCCATGTGAAACATAATTCATGTCCTTCAGACTATACAAGGTGCAATATACTTTCCCATGTGAAGCATAATTCATGTCCTTCAGACTATACCAGGTGCAATATACTTTTCCATGTGAAGCATAATTCATGTCCTTCAGACTATACCAGGTGCAATATACTTTTCCATGTGAAGCATAATTCATGTCATTCAGACTATACAAGGTGCAATATACTTTTCCATGTGAAGCATAATTCATGTCCTTCAGACTACACAAGGTGCAGTATACTTTTCCAGGAATGTTAACCTTTCAGAAAAGTGATCCGAGTATCTTTGAAATTTTCTTTTCCCCTTTCAACCAGATGATTTGTCATCATACTGATGCTGTTTCTTGTGTATAATGAGAAAAGAAAACTGACTAATTCTGACTATCTGCAGGTGCAAACTGATTCTACAACATATTCAACCAACATATTCATCCATTTACTGGCTGCTCTCTACTGGTGACCCAGCAACACCCCATGTTCTCGGGGAATTTATACAAATCTCAGGACCCCTCCTGTTCAGAGTTTCATGCCTATAAATTACATATCTCTAAAAACAAATATACATACAGTATATACTCGCGTATAAATTGGGTCCAAATGCAAACAACATAGACCCTGATCTGCCGTTGCATAATGCGCTGGCAGATCAGGGTCTATGTTGTTTGTTCTACTGATTAGTCCTTACAAACTGCATAGACTCAGATCTGCCGGCGCATTATGCGATGGCAGATCTGGGTCTATGCAGTTTGCAGTTGGTATCAGCTTATATGCGAGCATATATAGTAGGTTGATGAAACACTGTATGAATGAAATCATGCAATAAATGGTGCCTTTGTCATGAACTTAAATGCCCAAAGAAGCCTGATGAATTAAAGGCACATTACCTGTATCATAAGGAATGTTTTTAATGTCCTCTTCTTATAAATGAATACTGTCTGATGCAAATCACATCAAATAAGCACTGCAACCAGAGAACAATCCTTAGGAATTCAGAAGATCATAAAAAATAACAGAAATAATACTATTACCACATCATCTTGAGAACAATTCTTTGGAAGGCATTGTCTCAACTGTACAATGATCTATGGTATACCTCCACTGTATTCTGCGGAATGCAGTGTCTCATACCTTGCTAAGGTGTACCTCCAATACATTCTTTGGAATGCAGTGTCTCACCTGTACACCATGTTATGGTGTACGTTGTATCACTCACCAATACACTGTGTTATCGTGTACTTCCACTGTATCTGACAGAATACAAAACTTTAGCCCTGAATCTTCATGTTGCTGACTCTGATGCTTACAGAAAAGTCATACTTGTTTATGTCTTGACTTTCATTTTGCTAAAGCAGGTGATACACAAACTGTTTGTCATGACACTTATGCAAACTGTCCATGAGGGTAATCATTGCAAGTCAATGTTTCAACTAGAGCACTTTTTAACAAAAATATTTTGAGCAACTACAAATGATCACATAATTATCCAACAAAATGTAATGAACTCCATCGCTCTTAAATTAGCATTTAAATTTGATCTCATTGACATCCATCCATGACATCTTAAATTACATTTCCGTAAAACCATATTCATCTACTGTGTAAAACTATATTTATATTCTATGTAAAGCACAAGCAGACTGCTATAACACAATAAGCAAGCCCATTTTTACATTAACTTGTAGCTCAAAGATAAAACCATCATTAGGAATACACCTTCAAACTGTTACTGCATCATGCAAAATTTAATACTCCATCCATCATTTAAATTTGGTGATTTGTCCATGTGACAATTTTATGAAAGCATCAACATTCTACAAGGTGATGTGTTTTTTCAAAACTATCAACCAAATAAATAATTAAAATTGAATCAAATCAATTTACCCTTCAACATCATGGTTGATGTATCTGTATTCTTGACAATACCATGGACATGTGTTTATCCTTTATAATATAAACATCATAACATAATTGTCTTCACAACTGCAACTTTCAGGAAATAATCAGGCTTTGGAAAACTCAGTGTCAATAAAATTTTCCCATCGATAACAGCAAAAAGTAATTGCATACAAACTAAGTGACATAATAAAACCTAAGAACGTCAATACTTTGGCATCCTCATCCACTTAAATAGACCATTGTCACATCCTTCAGAAACACAAATATTTATAAGGCTATCAACAGACATGGTTTTGCAAATATTCAAATTTTATATGAACTTATATTCAAGGATATGGCTCTACCAAACATGGTTTTCATATTAATTACATTTTTCATCAGTCATTAAATTCATAGTTCATAGTAACTACAAAGTAAAATAATTAGTGTCCCAAGAGTAATAGTAAATTTGTAGTATCCCAAAGTTTTCTTTTCAATACCCTGATCCAATAGAGCATCTGCCTAAGGAATCACAACTTGCATTTACATCCTTACACTCCAATATGTAACACCTTCATTAATAAAAAAACAAATTTCTAAAAGTGTTGATCCTTATAAGGATATTCCAAACTTTTATCTTTCCTAAATAAAAGTCTTTAATATATAAAGCATGTAGTCTATAATTTGAATTAACTCTCCTGAAACATGAAATGATTTTTACAATAACTTAATCATTTTCCCAATGAATCTGAAATAGCATAGTGATACCATTAATATTCATGAAACCGGAAGTTACTAGCGAAAGTGACAAAGCCAAGGTGTTGATCTGGCTTCGTCTTATACTCCACATCGACTTATATATGGATGAAGGATTGAAAATTGACGAAATTAGCGAATTCGACTTATACTCTGCATCGACTTATAGGCCAGCAAATACGGTAGTTAAAACCTTTGGTTACATTCAAGTAAATCATTTGCACACAGATTACTTTTTGGCTCCAGTGAGGAATATGCAAATCATTTTAATTCTTCTTCTGCAGATCTCTCAAAAACTCTTTTATATTCCTCAAGCTCTGAAATAAAAATTATAAACATGTATGTATGTAGGTAAGTAGGTAGATAGGTAGGTAGGTATGGATGGATGGATGGATGGATGGATGGATGGATGAGTGAATGGATAGTTGGTTGAATGAATGGATCGATTGATGCACATCAATAACCATAAGACTGGATTGATGGATGGATGGATTGATGCACATCAATAACTATAAGTATGGATTGATGGATGGATGGATAAATGGATGAACATGTATGTATGTACACAGATGCAGGTAGAAGATTTCTGCATGACAGTTACAATAATCTTGGACATATAAAGTACTGATACTATTAGAAACAAAGGGACAAAAATTGTGTGGCTTAGATATAGAATACTAGTACATGTAAAATGCTACAAAAATGTATGTTACTCCACTGAAGGAAATGTGTAAAGGATGGGACATACAAGCATGAATGATAAAATTAGATAATGTGTGCCGTCTGTGTCAGCAACATCTTGATAAAGAAAAGGTCTAACAGCTCTATTTAACACCGAAATGGCAAGTGAAAAACTTTCATATGCCCTGAGTTTCACCAGATGGTAAACACAACATTTTCACGTGTTATTTTCTACTGCAAGTATACACCAGACAATTTCATAGTTAATCTGCTCTTGGGCAACTGAGGGGGCAAAACAATAGCCATCTGTCCTTGGGCCACTGTGGGGGCAAAACAACAGCCATCTGTCCTTGGGCAACTGAGGGGGCAAAAACAATTTTACTACAGCTTAAAAAATTAGCATATGCAACTCTTAAAAACTGCACAGGCACCATATATATATATATATATATATATATATATATATATATATATATATATATATATTGTTAGGGAATTATATATCTTTTTCTTTTAATAATGGTATAGTTTATTAGTTTATGATCTCTGTTCTTAGTCTAACAGCTGTCGTCTTGCTGCGAGTACACATACGGTAGGCTCGATCGATATTTCGAAACCTTAGTACATCACGTAGTTTTAGCGCGTGTGAGGTTGAACTTTTGACCTAGATTCTATGATTCATTTCTAAAGCAAATACTTTGTTATTGATAAAAATGTCAGTGTAGGGGTACTGCCTGGTCAGAAGGGCACTTGCAATGCATACTATAGTAAACCCTTGCTATAATGAACTGTGCTATTATGAAATCATTGATGTAATGAATACCCACATTAGACATCAGAGAATACTTTGTTTTAGCAAAAAGTCTCATTATAATGAACAAGTTACAAGGACACCAAATCAATCATTACAGTGAGGAACTATTTTCATATATGAAGTAAAACAAAGATAGAAGCAAAAGACCCAAGTTTACCTGAGATTTCTAACCTGGCTGACAATTACCTAAAAGCCAAATCCAATGGCAGTTGGCCAAGAAATCTGAGTTAGTACCATATATACTTGCGTATAAGCTGGGTCCAAATGCAAACAACATAGACCCTGATCTGCCGTCGCATAATGCACCGGCAGATCAAGGTCTATGTTGTTTGTTCTACTGATTAGTCCTTACAAACTGCATAGACCCAGATCTGCCGGCGCATAATGCGCCGGCAGATCTGGGTCTATGCAGTTTGCAGTTGGTATTGGATTATACGCGAGTATATACAGTATGATGTTTCTGACATTTAAACATTTTTGGTAAAGATGGCAATACTGAATAGTGGATCATACGTGCAAAATTTAAAAGTCTTCACGTCAGGATGCTTTCTGTTAAATCTGGTCAAATTCCATTAAGAATTGTTTGAAAAGAAATAAATTTTATTTTGATTTTTTTAAAATTTAGTAGTGCAAGATGAATTTGCCAGCAGTACAGCATCATTTGTATGCACAAACTTGAAAGGCCTTCTTGCCAAGATGCTCTTTGTCAGATGTGGTCAAATTCTGTTCAGCAGTTTTTGAGAAGTTGTTTAAAGTCTTTTTATATTTAATAACAGCAGCCACATTTGATGGCAGATTGGCAGCATTTATAGAAACTTGAAAGGCCTTCATGCCTGGGTGCTCCCAAGTTTGCTTGAAATTGTTCTAGTCGTTTTCAAGTTAAAGTTGAAAATCGCAACTGTTCATGCACACACAATTCACAATTGTCACAGGGCCATACCATAAGTTCACATGGCCTCAGTGCCATGTGAGCTTCAAAAAACATAGTTTAGCATCTGCAATTCTAAGGAGGCATTATACCCGGGGGCTTATGATGGCTTAATCAACTGGATGATAAAAGAACAACAGCTTAAGCCCATAAGCGGTTAACTTCTAAAATCATACATGCGATGAATCAATATCACAGTGTTTATTAGCTGAGATTGGATGTAAAATAAAACGGAAATGATTATGTTTTTGAATAAAGTACATGCAGTTCTTTCAGGCCAGATATATCACCCAAAAAGTTTTTTGTTTTGATTTTTTCAACTATGAGGATTTATAATACAAATTTTTCTCCATTTAAGAATCACTTGTTAAGCAGTTTTGCTGAAGAGCACTATTTGTTTACCTTATGTTAACAGCACTTATTTAAACAGCCTTCTCACTTTTGAATACAATCAAACAACTTAAAAATCCACTTACCGGATACAGTTTCCTTTCTTTATAAACTTTTGTTATGATTATGAACAAGCAAATGTTTTAATAAATTACATTTCTCAGAGAATACTTACCTGATTACATTCATGTTATGAAAGAAGCTCCACTACCTCTCGAATCCAGCAATCGCAAAAAAGATGAAAAATTTCATCTTTCCTGTCTATATAACAAATAGACATAGGGAAGAAACTCTTACTCATTACCTCCCATGACCACCACTAGGTGGTTATGGATGTTTACTCAGTTTTAGCTTGAGTGACAAAACAATAAGGATGCTTGCATTTACTAGGAGGTGTGGCAGGGTTTAATAGTAATGTGATCAGGTAAGTATTCTCTGAGAAATATAATTTACTAAAAAATGTGCTATCTCCTTGGAATACACTGCCTGATCACATTAATGTTAGGAGAATAGCTACTAGTTGGAGGCAATGCTGAGCATCCTACCCTTCATGGGAAAAGAACTGTATTTCCTTTATGAGGATAAACCTCTCTTCTAAGATGAGACCAGCACAACCGATGATGGTCTGTTGTTTATTCATCGAGTTAGAAGATGACCACGACATCACTAACCGATGGTCACATAAGCTATGACAACCATACTCAGATATGAGAAAAGAAACAAAAGATTTTTCTTACAGAGTAAAAACTTCAAAGGAATCCAGCAAAAGCGCTGTTCTACATCCATGTTAAGGTTGTGCTGACTTCAACTGGTCTGGTGATGGTCTGGGCTGCAGCCACCGGACCTACCAGATTCCTTTGGTCTCTGCAAAGCTAGATCATGCAGATAAAAGCTTGAGAAAGCTGACTGTGCCTGGCTGCCAACAGTTTCTATTAGGTCATGGATTGAAATGTTTCATTTGAACATGAGGCTTGCAGAGATAGCTCTGATTTCAAGAACCAATATCTTTATAAAGTGTACCTGATCTTTTAACATCTCCGAGTACGCCGAATGTATTACCCACCTAACCCATGATGGAAGGGCTTGAATAGTTACATCCTCTTTCCCTGGCTTCACCAGAAGAAACAGACATTGTCTGGCCCTTCTGCACTTCTAAGTCCACTTCAAGTAGTGTTTGAAAGCATGGACCAGATCCTTCATCACTGCCTCTCTAGACTTATTGATGGAGGCGAGGGGATAGATGACTACTTTTTGATTGCCTTCTGATGGCAACCTGTTCTTTGCTATGAAACCAGGCTATGTCATTAGGACCACAGAATCATCTAATCTGAGCTGGGGATAGTTTGTGTCTACTAAAAGGGTATGCAACTTGCTCACCCTGCATGCTGAAGTTAGAACTATCAGAAAACAAGGCTGTGGCTAAGGGTTCAAACTGATTTGAATTGAGCCATGTCAACACCCATGACAGATTCCATTTAGGAAACAGGGTGAGAGATTTTGGCCTATTGAAGTCAAAAGTGGCTAATAGGTCTGATAAAGCCTTATCATGACCAATATCTGCTCAACCATTATGCCTGAATGTGTCTGAGATCATGGAGCAGTAGCCTTTGATGATAACGGGGACTTACTTTTTCTCCTTCAAAAAAACTGAGAAAACAATTTTCCAATTGCAAGATTGAGGCACTTAACAGGACAATGCTGTTGACATTGCACCAGTCCTTGAAAACCTACTACTTTCCCTCATGTACCTTCAAAGTGGAGGGCCTTCAAGCTCATGAGATTCTCTCCAAGACTGATGGCTAAAATTCTTTTCTCCACAGGGCTCTCCTGAAAAGAGCCAGGCATGAAGGAGTAGCCTGTCTGGGAAGGGATGAAATAACTGTGACTGCGGTTGTTTGAGCAGATTGGGTCTTGTAGATTTTCCCGGGAATGTCTATCACTAGAACAAGCAAATTGTTCACCCAAGACTTGCCCCACCTTACATTTGTGATCCCTCATTTTCTGAATTATTTTCAGTACCAGAACCAGAGGGGTAGACATAGTACCTACACCACTCCCAACTGACTGAAAGTGCATCCAAGGCCCAGGTTTCTGGAGATCTGAAGGTGGTCAGTTTGTCATTCCAACTTGTCACAAACACATATATCACCGGATGCCCCCAAAGTGCACAAATCTGCTGAAAGATCGACTGATGGGTGGACCATTCTGTATGAAGGGTCTGGCCCCTTCTCAACAATGAATCAGACAAAACATTCAGTCTGCTGGGGCTATGGCTGATTTAGACCATTATATTAATTTCTGTGCATCAAAATCCCAAACCAGAACATGTAAGTCTGGTGAATGGCACCACTATCAAGTTTTTTGTCATAATGAGGACTGGCCTTTCCATATAAATGATCCTTCCAGAAATGAAATGCATTTACTATGGCCTTCATTTCTCGATGGTTGATGTGATGAGGTAAATCTTCTGGCCCTGATTCACCAATGACTGTGGTGAAGCTGGGCAACATGTGGGCTCCCCAACTATATGAAATGGCCTCCATGCAGATCTTAAGTTCCAGTTGGTGATTTTCCCAAGGAATTCATGCAGATAGCCATCCTTTGTTGCACCACTGATGCAGAAAAGATACTATTTCTTTCAAGATCATTGGTTGATTAAGTTGACTGGAAAAGGGGCACCACTGAGCCAGCAGGGCTATCTGAAATGGGCACAGGAACAGGTGGCTGAGAAGGATCAAATCTGCCACCACATTGAGCAGACCGAGGAATTGCAAAAATCCACTTCCTGTCAGAAATTGACTATCTGAACACGATAATCTGTAGAACATGTACTTGAAGGAGGTAAACAAGGTTGAGGTTGGTAAAAAATTCCATGCCCAATAGACAAAATGCTGGGATGGACCTAGGTCTGACTAGTCCCAATTGACTAGAAAGACTAATTGACTCAAAAGGGATAGAACATTGTTTCTATCCTTCACAAAGATAAACTTACCATGTGTTTTTGGAGGATGTCATTGAGATATGTCACACTCACTGTTGATGAGGTCAAGACAGCTGATGACTTTGGTAAACGCCCATGGGCTGATGATGAGACCAAATGGGAAAGCATGAGGATGTGTGTACAGTGACATGAAAGTATGCATTGGTTAGGTCTTAACTGATTGCAAATTCTTCCCTTTTTACAGAAAATCTGACTGACCTTGCTGTTTCCATTTTGAACCTCAGCACAGCTATACTCTTGCTGAACCTGCTGAGGTCAATGACTGGCCTGAGAGTTTCATTGGCCTTGGACACTAGAAACACCCAGGAATAAAACCCCTTAGACTTTGGCCTACTTTTCAAGTAAAAGATAGCTCTCCTTTTGCAAAATTCTCGCTTCTCCCAAGTAGACAGCACTGCCATCATGGAAGGGGAAGTCGAAAGAGGCAGGGGTTGGATAAAGGAAATCTGAAGCCCCTCCACAATAACTCAGATCACCTTTTAATTTTCCAGAAGCAGATTGATCATCATACCATTCTGGTGCCAACCGGCAGGCTCTCTATGGGCGCAGTGGCAAGTCAACAATGGATGTAAGGAGGCTTGAAGAAGGAGAAACCTTGTTTCCTATCCCCTTTATTAAACTGTCTCCCAAATTGAGGAGCCTGTCACTGCCTGAAGATGGACTGAGGTCAAAATTGTTGCCTTTGTGTAGTTTTCAGCCTCTTATCTTTTTGCCAATGATCATCTCCCAGTCAAGGTTGAGACTGATTCGGCCTGAAAACTGGTGCAGGCAGCAAGGCAAGTTGGAGAGGCAGTTCTTGTGATGTCTGCTTCCACACCTTCTCTATAATAATGCCAAACAGCAATGGTATGTTGTAGGATGCAGACCAGATGGCCAAGAAATGATGCCACTTTAGTCTGGATGAGCACAGACAGGCATCTCATCTTACCAGATCCAGATTTGCTGAAGCTCTCAGGGCATTAGCCATCATGTGGTGCATGGCCCTATTAATAACCTTGGCAATCCTAACCATGGATTCCCATGCATTGTCACTACCTAATTTTTTGGCCAGTTGCAAAATCGCTAGGTCTTGCATAGATGAAGTAGTGACCATGTTTCACACTAACTGGGCGGTAGCATTTAACACATTCTTATCCACCATATAAAACTGTGTGTTGGGCATATTAACTACCACAATGTTCTTATCCAAGGATGGTAGTTCAGTGCTAAATGTCAAAGAGTGTGAACGATACCAGCATCGTGAAAATGACATTGGTAGCGGGCTTTCTGAAAATAAAGCCTTGCAGTTGCCCAGATCCCAAAATTTTTCTTTCAGGCAGTCAAATATTTTCTTTATCTTTGCAGACTGAAACAGTAGACAGAAAGAGGACTGATCATCGTCTTCCACATCTACTGAGGCCCTCATGTTATATGCTTGGCTTGCAAATGGCAGGGGCCAGAACTCAGAAATTTTAAAGTCTCTATAGATTTCCTGCATTGCTGTTTTAAAACTAAACTGCATCTGCTCCATTGTGGAGTCAGAGCATGCTATGTCTTCGAGGTTATCCCTGCACTCACTGTAGGGGTTGTCCTCCTTAGGCATTGCTTCTACATCAGAGTAGAACATTCTCAGGTGCTGGGATGAGGTAGCGCCATCATCCCTATGTAAGGCCTGGTATCTTCCCAACAGGTACATCGTGACTTGTCTTGCTGGTATGTATTGCCAGGAAGTGTGCTGGCTGGTCAGCTCAGCTACCGGCTGCATGGATGGCTCAGTTATCGGCTGGTTGGTTGGTTTGGTAATACCTTGGTGGTACATACAATACAACAAAACAGATGGATTGGCTACCAGATTCCCGTATAACTCTGCATACCATGGTGGGGTCACCCAGAATGTGGCACAGTTTGCCAAAATGGATTCATGATCAGAACCTGTAAGACTGGCTGGACAGTCAGCAGCCAGAACAGCAGTGTATGGCCTGAAAGAATGGCAAAAGCGATCATCCAAGTCCAAAATACACCCCATGTGCCTGGACTTACAGGCCCTAAGGCCAAAATCAGACATGTGAGGAGACTTACACCCACTGGACTGGCTAATAAAGGGAGGACAGTCTCTGGTTAGCTCCAAGCCATCATTGAAGAATGAGGGTTGACAGGGCACTACTTCACCAGAGGCAAGCAACTGTGTCATCACCTCTTGCACCATCACCTCTTGCACTAGTCACCTCATCTGTGACTCCATCAAGCCCATGAAGAATGCAGGGTCAGCAACTCTGAAACCAATTGTTCTTCTAAGCTGACTTGATGTAATGGTCATCATCAGGATTGTTCACATCACTTTCAATGGGGAAGGGAACCATCATGATGTCCCCCACTACACTGGCCAGTGACAATGCTTAAGGATGCTGACTCAGCATGTTGTATTCCATTGCTCTGGACTTGCCATGACTCTCTTTGTCCTTAAAGCCTTTTGTCAGAACTGCGGAGCAAATTCCTTCTGACCAGAAAAGCACAAAGAATGCATGCTGAATATGAGGAACACTTGGTACAAGCTAGATACGTCTCATGTGTGTCCTCTGTGGCTTTAAATCTCTTGCATTTAATGCATTTCATTGTCATTGTCTATCACTTTCTGAAAAGACAAGAACAAACATTCTGAAAATTATAACCTGAAAGCATTCACATATGTTAAAAATCAACACTTGCTACTTAAAAATGCAAGAAAATACAGGCAGTATGCATTAAAAACAACAGGTACCAATGTTGGAGCACAAGGTCAGGAAAAAAAAAAAACAAGTCCACAATTGCAAACAAATTCACATAATTATCAACAAAATTTTTAAAATAATGATTGCAACATGCAGTAAATACCTTTACACTCAATACTATACTGACTTTGTAGATGATTTATCGAAAACCCTCATGATTTTCCTTGGATTTTAAGATGCACGGGATACAATGTTGATTGTATCCACCAAAAGCTAAAAGTGAGTAAACAACCATAGCTGCCAAGTGGTGGTAAGGGGAGGTAAGAGATAAGACTTTCTTCCCTTTGCCTATCTGTTATATAGCTGGGAAAGACACAATTTTTCATCTCTTTGCATTTGCTGGATTTGAGAGTTAGTAGAGCTACTTTCCTAATGTTAATGTAATTGGGGAATGTATTCCAAAGCAAACAACAATCAATATCTAATGATGAAAGTATAACATTACACTTTTAATGGTGGAAAGGGGAAGGGAAGATGTGCTTTAGAACTCTGGAGGGGTTGAAAATATCCAATTGTAATTTGTGTAATTTGTTTATCTCAAAGTATTTATGGTAAAATTGAGAGCTAGCAAGCCTTATGTTTCCTGATACTTGTAGACTCATTGAGATGACATATTAGTTTCATAGTTTCATTACCACAGAACTGATGCAACATTAGTGATTTAACTTTACTCACTTGGAAAACAAACTGGCTTTTGGAAGATATCCAAGGTCACTCGAAAAATCAAACAAACCAATAAGATAATAACATTAAGTCATGGAGCTTGACTGGTATTCTGTCTCAATAAAAGCAAGGGAAACAACTTTATGACCATAACAAGATTTGGAACCAGAAAATGAGAATCTACAAAAAAATCTGTAAATGTAATTTTTGAAGATTAAAAGGTCATGGCACCTGAAATCAGTCATGCCATGGCACCAGGCTAAAATGGCCAAGGTTAATACTAACCTTTCTGTAATTTATATAGCCTCACTACCATATTTTACACTTGATTTTTATTGAAAAGCATTTGAAACCAGAATATGCAGTGATTTCAAATCAACACCGATGACTTTCTCACTTATACAAACACAAAGACAAACATGCAACTGCATCCCCCACCACCCTCATTCCTAGTCCATTAACCCCACCCTAAGAAGTTTATTAAAATTATATAAGAACTGACCACATCTATAAAGTATCCCTGACAATAATAACAGGATTTGAAGTCTCAATATTAAATGGCATAGGTGGAATAGGAAAATGGTTCGCATAATTTATGCAACGGCATGATCACACTTCAAGATCCTTTTAACTGCTGTTATATTAAAAAGATAGAGAATTTCTTTGCAAATTTTCACTAATCACAAGTCCTGTGAAATTATAATCTTATATACTTCAGTATACATTAACTAACTTAAAGTTAACATTGAAAGTAGTGCAAATTGAAGGTTCTTCTCCACAACAATTAGGCCACAAATTTATTAAAATTACTTACCTTGTGGAAGATTTATTGTACTTTTGTCTCCAACTTGAACAATGTTAGTGTGCTGGTGGTAGTGTGTGTGATTATGTAGATGGAGTTCATTGGAGGTCTTTGTGGTAACTGAACCTACAAAAGAGTAAAAGCTGCAATTCAAAATGAATACAACTATAACTTTAGGATAATTTACTACAATGTGCCAAGAATAATTAATTGGGTTCAATGGTTACCTCCCTTCTAACAATCTCTATTCCTTTAAGTTACTGGGTTCAAAAGTAACTGATAGTTACCATGCCCATGCATATAAAATGAATAACTACCGTATATACCCATTTATAAGTTGAGTCCAACTGTAAAACAACACAGACCCTGATCTGGCATCACATAATGCACCTGCATAGCATGGTCTATGTTTTTTGTTCAACTGATTACTCCTAACAAACTTCATAGACCTAGATCTGCTGGTGCATTATATGATGGCAGATCTGGATCTGTGCAGTTTGCAGTTGGACTCAATTTATATAAGCAAGTATATGCGGTACCTGAGAGGCTTAGAAAGGCATTAAATGAGGATCAGCTCAGTAATGCATCTTGCTATACCATACCACAACTCTAACAGATAATAAAATATTTGCCTCTGAGATGAGTCTTTAGACTCATAAATGTTTATTTTCACAGTAGTTGACAAAAGCAAATCAAAAGTCTCAATATTCTTTTTCAACATTGGTACATAGGATTTTTGTAAACGAACAATAACATGTACTTGACTTTTTACAACTTTCTTTCTTTCTTTGTCTGTCTGTCTCTCTCAACGTCTGCTGTAGATTTTAGCCATATTTAACATTTAAATTTATATTGCCTTTTAAGATTATCTTCAAGGGCAATATATTTACGTTTAATTTTGGAAGGGTTTATCTCCCAAAAGTTTTTCAAAATTTTTCCCTTTATAATTTTATTACTATGCTTTTAATTGGCACTAGAATTCTGCCGGCATTGTGTTAAAACCTATTCATAAACATATTATGTCTGCCTGTCTATCTACATATCTGGTGGAGATCTTGATAATGGAACTTTATGAGTAAATATCCTAACAATATATGTGTAATCAATGAAATTCAATAATATGCACCTTAACCTTCCATATAAGAGTATACAGGATAAGTTGCAAGATGTCATAGCTATACACAGAGAAAGAATTTTAAAATCTATTTTTTAAATAATTCTATTTAACGTGTCCTCAAAGAAAATTATCTGCAAAAGTACATGACTCACACAAAAAAATTTCACAAGAAACCAAAATTTCTGCTACTTACTTCCTGACGTTACCTTCCTTGCACCAGCTTTTTCTGCTGCCCATTCTACTATTTCTTGGCCTAAAATGATGAGACAGGTACCTGTATTTGATTATGGATATTATCCTGGAAAAAGTACACAAAACAAGGTCTGCACTAATGATCAACAGACCTGGAAATTCAGTGAATTGTTTTTCCCTTGCTATGATGGTGAAGTCACCACAGTTGTACAATACTGAAATCTGACCATAACCTTTGTGACAGAACTGTATAGTTACTGGGTAAATGTGACCTTGACACCGAGAATACAAGCTTGATTGTGTTATGTGACCTTGACACCGAGAATACAAGCCTGATTGTGTTATGTGACCTTGACACCGAGAATACAAGCTTGATTGTGTTATGTGACCTTGACACCGAGAATACAAGCTTGATTGTGTTATGTGACCTTGACACTGAGAATACAAGCTTGATTGTGTTATGTGACATGATGTCAAACTGAGAAACAGAAGTATATAAAGCTTCATCCCGGTGCCTCATACAACTTATGATTTATAGAGCAGAAACAAATATTAACCTGTGTGCTTGAACATGAAGATATGATATTCAATGTGGTATACAACACACCTGCTAGTTATTAACCATGAAGATATAATATCCAATGTGGTATACAACACACCTGCTAGTTATTAACCATGAAGATATGATATTCAATGTGGTATACAACACACCTGATAATTATTAACCATGAAGATATGATAATCAATGTGGTATACAACACACCTGATAGTTATTAACCATGAAGATATGATATTCAATGTGGTATACGACACACCTGCTAGTTATTAACCATGAAGATATGATATCCAATGTGGTATACAACACACCTGCTAGTCATGACATATCAGTATACTAAGTTTCATCCACTTATCTCAAACAGCAGTAAAGTTAAAGAGTTTAGACAAGCATGATGAAAAATACTTAAAATCTTCACCAGTGACTTTGACTTTGATGATATGACCCAAAATTTGGTTTGCAGCACACCTTCCTAGCGATAATATATACCAGAGTTACTTCCATGGCAAATCCCCACACATTTTATGTAATTAAACATATTACATGTTCTTGTGCTGTGTGAGCATGTGTAAAGTTTGGTAAACAAATATTAACAAATGTCACTGTGACTGCAATTTTGTAGTTACAGTGACCCACTCCCAGAAAACTGAGGGAAGTTTGGTGAGTTTCAGTTAGACAGATGGAGGATATTTCAATATCCCCTGTTCAATTTTGGGATAATTAACATACAAAGCTTCATCCATTTATCTCCAACAGGTCCAAAGTTAGAGCAGAAAGGAAAGTGTGAAGGGAAACAATGTACTGACCCATGACACATCTTTTAGTAATGATATATAAATACAACAATTTTGATCCATTTATTTAATGGCTTTAAAGTTATACAGCAGAAAGGAAAATATGATGGAAAACTGAAAATATAGACCTGTAACCTTGCCCTTCAAGATGGGATCTCCAATGTGGTACACAGCACACCTTCTGATAATGATACATAACCACAACAAGTTTAATTAATATATTTAATATGGCTTTTACATTATAGCATGGAAAGGTAAGTGTAATAAAAAAAACAGAAAATATTGACCTCTGAACTGGACCTGGAAGAGAGGACCTCCAATGTAGTTTGTGATATATCTTCAAGTGATACACAAGTATACCAAGCTTCATCCATTTATCTCCAACAGCTTTATAGTTATACAGCAGAAATGAAAGTGTGACAAAATGATGGACAGAAGGATGTAAATTCAAATACTATGTCTCTACTTTTCCAGAAAAGGTGGGGGAGAGGGCCCAAAAAATGTACACTGACAGTATATTAGTGAAAATTATATAATCAAGTTCATATTAATTTCAACTGGTCACTGTAGATGGCTACAGATGTTTGACTTAAGACTTTTTTACATTACCCTTTATAAAATAAATTTTTAAACCAAAGTGGGCCTGTGATTGATCATCTGCATTATTCTTGCTTTAGGCAGGAATCCAATACCAGGAGGCTTCTGGTCAAACTATGTCCACACTGTAATGGCAGCCATTTAAAAAAGTTTATTAAAGTTGTCTTCATTTTCTATTTTCTTTAAGAGGTGTTTTATTTGAAGGTTTATTGTTTTCATTATTTTTTTACCAGTTTTAAAGGTTTTGGCACAATGATAAAGCCTGTAAGGTTAATAATTGGTCACACTAGTCTCTAGAATCAGTTTGTTAAATACTTTTATATCATAAACTTTTATTTCAACTGTATCTCTGTCAATCTTTTGTCATACTGATCAATCAGTTTCATCAGAAAACGTCTAAAGTTTGTGCAGATGAGATGTTAGCAGTATTTGATAGACTGAATGGCATAAGTTGTAGAATATTGATGCATTCTGTTAAGTTTGGTCCAATTAGTGAACTATTTTTTGGAATATGTCAATTTATGATTGGGAATCTTTATTTATGGAGGGGACATATTTCACAACACATCAATGTCAATTCTACAAAGGTAGATGTGTGGTAAGGACCCTTTCTGGCCTACGTAATAGGTCATTTTTTCAACATGCGTATAGATATATACCGTCTATACTTGCGTATAAGCAGAGTCCAAATGCAAACAACATAGACCCTGATCTGTAGGTGCATAATGTGCTGGCAGATCAGGGTCTATGTTGTTTATTCCACTGATTAGTCCTTACAAACTGCATAGACCCAGATCTGCTGGCGCATTATGCGATGGCAGATCTGGGTCTATGCAGTTTGAAGTTGGTATTGACTGATACGCAAGTATATATGGTACTTATGAAATCTTTGTGTAGATTAATGTTTAAACTTTAGCAAAAGTAATTTTAAGAATTTTGTTTCTATTAACCAGGCAAAAAATAGCCCTCAAAGTACGTTAGCAAAAAACTGCCTGTTTTTACTATATTAGGAACAGTTAAGAGTTTTCATTAATAAACACTCGAGAACAAAGGCCATATTTCAATATGATATATATAATGTTTATATCTCCAATATTTGACAAGATTTTTGGGGGGTTTTCAATTGAAACATTTACCAAAACAAGAAAGATAAAAAGGGTAATTTTGCAAAATGATAACCTAATTTTGTTGGCAAAATATAATTTTTTTTCTATTTTTGGTCTTCGCATCAACTGAAAACGTAAACATTCTTTGAGTATGTTGAAGATTCAGACATGCTGCAACACAGCCTTTGGTTTTAATTGATATGCTTATTAATATAAGCTCTGAATACTCCAGAAGGGATGTACATGTACTGTAAGGGCCATTTTGGCCCGAGTAATGTGATTATTTTTAAAAAAATGCATACTAATAGGTTCCAGTTGAATATAATTTTGTTGAGAAGATTTTAACTCTTAGAGAAATAATGTTCTAAAAATAGCCTTAAAGTAGGTCAGGGTCAGTAAAAATGCCTATTATTGACTAAAGTTAGAACATTCAAGGCCTTTGTTGACAGACATTTCAATAAAGAACCAACTTGATATTTTGATATGGTATGTGAGTCTACATCTCCAACATATTAAGAGGCTTTCTGAGGCTCAATCGAAGTAGACGAAAAACTGAAGGAACAAAAAAAAAGAAATGATATTCTTGCACCCTGAAACTGATAATTGTTTAGTTTGTAAAAGACAAAAGTTTGTAGGCTTTTACAATATGTTTAATCACATGACTGTTGTATTACTATGTTGATAATGTGGACATAATATTTGTTTGATATTAAAACTCCTGTCCTGTCATAACACCTCATGACCACACAGATGAAGAAAGTAAAATAAAAGCATAATGTCCAAAGTTTTCCAAATGTGCTTCATTGTCATTTCATTATACTATGCTACAGTTTTATTTAATAAAATAATTACATGTTGTGCCAATTTCAAATAAAATTTATGAAACTTGATGCAAAAATTCTGCTCACAAAACACATAAATTATTTAATTCATTTTGTAAACTTCATTTAAAGGTATACTCATGTACAATCCTATATACAGCACTCCCTAACTATAAGGCCCTCCATTATAACACAGCTCTGCAGAATGATTTCACTCAATATGACACAGTAATGAACTTTAATCTCGCAAATGCCACCAATATCATGTGATCCAAGCCAGTAAATGAAGTCAAAACAGCATAATGAAGGAAAAGAGCTTTGATTTCATTGACACAATTAGTAAAGATTCCCTTTATGATTCCGATATTGAAATAGGCTGGGTGGGTCACATAGGGCAAGCTATGCAGAAGCATCTATGCAAACATGGATTCAGTTTGGTTTGAAATTGGTCAGATAAATAAAGTAAAAGTTTTTTCCCTCCAAAATGTTCTTCTCAGCTACCTTGTTTCATGTTTGATCACATGGAAATACTTAAATATGACAGGCTCTACTGGGAGGCTGTTCTGACAAATTTACTTGCAACTGATCAGTCATTTTTTCAATGAAGCTGATGAAAAAGTTTATTGTCAAGCTGGCCTTAGTTAAAGCCTGACTTAATGATCACTATGGCATCTGTGTGTGTGTTCATCTGTACATCCATCCACTTGCTATGTTAACCTCAATGTCAAATCTGTTAAACTTAGCTAAATAAAAGGCAGGCCCAACAAAAAGTGGTCTCTTGTTTTAGTAAAAGCATCCATACTGGATGGTGTATCTGCATCTTTTCATATAAGGGTGCCGTGATAGCTGTGTTGGTAAAGCATCAGACTCATAATCCAAGGGTCAGGCATTCAATACCCAACCAGGCCAGCCCAGGTCATCTGCCTCGGTGTGTCCTTGGAAAAGGCACTTAACACCCATTTCCTTGTCATGATATAACCAATAATGTGTTAAAAGTGCCGTTAAAACCAACAAAACAAAACAAAACAAACAAATTATATAAACCTTAATTCTATAATGCTCTCTAATAAATTTGTCAAAATTGATCAAGTGAGTTTTGAGAAAACATCAAAAGATTTTGTTAGTATTTGGTCACAGTGACAATTTATAATTGCAGATTGTCATTTTATTGACAATTTGAAAGGCCTTAATGCTGGGATGCTCTCTTTTAAAGTTGATTAAAACTGGTCTAGCAGTTTCTAAGCACTTAAAAATAGCAAACGCTGACTGCAAATAGAAAGTACCTGACACACAATACATGATGTATGATGTATGAACAAAGATAATGGACATAGATCTATGTGTAGTCATGTGAAAAGATCAGATTAAGTTTATATGAAAATCACTTGGTATCCAATTGGGTATATTCTGCTCTTCAAATGTAACACAAATATTTCTGAGTTAAGAGTAGGCCAGTCATAAAGATGGTAAATTGGAACCTGTCTTTATGTAGTCCAATTTTGTAAAATCAATGCTTACCATGCAGCTTGAAATGATGTGATCGTTAAATTATGATGTCATCAATATGACATAACTTTTTACTTAGGAGGTATCATAGTGCAATGAACTCTGGGAGAGACGGGACATAAAATGACATGGCTGTGACTTCCGTCTCTTATCAATTAATGACAAAGAAACATTCTTGTACAATTTTAGTAACTGCAATTATAACAGTCCAATTAAAAAAAATATTAAAGCCAATGAAAAATATCTGAGACCTTGGGCAATCTTTAGCAATTGTGACCTAGTATCAATCAGCAGCACAGGGTTTCTATCACAGAAAACCAATGCAACCTCATTAATTATGTCACATTAAAAACTTCACTCACCTACATATACTTTTCTATTTGTAAATGATAAAGAGGAATCTATGATCTTCAATCTGTGCAAATTTGATGTATTATTAAATACTCATTCAGCTGTTATTTTATGGGGATAGATATTCAACCAGGACTGCTTAGACCCTTAGATATGAAAGAAAATCCATTTTTTGCAAAGTTATATACTCCAGAAATTCCCAAGCAATCAACCTTAAGGGACCACCTGAAAAAATGTGTTCTCTGAAGACAACTCTTTACTGAACATCTACAGTATAAAATGTTAAATCAATTTGTGGTCTGTAATGACATCAAGTCTCTTTAAATATGTGAATTTTTAACACAAGTTTAAGTGTACTTTTTACCTGTAGGTGTCTTTGGTCCTAATTTCCAAATCCTTTTTTGTGACCCTGGAGCTTGTTCACTGAACACTACCTGTTTTTTCTCCAAGTGGTACAGTAGTGGGTTTGCACCTTTTGCTGAATCTCCTAAGTTGCAATTCTTGCTAATGTCTTTTGCCTCAACTCCACGATTTTTGCTTGCTAAAAACTTTAAAATGCGATCAAATTTGCCTGAAATGGAAAAAAAGGAAATCCAGCAAAACTCCATGTTTATAATCAGAATTGTAAGTAAATATAGTTATCCCAAAAGAGTATATTTTTATCAGACATTAGAAATTTTGTGTTATTGTAACATTTTCCACAAATTACATTTGTTTTAAAATAAAATTGCATTACAAGTTTATGTTAAATTCTGAATGCAAGACAAGTGACCTGGAGAGAAAATCTTGAAATCAAGATTTCATATAAAAAAATCAAGATTTTCAGAAACAAACTTTGGCTAAAAAATACATTAAAAATATTACTGTAATTGAAATTTATGTACATTTGACCTTTGACCCCTCCTAGGGACTCCTGGGCAGGAAGTCAACCATAATACCCCATTTTGCCGATGCATAACTTATAGGCAAAATAATACAACTTTGGTTCCTCTCCAACTAATGGTTTAGGAGGAGTCAGAGACATGGATGGACAGTTACATGGAGGGTACCACAGTATACCCAATGCTATGAGACATGGATGGACAGATACATGGAGGGTATCATTGTATACCCAATACTAATGTGTGAGACATGGATGGACTGATACATGGAGGGTATCACAGTATACCCAATGCTAATGTGTGAGACATGGATGGACAGATACATGGAGGGTGTCACAGTATACTCAATGCTAATGTGTGAGACATGGATGGACAGATACATGGAGGGTATCACAGTATACTCAATGCTAATGTGTGAGACATGGATGGACAGATACATGGAAGGTATCACAGTATACCAGATGCTAATGTGTGAGACATGTATGAACAGATACATAGAGGGTGTCACAGTATACCCAATGCTAATGTGTGAGACATGGATGGACAGATACATGGAGGGTATCATAGTATACCCAATACTAATGTGTGAGACATGGATGGACAGATACATGGAGGGTATCACAGTATGCCCAATACTAATGTGTGAGACATGGATGGACTGATACATGGAGGGTATCATAGTATACCCAATACTAATGTATGAGACATGTATGGACTGATACATGGAGGGTATCATAGTATGCCCAATGCTAATGTGTGAGACATGGATGGACAGATACATAGAGGGTATCATAGTATACCCAATACTATGTGACATGGATGGACAGATACATGGAAGGTATCACAGTATACCCAATGCTAATGTGTGAGACATGGATGGACAGATACATGGAGGGTATCACAGTATACCCAATGCTAATGTGTTAGACATGGATGGACAGATACATGGAGGGTATCATAGTATACCCAATGCTAATGTGTGAGACATGGATGGACAGATACATGGAGAGTATCACAGTATACCCAATGCTAATGTGTGAGACATGGATGGACAGATACATGGAGGGTATCACAGTATACCCAATGCTAATGTGTGAGACATGGATGGACAGATACATGGAGGGTATCATAGTATACCCAATGCTAATGTGTGAGACATGGATGGACAGATACATGGAGGATATCACAGTATGCCCAATGCTAATGTGTGAGACATGGATGGACAGATACATGGAGGGTATCACAGTATACCCAAAGCTAATGTGTGAGACATGGATAGACAGATACATGGAGGGTATCACAGTATACCCAATGCTGATGTGTGAGACATGGATGGACTGATACATGGAGAGTATCACAGTATACCCAATGCTAATGTGTGAGACATGGAGGGTATCACAGTATGCCCAATGCTAATGTGTGAGACATGGATGGACAGATACATAGAGGGTATCATAGTATACCCAATGCTAATGTGTGAGACATGGATGGACAGATACATGGAGGGTATCACAGTATACCCAATGCTAATGTGTGAGACATGGATGGACAGATACATGGAGGATATCACAGTATACCCAATGCTAATGTGTGAGACATGGATGGACAGATACATGGAGGGTATCACAGTATACCCAATGCTAATGTGTGAGACATGGATGGACAGATACATGGAGGGTATCACAGTATGCCCAATGCTAATGTGTGAGACATGGATGGACTGATACATGGAGAGTATCACAGTATACCCAATGCTAATGTGTGAGACATGGATGGACAGATACATGGAGGGTATGATAGTATACCCAATGCTAATGTGTGAGACATGGATGGACAGATACATGGAGGGTATCACAGTATACCCAATGCTAATGTGTGAGACATGGATAGACAGATACATGGAGGGTATCACAGTATACCCAATGCTGATGTGTGAGACATAGATGGACTGATACATGGAGAGTATCACAGTATACCCAATGCTAATGTGTGAGACATGGATGGACAGATACATGGAGGGTATCACAGTATACCCAATGCTGATGTGTGAGACATGGATGGACTGATACATGGAGAGTATCACAGTATACCCAATGCTAATGTGTGAGACATGGATGGACAGATACATGGAGGGTATCACAGTATGCCCAATGCTAATGTGTGAGACATGGATGGACAGATACATGGAGGGTATCACAGTATGCCCAATGCTAATGTGTGAGACATGGATGGATAGATACATGGAGGGTATCATAGTATACCCAATGCTAATGTGTGAGACATGGATGGACAGATACATGGAGGGTATCACAGTATGCCCAATGCTAATGTGTGAGACATGGATGGACAGATACATGGAGGATATCACAGTATACCCAATGCTAATGTGTGAGACATGAATGGACAGATACATGGAGGGTATCACAGTATACCCAATGCTAATGTGTGAGACATGGATGGACAGATACATGGAGGGTATCACAGTATACCCAATGCTAATGTGTGAGACATGGATAGACAGATACATGGAGGGTATCACAGTATAATCAATGCTAATGTGTGAGACATGGATGGACTGATACATGGAGAGTATCACAGTATGCCCAATGCTAATGTGTGAGACATGGATGGACAGATACATGGAGGGTATCACAGTATGCCCAATGCTAATGTGTGAGACATGGATGGACAGATACATGGAGGGTATCACAGTATGCCCAATGCTAATGTGTGAGACATGGATGGACAGATACATGGAGGGTATCACAGTATGCCAGATGCTAATGTGTGAGACATGGATGGACAGATACATGGAGGGTATCATAGTATGCCCAATGCTAATGTGTGAGACATGGATGGACAGATACATAGAGGGTATCATAGTATGCCCAATGCTAATGTGTGAGACATGGTTGGACAGATACATGGAGGGTATCATAGTATGCCCAATGCTAATGTGTGAGACATGGATGGACTGATACATAGAGGGTATCATAGTATGCCCAATGCTAATGTGTGAGACATGGATGGACTGATACATGGAGGGTATCATAGTATACCCAATGCAAATGTGCGAGACATGGATGGACTGATACATGGAGGGTGTCTCAGTATACCCAATGCTAATGTGTGAGACATGGATGGACTGATACATGGAGGGTATCATAGTATGCCCAATGCTAATGCATGAGACATGTATGGACATATACATGGAGGGTGTCACAGTATACTCAATGCTAATGTGTGAGACATGGATGGACAGATACATGGAGGGTATCATAGTATGCCCAATGCTAATGTGTGAGACATGTATGGACAGTTACATGGAGGGTATCATACTATACCCAATATTAATGTGTGAGACATGAATGGACAGATTCATGGAGAGTATCATAGAATACTCAATATTAATGTGTGAGAATAAACAGGCAGATACTTATATCACTAACAAGGAATGTTACACCTAAGAATGCTGGTAGTGACTTGCATGTATGATGGTGGGCATTGAGTAATGACACATAATTTGGAAACTGACCCTCCCTTGTATTAAATACTTTATCTTTAAAATTTGTAAGCTTAAATATCTGGAAAATATTTCAAAGAGGCAAATATCTCAGGACAGGTCATGCTGAAATAGGAATATGCAAATATGTCACTTGCTAAATATTGATTAGCAGATCTATTTTTAAATTAACTGATCTAACTGCTTTATTTTAGAAACTTTTCATGCATGTTTAAGGTCACAACAATCTTTCATTTCTGGCATCATTCAATCTGGACCCATTATATCTTAGAACTTCTGGTAATCACGAACCCAGCTAGTACAACTGTGTGTGAACCCAGCTAGTACAACAATGTTTATCTTCTGTACAGACAGGACTAGATTATACTATAAATTATTGAGAAGATGCACAGAGATAAAATGAAGATTTATTTTTTGTTCTCAGGAAAGACAGGGCCTGCATGTCAAGCCCACATTAAAATAAAACACTTTATCCACAACCCTTAACAAAACTGTTAGCAATGCCATCAACACTGCTACCACCATTGGAAAAGTGACTGCTATGTCTCGCTTTCATTGATTTAGACTCTCCAAAAATTGTTACCGACATGCAGACCTGCCAATTCTAGCAAGACCGTCTCAGTAAGGCAGTGACAAATTTTCCGTAACTTAGACCACTTTTCAGTAAGGTGCAATGAAATATCATGTACTACTATTGTCAACGTGGAAACATGCATTTAAAAAGTTCAGAAAAGTGATCTGAGCATAATGCAGCGAAGGCATACATTATGTTCAACTAAAAAAGTTTGTAAAGTACACTTAGAACTTAATTTCCTCCAGTACAGTTCAGAATCTATAGTTCCAAACCCCAAGGAGCTCAATGGCTGCATGCTAGATGTCTCAACTTGATGTAATCTTTAGTTGTTTTTTTTCAATTTCAAGTGGCAATGGCAATCATCTCTCCCGCCATGAAACATACTCAAATCAACATGACACAATATCCAATATACGTAATTGTTGCCTTTACTGCATTTTTCCCCCAAGAATATGAATGTTCCTTTTTATACTTCTATGCTGACTGTTTAAACTTTTTCAGAGGCTTAATGTCCCTTTCGTCTTCAAAGTGTTTTTGTTCGCTTGATGCCATATCTAGACAATGCTATAAGCGCCAGCTTGATCATGCAGGCGTTTTGGATGAAAATTATGGGAAGTTTAAAGCGTGACATGGTACCACTGTAAAAGTTAGACTGGTTCCCTGACCAACTCAACTGAATGTAATATGAAACCTGGATCTGGATCAAACAGGGACAAGCCAGTTTCTAGATTTGACCAAAACGATCGTATTTTCGTAATTTTTGCTATTATTCTGTAAGTCTGTAATTTAAGGGTCATTTCAGTAAGACTTATGGTAAAATTGTAAGGGTTGGCAGGTCTGTACATGCATCAATTTGAAATGATGGATTGTTACCATAATGCCAAAAATTCCCATTTCTGTTATCTGATTCTTGTTCTGCTTATTTAAAATGTGAATTATTTTAAATTGTGTTGACTATATTTAAAGTGGGCATAATAATTACTAAATACTAAAAAAATATTGTAGCACATTAAAATATTATTAAATGTATGCATATTTAACCAAGGTGTATGCAGTAAAACCATGTCAGTGTCAACATGAATACACCAAATTGATGGCTAATACAGACTGAATTTACATATCCAATAAAGCATAACACACGCAGCCTTAAATGAACTCCCACTTTAAACATTCCATATATTTCTAAATTAATTGCCACTCTTTTAAAAAACATGAGCACATTTTTTAACTAAATGAGTGATATATCAGAATATTCAGCTAGTACAACTGTGGTTAATGGTTAATCACTGCCAAAAATACAAAGATGATACACAATGATAAGTTAACAAATCTAATCATATAGAATGTTTTTTTCGGATCTGACTATTCAAACTTTTATGGTAACAATTTTGGAGTGCTTTTTTAAATAATTTTATTTCTGAACAACATATGAATATTGTGTAAAATGTTTACTTGCATAATTATGCTGAATGATGAACATTTAAAAAAATTTCAATTACTATACATGTACGTGTCTATGGGATATTTTGGAATTGGAAAGTCATGTATAGTCATAATATGGGGGCATAACTAGTTTTGGATACAAGAAAGAAATTCTGGGGGTCCCAAGCAGTCATTACAAATGTATTTAACTATAGCCACAATAATAGTACATCTAATTAATCGGTCCACTTAACACAGATTTTTCCATTGGCCAGCAGAACCAGCTCACATGGAAATCAACTGGCCCTGCAGAAAAACAATTGGCCTTCCCAATAAAAAAAAAATAATTTCATTAACATGCTGTATTTCAGTATTTTGAAAACATGTTTGACAAAACAATGGAATGTACATGGCATTGGAAAATATTGTCTGAATAAACTTCAAGATTTAATACAATTTATTTAATAACGACTTCAGAAAATTGAACTGGCCCTGCAGGCCCACAGCTGTTAGTATGAACTGGCCATACTCAAAACCCATAGGCCACAAGCCTGCAGACCAGTGGCTAAATAAACCCCTGCATTATGACAATTCTGCATTTACCTGCATTTTCTTGTACATCTGGCTCACTGATCCGAACACACTGGAGTGGCTTTGTTGTTGTTATTTCCATGTTACTGGAACCTAAAAGGAAATAAAAATCTAAGACTTAGAAAATAATTTTAATATTAAATTAAACATACTACAAAATGCTGGGAAAAAAGCCAAAATGATCTATATTAAAGAACAAGTGTCAATAAACTCCACTATAAGTAGCAAAACCTAGGGGATCAAATATAACTGATGCTGCAAAACAACTGCAGTAGAATCTCTTACAGAATTTTTGGTTATAAAGTATTTTTGGTTGTAACATTCTCCATGAAGTGCCCCTGCCTCTGTATTCATAAATCATAAGAAAACTAGTACTGTGTCCACAGGACACAGATGCCCCAGTCTGCTCTCTGTTTGAATGAGTGGTGCAAGCAGTAAAGAGCAATAACTCTGGCAGAATGTATACATATATGTATGAACATGCAAAATAACATTCACAATGAAAAAAAAAGAAAGAAGCACAACTGAAAAAAAGAAAAACACTGGATGGTGACAACAAAACATGACAGTCCAATAATTCTTCATTTCTGAAAGTCCTGGATGTCCATGGTTGAAAATTTAAAAGTCCCATCATTGGACTTACTGGAAAAGCTGCTGGACTAGTTTTATTCTTTATGGTGTATTTAACACAACAAAAAGGGCTTAACTCTAAACAAGAGGCCCATTTGGCTTGATATCGTTCATCTGTCTTACATGATGTAAGTTGCCCACTTCACTAGGCAGGCTTACGTAGTATTGTAAAAACACAACCCTATTCAAACATCTCTCAAACTTTATATCATGTTGATTTTACCTATTATGCTATAGTCTGATACAAATTCTGTCTTAAAGATAAAGGCATAATTAATATGCATAGTTTCTTGCTCATAATCGAATTCATTCATTATTAAGATCTTGATCATATAAACCAACTTAGCAAGTTTGATCAAAACTTGGTGCGAGGTATAGTCTCATTGATCTAGAGAGGTAGCAACCTCTACCAAACTGATATAAGATCATCTCATTAATATGTGAGACATCACTTATTATAGAAGCTTTTACGCTTTATTCTCTCTCCCAATATGGTTGCATGCAATATAACATATATAATATCCATTTTTGAGACTGATTTAACCCACAAAGTTATGTGATAAGAAGACAAAAGACATGCATAGTGGTAGGTTCCAAGAAAATCCTAGTGTTGAACATTTATTTTGGCATCTGCTTGCTTCCAATGATGTATGCTAGGATTGAGACACATGGACTAAACAATGATAATTATTAAGGTATGTGTGGATGTTATGTCAAATTTGGTATAGAATATCTCTGTGATAAGTTTTAAGCTTATAGTATGGCTCTATGATTAAGAATTGGTTTCCTTTTCAAAAGAATTTACATCTTAGACTGCTTTAATTTCTGGAAGCTGTAACACACAAACCATTTAATTAAAGGTTGGAGGGTGGGAATTTCCTTCAAGCATTAAGATTTTTAAAAAAAAAACACTTTTAAGAATGAACATTTTTTTCTACCAGTAATATTGGAAAAAAAGGCAGAAAAGTTCAGCAAATTTTTTTCCAGCTGAGGAATGGACGATATTTTTTCAAAAAAGGAATCAGATACAGAAGCTGAATATAAGATACACTTTTAAGATCTGTACAAAACCTACTCTGTGATGCTATGATATGGGTTGTTTTTAATATACACTTGGAACACTTTATAATGCTGTTGTCAGGAGACAACAATTATTTGCAGACCTTGCTCATAATGATAAATCAAACTCATCCAACATCTTGATGATATAAGATTATTTAACAAGCAAACATGTGGCAAAGTACAGTACTCTATTAGCTTGTACTCCAGAGTCCTAAAAATCCAAGTACTTGTACTCTAATTTGTACAGAATTAAAATACTCATTCTCTTACTTTGAAAAGGAAAAGTAACCTGTATTTCAGTGTACATTCTGCAGCATATCAGAAATTTTGGCAAATAAAGTTATGAGACTCTCCTCCATAACATTTTAAGTTAAAAATTGAAGTTGATAAATTCACTAATATAATCTTAGAGAAATTATAACATTTAAGTTTTGTTAAATTCTCAAAGATGATTATCTTTTCTATTTGAGTGAACTTTATTTGTGAGTCTAGAAAGAATCATATTCCCAGAATCTACTGGAAAAGACCATGAGTGTTTAATACTCTATTTCTTTGAGAAAGTAAACTTTTTAGTAAATTATGTTTCTCCGAGAATATTTACCTGATCACATTAACGTTAGGAAATAAACTCTGTTACCTCTCAAATCCAGCTCTCCCAGAAAGAATAAAAATTTCATCTTTCCTATCTATATATCATATAGAAAATTGGAAGACATGCTCACAAATTACTTCCCCTTTCCACCACTAAATTGCTACCAGTATACTGGATGTTCATCCAGTTTAAGATTGAGCAAAACACCAACCAGGATGCTCTCATTTGCAGAGATTTGTGGGAGGGCTATACAGTAATGTGATTGGGTAAGTATTCTCGAAGAAATATAAGTTACTAAAAAAACAATTTTTTTCTGGTAAAATATATTTCTTCAATAATACTTACCCAGCCATAATACCTTAGAACTACTACTACCTCACAAATCCAGCCCTCCCAGGCTAAACTTTTTAGCTAAGAAAGCTAAAAGTTACCTGCCCACCTAGGTGACAGTTAGATAGAGCGATCTCCCCTCAATACAGGGATTGGCACCAAATCCTTTGAATACTTCAGTTACTACTGGAGCAGAATGCATGTTCTCTAGAAGGATGTAACTGCATGGAGGCTGGGAGGGTGATTGGGTAAGTATTATCAAGGAAACATATTTTACTCTTCAAATACATTAGACGATCATAATACCTTAGAAGAATAGGTAAGAGGTGGAGGGAGTTACATCCCCTTACACCGGAGAGGATATCTTCGGTCCCCTAAGGTATGTGAGGCAACTTCTAGATAACCCAGCTAGAGTACTGACTCCATATGCTGAGGCACAGCATTTTATGAAAGGGAAAAATGTTCCCTCCCGCAAATCCAGTGGAAGTCATCAAGACTTAGGAAGCTGCCAAATGACCTGGGAAGGTAAACTTGCTGCGCTACGGTGATAGGCCCCACCAGGTATAGCAGAGTCTTTTGGGATGAAAGATCTCTGAGGTAGAAGCTCGAGAAAGTTGATTCTGATCTCCATCCCATGGTTTATATAATGACAGTTAGGGAACAGTTTCATTCAAATGCAATGCTTGTTGTGATTGCCCTAACTTCATGAGCCGAAATGCATAGCACTTTCATTTGATATTGGGTTAATTCTTGATATGTGGAGCGGATAACCCATTTTATCCAGGATAAGAGTGTCTGCATTGATATGTGGTCCTTTCCCTGTTTTAGCGGTAAGAATAGACAGGGTTCTCCCTTGATGCACTGGCTCGGTTCTTTTCAGGTACCATTTCCGAGCTGTCACTGGGTCCTGTACATGCCCTTGAAATGAAGGGTTCAGGCTAAAAAGAGGTTTCACCACAAAAGACTGATTGCCCATGAGCAAGGTGCCTGTTCTTGGCAATGAAAGCAGGGGCCGCCATGAATGACACTGACCCATCCCACAGAACTGTAAGTAGTTTGGGTCAACCAACAAGGCATGTATTTCACTGATTCTGCCTGTTGTCACTAGAGTGAGTAGAAAGTATGTCTTATATGAAAGATGAACCAATGAAGCTCTCAAGAGCGGTTCAAACGGTGTCTTATTCAGCCAGGTTAGAACCCATGATAGATTCCACACTGGACACAGAGCCAATGCCTTTGGACATGTGAAATCGAAATTTGACTGAAAATCAGATAGGTCTTTGTTTTGTCTGATATCTCTCTTCCATGATGATGCAGCATGTCAGAGATTAATGAATGGTAGCCTTTTATTGTGATGGTGCTAACTGTTTCTCATCAAAGAGCCAAAGAAAGAAGTTAGTTATTTGAGGTACTGATACATTCAGGAGTGAAATGTGTTCACACCATTTAGAAAATTCTCTATTTCCCCTTGTATTCTTTCAAAGTGGAGGGCCTTCTCACTTGAGCGATTCTCTAGAATTCTTGTTAGGAGAATTGTTTGTTCTTGAAGGCTTGTTTAATATAATCCAGATGTGCAGGTTTATCAACTCTGGATTGGGATGAAATAACTGCTGTCATGGTTGTTTGAGCAGATGAGGAAATATCTGTTTTCCTTGAGATTTCCACTGCTAGATTTATTAGGTTGTTTACCCATGATTTTCCCCACTTGAGTGGAGCAATCAGGATGAGGCGACACTTTGATTCTCTTGCTTTCTGTATCACCTTCAGAACCAGAGGTGTTGGAGGGTATGCATATGCATCCAGACGATTCCAATCTATGGAAAGAATATCAACTGACCAGGCCTTCAGATCAAGGACTGGTGAGACAAAGGTTGGGATTTTTGCATTCTACTTGGTCGGAAATAGAACCACCAGTGGTCAATCCCAGCGGACATATGCGATTGAAAACAGAGGGATGAAGCGACCATTCTGTTTGTATTAGTTGATTATTCCAGGAGAGCAAGTCCGCTAATACATTTAATCGGCCTGGAATATGATGAACTTGTATGTGGATTTGTCACTGAAGACACCACCTTAGAAAATCCCAAACAATAATGCAAAGGTCTGGGGACTTGGTTCCCCCTTGCCTTCTGATATAATTCACCACAGTGGAGTTGTCGGACAGAATGAGAATGCCCTTTCCATGTAGCTTCTCCTGCCACCAATGAAATGCTTTTAGTATGGCTTTCATCTTCAGGATGTTGATATGTAAAAGATGATCCTCAGTGGGCCACACTGCACTGGCCTCCTGGAATGATGTAAGATGTGCACCGCGGCCATCTGTGCTTGCATCCGTACATACCATGATCTCCAGAGGTTGCACCTTCAATGGGACACCTGATGTGAGCCAATTTAGGTTCCCCCATCTTTCACGATGGAACCTCATATAACTGGAGACTGGTATTGGTTGCTCCAAGACGCAAAGACTCAGCCTTCAATGGGACAAGAAAATCATTTGTAATGGTCTCATAAAAAGGTGACCTAGGACAATGAGGTCTGCTGCCACGTTGAACAAACCCATTAAGCAAGGGAATTCTCGGGCTTAGACACTGTCCTGTATAAGAATTGAAGCCACCATTGAATGCTGAGTTGGTATGATCTCAGATTTTTCCTTGTTGACAAGGAATCCAAGACTGAGAAGGAGAATAACAAGGGATATCATGTCTTGCTCCAAAATATAACTCACCTGGTGATTTTGAAGAATGTTGTCCAAGTAGTTGGATATCACCACCATAGAGGTGGTCCTGAAATGGGCCATTACTCTGTCCATCAGACATGTGAAGACCCAGAGACTGATGTTGAGTCCGAACAGGAGCGCCCTGAACTGGTAAACTGTCTCCCTGAAGGCGAACAGCAAGAACTTCCTGGAAGCTTTGTGAATTGGGACATGTCGATATGCATCTTGCAGGTCTACACTGATAGTGATGTCTCCCGCTTGAATGGCATTTAAAACCCACCTAGGTGTTTAAATTTTGAACCACAAGGCACAAATGAACAATTGAGGGCACTTAGGTCTATGACTGGTCAAAGAGTGTTGTTGGCCTTTGGGAATAGGAACAGTCTCAAATAAAAACCCGGTGATTTTACACTGTGAACGATCTTTACAGCACTTTTCTGGAGAAGGTTGCTGATTTCTTGCTGCAGAGTGTCTGCCTTGAATGGATATTTGGGGACATCTGTAGCTGAAGGGAGTATGGACAATGGAAGAGGTGCATTGAACATGATACTAAGGCCCTCTGAAACCACTTGCCAGGTCCATTGATCATCATGGCAAATACTTCCCATTCAGCAGTGAAGAATAGGAGCTTTCCTCCCCACCGGGATATCTGACAAGGGCAGTGTGAAAATGGAGTAACTTCTTGTTATAGGGAGGCTGGCATGGAGAGAAACTAGGGCAAAAGTGATCGCCTTCTCTCTACCTCTTGTCCACCTTTGTTCTTGAGAACTGTCACCTTTTATGGTATAGGATCGGTAGGACTGCTTCCCTGTCTGCTGTGTCCTAGTGGTGTCCTATCATTTTGCTTATTGCCCTGAAAATCCCTCCTCAGTGCCTGAGGCTGTGTGTGAGGGAAATTTGTCTCTTTGGTAGCTTGTTTACGTATTTCCTCGACTTGGCCATTGAAGAGGAGGTTAGAAGAGAATGGCTGCAATCTTAGCTTGGCTTTATGGTGGTCTTTGAGAAAGGTTGTGGAGAGCAGTGCATGTATTTCTGCCAGTTGTAGGTTTGTCGCTGCTATTATGGCAATGGCCATGGTGTGCTGAGCAGCTCTGTTTAAGACATGTGCCATTTGAGAAACAGACTTCCACACATGTCATGTGGGATTTGAGGTGGCTGATGATAAACTGTTGTCAGCCTGTTGCCATCGATACTAAGTCCAACACCCACTGCCACAACATTCTGCACCAACTGTTGTGTATCATTAAAGGACTTCCAATCCATGCGTACTGAGTAGGGTTTTGCCATCCCCAAGGCTGCAATGTCTCTATCTACTGCTGCGGTGTACAAGTGAAAACCTGGAGTGTGGATCTCATATAACGCCCTACTAAATTTTGATGGAAGACATTACTGCGAGAAGAAGAGTCTGTTGACACTAGGATCCTGTAATTGTCTGTGTAAGCAACCCAAAAGGCGTGCGACTTGCCCAGAGTGTGGTAGCAGTTTGAATGCTGGTTCGTCCCTCTTGATTATAAAGTCAAAAGAAGCCAGTACTTTAGACAAGACTGTTGATGGAGAAGGAGGAGGACAAAACTCCAGTAGCAACAAGTGAAAGACTTCCTCTATTGATGCCCCATAGGCAGAGTCTTCTCTTGTCATAATGAGATCTACTGAAGATGATGGAGCTTGTGAGAATACTTTGTCATCTCTAGGTGAGTGTGGTGATGCTGATACCGCATGTGCAATCTGAGATGTAGCTATAGAAGATTGTCTAAAGGGGCAGCCCACCATGCTTCCAGAACGTACTGATTGGGATATGGTCACTTCCAAATGATTCATAAGTGCTCCCTTTGAGTGGCAAAGGCATGAGAACAAAGTGAATCCACATCCCTTGTGTACTTGGGCACTAAACTGGGCACCGGGTGCATTGAGCGACTTGTGGCACTTTGCTGGGAATGCTGATCCATGAGAGTACAAGTGAGGTGTGGGGTAGGCAAACTGGACAAAGACCTTTCGTCTGTTGGCTTACAAGGTGTGATCAACTGTGGTGATGACCTGTTGCAATCTGAGTTGTATGGCAGAGTCCGGTCATGACAGAGCAGTGCCATTTTATCTTGCATGATGTTCTCCAGTTCTTTATGTTGGGATGGGTTAAGAGAAATTTGATCCACATAACTAGTCCGTGCTTCTGATGTGTGGGACATTATGAGTTGGCATGATTTGATCTTGATCTCCCTCAAATGTAGCCGATAAAGATGATTCACCATCGAACCCATGCAGTATCAGGCCTATTGATTCCACCAAATGAATTCATCATGTCGAGGTGGTGTGGGTGGAACCAGCACTGTTGCTTCACTGTAACTTGGATCACTTCATGACTGATAAGCCTTCTGGATTGAGATACCCTTCGAAAAGTGAATCATTCACTGAAGTGACGTCAGCATACATACCGATAGCGTCCTGGTCCCTCAAGGTGTGCTTTTGCACATTCCCCTTTTGTGCCCCCAGTGCTGCAGTCCACTGACTTTCAGTCCACAAGGCACATATCTGACATGTATTCATGGAGTGGCAACCAGAGCAAGCTAGACATGTAGAATGGTTGTCATTATCTTTTTACCAATGTTAACACAGCTTACACTTCTCCCTGCCCATAGCCTAAGTCTGTAGACAAAAACAGAGCATACAATATATACGGGTGTAGCCCGGCACAAGTCCTGCTCTATGAACTCAGAGAGTGAACATACAGAGCTACACACTATGTGACAATTTACCTGAAAGAAGGGACTAAAACTATGTATAGAAAACTTCCCTGTATGTGTCCGACCATAGTGGAAATTATACAGCAATTTACTTGAGTTTTCTATAACACACAATACCTGCACATAAAATAGAGTGACATCAATGTGAGAGGACACACTAGCAACACATGCATGTATGTACATGGGGCACCTATGTGTGTGCGTGTGACAAAGTGATAATTTTACAAAAGACAGAAAACTTTGTCATCGAAAGAAAGGAGCAAGAAAATGTTGGAAAGTTATAATTGGAGTATAATTCCCTTTGAAGAGACACTCCACCAACTTGCTTTAAGGTAGAATAACTTCAAAAATTCTTGTAACTGGATTGCGAGGTCTCTCACTAGGAGAGAGCTTGCTACTTCGCACGAGTGGAAGTAGTAACTATAGTATTCACGGGATTTGGTGCCAACCCCTGTATCAAGAGGAGATCACTCTATCTAACTGCCACCTAGGTGGGCAGGTAACGTTTTGCTTTCTTAGCTAAAATGTTTAGTCTGGGAGGGCAGGATTTGCAAGGTAGTAGTAGTTCTCCTAAGGTATTATGATTGGGTAACATATTTGAAGAAGAAATTTACTTTCCCCATTGAATACATCTCTGATGACAGTAGTCAATGGTGACTTCGGTGACATTGGTTAGAGGGATGATACTGGTCGACTCAATATGAGGTACCAAAGGTTCTGAACTAATGGTATCCATTGACGAATCACACAATTTGTGATATTTGTTGATGAATCAAGCATTGATCATATACATTGAAGAAAGATTCCATTTTGTTATATCCATTGATGAACTTTATGTGCATGTATAGGGGTAGGATTTTCAATCAGTGTAGGTCAGTTTGTGAGAAATGGAAGCAAGGGTATGAGCTAGGGTGTCAGAGATTCAATTATCATTAATTTTCATTGTAAATAAACACCTCATTCACATGCTTTTATTATCTGCCTTCACTAGATCCAATTCCACTCGCTTTCATCCTGTTACGAACGTAAGGGAGAAAAGGTAATAGGAGGTGGAAATGCATGAGCATCTAAACTATACCACAGTTAACCTTTGAGGGAAATCAGGGCTCAAAATTAGGATTTTCTTTTTCACGAAGCCACAGTATTACCAAAATAAAATTTTTACTGAGACCTGCCTAAATTTCACTGATCCTGCTAAAATCAAACAGAAGCCAGTTCAGTCTCTTATTCAACATTTATTATTCATTAACATCAACTCAAAACAATAACAACTGTATTTCACCAATAAGACTCACAAATGAAGTACCCTGCGCACTTTCGTATTTCTCCGAATACTCAGTGCAGAAAGTCCACAAAATCACAGCCTCTCCTGGGTCATACTTCAGCCATTTGTGTTCATTTTCCCATTGTTTCTGGTACTTTATTAGTCTCTTCTTTTGATCATATTTGCAATCTCTTGTCATTATCTAATTTCTTTTTTGTGACAGCTGAACACCATGCAAATACTTCCACAATGCATTCAATGTTTATCAACAACGATATAAATATTAAAACACATTGTTTGGTATAATTCTGGAATATTTGTTCAGTCAGCAAACACGACCTTTTATGATTGGTTAATACTAGCCTGAGACTCTATACAGGGCTCAGGAAAATCACCCATCCACTCGTCCTGACTGGGTAAAAATTGGCTAGACTGAGCAAAACATTACTATGTACTCGTCCCGGGGCTGAGTAGATGCAGATTCGCACCTCGAGAATAAATCTCAGTGCCTTTTTTTACCTTAACAAGTGCAAAAGTTCAACATCGCTTAACATTTATCGTGCATCAGTTAACAACAACCTATGCCTAATTGCACGCCATCCACAAAGTTTGGATCAGGTCTGTGATGTAGAACTAATGTTATTGTCTGGAAACCATTCTTCTTCTTTCAGTTACTGACCATGACCTTTAACCTTTTGACCTCAAAATCAATAGCCTTTTCCTTATCCCAAGTGTAAGCTATATAAAAAGTTTGGTTGAGGTATGTCATGTCGAACTAATGGAGACCTTTTTTATTCTTTCAGTCACAGTGACCTTGACCTTGGGACTTCAAAATCAATAGGTTTCTTCTTAACACCAAGAGCAAACCAGCCTCAATGTATGGGAGCCACAGATGATGGAAAACTCAAGTGACTGTGATGAAACCATTTGTCTTCCTTCAAAGTGACCCTGACCTTGGACCTTTTGAGTCTGAAATCAATAGGCTTCTTGCTTACTCCAAGTGCAAGCCATCCACATAATTTGGTAATTGTAGATGGTGGAGAACTCGCATTATTGTGCAGAATCCATTTTTCTTCTTTCATAATGACCTTGACCTTTGACCTTTTGACCATGAAATCAATCATGTTCTTCCTTACCCCAAGTGCATGCCATCCACAAAGTTTGGTAACTGTAGATGGTGGACAACTAAAGTTACTGTGTGGAAACAAAGTTGGTAACGGACAACACCATAACATAATACACTCTGCCTTATGGCAGGTATATTAAAATTCATCACACTTTCACAGGTTGAAGATCACAGACTCATCTTATCAAATACACAATGAAGATAGGTATGTTGTGAGTGAATTTTTTCAGTATGACACAATTATTGAGGTCACATCAGTTTTCCACACAAGTAAGCTTGCATAGCTGATTCATAAATTGCAAAACAATTTTCAAAGGTCTCATCCCTTTCATTGACTTTATCATTTTCTTTCACAGTTAATGTGCTTATTTAAATTATATAATTTTCTTTCTCATTATTTATTAAAAGACAGAAGTTATGACCTTGTCATTTTACATCCAATCTCTCCCAGAACTCTTTGTGCTATGATACTCCTTGGTAAAATGTGATGTCACATCAATGATATTAAAATGTAATGATCACATCATTTCAAGCAGTCATGTCATATAAATGATGTCATAATGTAACAATAACATCATTTCAATGCTGCACAGTAAGCATTCATGTTACAAAAGTGAAAAACCTTAAACATTACATCAAACTTTTACTTCCATTTCTCTAAGATTTCATAAGTAAGAAAAACTGCCTAGAATCAGCAAAACTAGTAAAGTTTACACAGATTTCTTATTATACTTTCTTAAAAAGTTTATATTTTGAGTGACAAACACTATTTTCAAGATTTGAAACAATGAATATTCTAGGGATCACAAATTATTTGTCCTCTTTGGGCAGTTGTTTTTTATAAAGCAGTTGAAAGCTATAGGTATTGTACTGCCAATGATTTTACAGTCAGGAAACCAGTCTACTTATCGGGAAATAAAAGACAGAGCTCTATATGTTTTGAGATGCACCCATTGGCTGGTAAATGGATTCAATGTTTCCATTATTAATTTCACAAACCTTCAATCTATCTACTACAGCTGAGAACAAAATATTTGCTTTGATCTTAATATCCTGTATTTCATTTCTTACTGAAAAAGCCTCATAAGAGACCTTGGTGTGAGATTGTGTTTTTAGGTGCAGATCGGATGGTCCCTTGTTTAAAAGCAAAAGGTTGTCAAAAAGGCCATGCAACCCATACTTTTCAAGGCTGAAAATTTCTCTAACTATGACAATGAAAGTAGGTGTGGTTTGTATGCCAATCTCACACACAAAGTATTTTTATTTTTCAATATATATGTATTAACATTAAGGTCTATGGGAAATGAATTAGCGGTCTGAGACCCATAATGAAATTAACGGACCTATCAATGCCCTTTATTTGTAAGTACCCTTTATATAAAGGTGTCCACCAAGGCAGGTGTCACTTTATTTTGCTCTTTTTGACTGTCCATCATCTCGGTTCATTATTCTAAAAGTATCATAACAGAATCTTAAACGTCAAATCTGGATCCAAACAGTGCTCGCTGTGAGTTAAAACATGAACGTTTCTGGACTATAAACTGCATCATTCTCAACAAGACAAATGCAGAAAAGAAGAATACAGGAAGAAAAAAAAATTGCAGAACTAGTGTTGCCATTAAACCTCCAATTTGGGATTTTTCTGAAACACTTTGAGCTATTATTAGGTAAAATATCATTTGGGATTTTTTATATAGATTCAATTCATGAATGATCCATGTACTTACCTACTGTATAGACCTTTGGACTTTGGCTCACAATGCTTTTGTCTACGATAGGAACAACTGTAAAAGAACACACATAAAATCTTGAGAGGATGTGAGCTTTCAAATTCTGACAGAATTCAAGTAGCCAGATTCTGCATTTTAAAACCATTCAAAACATTCTAGTATTAGTTATAGATTAAGACTTTTGATTGAAATCAAACTAATATAAACTTATATAAATCTTCATCAGAAATATACCTAATCAAAGTACAGTGATGATTGACATACTTAAGTTTGGAAGAAATACTATCTTCCCATTTTATTATGAAAATCATTTGTGAGGTCTTTCAATGGTAAATATTGTGCTTTTACAGGGGTCCCAATGGGCACCTACTCTGACTATTTGAGTTTGTTTGTAAAATCTTTTTTAATTTACTGGAAACCTGTTGGCATAGTTAATAATACAACTACTACTTTACTGTAGGGAAGTTTGAATACATTTTAAATTTTTTGAAGTCAAAAACTTTATTGTTATAAATATTTATATAACTTACAGATTATTTGTTTGGGTGGGTTTTGTACCACACTTATTAAAACAGACATTATGCTGTATGTTAATAACAAAAAAGTACAGGTACCCATGCATTTTATTGAGTTATTTTAAGGTGTGTAAATATTGTAAATGCTAATAAAAATATGTAATCAATCACATTTTCATCTAACAATGAAAAACAAATGTTTCTTTAAGATGCATTTCATAAATCAACCGAAAACCATATGGTGTATAGCAACAAAAGAAATATGCGAAAATAACTTATTTTAAGGAATTAAGAAATTGAGTAAATTTTGATACAAAATTTAACTTAAGGAAATAACTTAACCAGAGCATAATATTTATTATTAGTAGTTTTAAAAAATATCCATCCATCCATCCATCCATCCATCCATCCATCCATCCATCCATCCATCCATCCATCTATCTATCTATCTATCTATCTATCTATCTATCTATCTATCTATCTATCTATCTATCTATCTATCTATCTATCTATCTATCTATCTATCTGTCTGTAACTTCAGAAATATGTCATAAAACAAGAACTGTCTTTTCAGAAACATGATATTCAACTGTGTTTTATGAAATGCATTGTATCCACCTCCACCCCAATGAGCTGTTCATACAGTATATCAAAGGGCATAGCCTGATGACCAACCACATGGCACCAAATAAGGGCATGCCACAGGTAGGAATGCCACAGAAAGTAAGGGAAGTATATGATGTTGTTACACATTCCAAAATAAGGTATAAATTGGATGCAAAAATTCTATAACCAAAAAAAGTATAAAGTATCATTCTTTTTGACTCAATGGACCCATCCAAGGACATAATCCAAGAGCAGGTCATGAAGTGGTACAAGATGATAGATAAGAATGTGATGATGTCATATTTAAAATATGCACTGAACTGAATAAGGCTTTATAATAATAATAATAATAATAATAAGAAGAAGAAGAAGAAGAAGAAGAAGAAGAATAAGAATAATAATAATCATCATCATAATCATTTTAATAATAATTAATAAAGAAGAAACCTTACTTTTGTCAAGACTACCTATTATCTAGCTAAGTAAAGCAACCTAACATTAAGGTTTACCTAGGGTGTGGATGGACAGATAGATGGATATGCACATATATGGATGGATATGTACACAGATAGATGGATATGTACACAGATGGATGGATATGTACACATATCAATGGATATGTACACATATCGATGGATATGTACACAGATGGATGGATATGCACACAGATGGATGGATATGTACACAGATGGAGGGATATGTACACAGAGGGATGGATATGTACACACAGATGGATGGACATGTAAACAGATGGAGGGATATGTACACAGATGGATGGATATGTACAGATGGATGGATATGTACACAGATGGATGGATATGCACACAGATGGATGGATATGTACACAGATGGATGGATATGTACACAGATGGATGGATATGCACACAGATGGATGGATATGTACACAGATGGAGGGATATGTACACAGAGGGATAGATATGTACACACAGATGGAGGGATATCTACACAGATGGATGCATGTGTACACAGATGGATGGATATGCACACAGATGGATGGATATGCACACAGATGGATGGATATGCACACAGATGTATGGATATGTACACAGATGCCAAGGTGATCACTATGTTGAGCTTCCACCAAGGTGTGCTTGACAAAAAGTGTCCTACTTCTTGATCCCATGGATCCAGCTATGGACATAACCAAAGGCAACGGAGGTATATGGAGAAAGCGAAGAATGGAATCATATAATATTCCAACTATAATGTGAATGGAGTGAAAGGTTATTCAAATACCAGAAGAAAACAAAATGACCAAAAGGTATCCTACTTCTTAACACCAATGGACATAATCCAGGGGACAACACCGTATTGGAAGCAAATGGAATTTGGAATCATATAATATTCCAGATTTATAGTGATTTGGATTAAGTTAATTAAAACGCAAGTGACAGATTAAAAACTTTAACCAAATGGTGTCTGACATATTGACCCCACTGCCCAACATAAAGACTCAATCCTGCGTTATATTTCAAACATGAAGTGAATTGGTTGTTGAAATATAAGTGAAAAAATAAATATTTAACCAAAAACTTTAACTACAATGTGTCCCCAATATAATTCTTGACCCCATGACCCCACCCATGGGCAGGAGTTGTATTAAGAGAATGGGTGGATGTGATGAAGTCATGTTCTAAACAAGAAGTGAATTGGTAAAGTGATTAAGGAAATATAAGTGATTAAAAAATAGCTTTAACCAAAATGTATCCCCATTATAATTCTGGACCCATAAGCAGAACCACAGGGCAGGAGTGTTTTTTCTTTATAATTTTTAGGGGGTTTAACAGCACTTTTAACACATTACTGGCTATATCATGCCAAGGAAATGGGATCTAAGTGTGTTTCCCAAAGACACACCAAGGCAGCTGAACTGGGATGGCCTGGGCAGGTATCAAACCCATGACCCTTGTATTAAAGAGTCTGATGCCCTACCAACTGAGATACCATGGCAGTAGTGGTACTGACAAAAGAGGAGTATGTGATAATATTATATTCCTAATTCGAAGTGAATTGGGTAAGGGGTTACTGAGTACAAGTGAATCGGGTAAGGGGTTAGTGATTACAAAATGAATCTGGTAAGGGTTTACTGAGTTACATGTGCTGGAAAATCCTGAACCACAAATTTTAACCAAACTGTGTATCCAATATAATTCTTGTACCCCATGACCCCATGCAGGGGAGGAGTGGTATTTAGAGAAGGGGTGTATGCTTGTCCATAAATTACTGGATTTTCCAAGAGAAATAATTTTCATAATTCACAGTAATGAATTATCAAAAATATTTTTTCACTGTAGTCAATAGACATTGATAATATTATGACCAAGAAATTCAACCAGCCATGGTCACTTGCTTGGTCTAGTGGTAAGCATGACCACGTGTCATGAGTGAGTACACCTCTCCCTGAATAACTCCAATGAGTCCAAAAACACAGATCGTAATATAAGTGAGAACATGAGTTACTGAGGGACCTCTGAACAATTAAGAAGTGGATGCCATCCTGGTTGGATATCGACAATGAGAAGACAAGGGGGGCTGTTTAATGATTTAATACTCGTTTTATAATTGCATTGGGAATAATTGTCAATAAAATGCTTTTTCTAATGAAGTTGTTCGCTTTTCTGTATAAATTACCTTTATTTTCAAGATAACCAACCTCTGAAAGATTGTTAAAAACATCTCTCCAAGAGGTTTCAAAATACATTTCATGTGTACTTGCAAAAACATTGTGTATTACATCACTGCTTTTTGCATGTGAACATGGATATATTCAAGTGTTATTGTTGATTCATAAGAAAACAAGATTTCATTTTTTAAAAAACTATGGACATTGCTTTCGTGAAACAACAATTGTCAATGTCGACAGCTGATTTTATTTAAATTGTTCTATTAGTAAAATACTGATGCCATGTTTTAATTGCAAGTAACAGTGAAAGTTCTGCTCATCCTTGAGCAAACCTCTGAGTGCCTTTTCAGGAATTTTAAGTTCACCACAAACTTTGGAACTCGCTTCTACATAATGAACCGAATCTGGGAATAAAAACTTGTCATATACTGAGTACTCCTTTTGCTTGCTTCCCTTGCTGTCCATGATCACATTGGCAAATTAGTAGGATAAACCACTGATATATGTTAGATACTTTAATTATCTTACCTGTATAATAATATCTATTACAGTGTTCCATGGGTCCATTGAAATGAGTTGACCTGACACACTACCATGACTGCTAGCTCTTACGCAGGTAACTTTTAACTTTTTTAACTTTTTTTTTGCCTTTTAACTTTTTTTAAAATCCACCACATTTATTTGATTTGATAACAAAAGAATAAATGTAATAGTACAAAGCAGGTCTACTTTTAATTGATTGTAACAATACAACAAACACTTCTGCAAATCGGATATCAAAACAGTCTGCATTTATACTTAGGTTCTCACAGAAATGCTCGCGGACATAGCTGTGATGGTAGATTGACACTTTTTATGTTAGAATATAAGATGGTATATTGCATTGATTATGATTACACTGAAACCGAATTAAAAGATAGAAGTAAAACACGAATTTCAGTTACAAAACTTATTTAATTGGTATTTATTTCTTAAAGTGCTGCCACCTGTAGGCATTACTGACATTTTCATGGATCCAAATTTCATCGAATATTGTTATTTACAGTGTACTGAGAATTTTTTTTTTAAAGAAAATGTAACAAAATATATGATTTCTTATTAAAAGTTGTGAATTTCACGAAGTTGATTCAAATTTCCAGGCCCTAATAAAACGAGTGATATATCAATGTTTCATATACCAGTTTTGATCATGAATTTCTTCATGTTCAATACATGGTGGCCATACTGGATATCCAAGAGGCACCATTTTCATTTCGAACCAACTAGACATCATAAGAATTCTTTAAGAGAAAAACCTCATGTTGATACGACCCACCATTCAGGTGGAGTTGTGATCACAAGATTTCAAGATGGCTGCTGTGGTGGCCATATTGGATGTCAGTTAACCTGTTGAGAGTAACCTATCATAACATACAACAGATTGTCATCAATATGGAAGGTTTACCATGGAATAACGATATTTATTTAGCAACAAGTATTAAAGATACATAACTCATTTAGGGAGAAATTTGTAATAACAGTTTTTGTGTTATCTAGAAGAAATACAGCAACATAGCTGGTTAGATGTGTATAATACTAGGAGATCATCTCTTTGCAGTCTGTATATAAATTTACTTCATAGAAGTATAATGAAAGGTGTGCAGTATACATAACATATATTTGAAAGGTTTTATAAATTACATCTTTTAATTGTTGATGCTTTGTAATGTTTAAATACACACAAAATATTGTTTATTGTCTCAGGGAATAAGTGATGTTTTACATCATAGTTGTATATGTTGCTGCATTTTGTCATGAACAAATAAAAAAAAATAAAAAAAAAAACCAAAGAATTCTCCCTGAATTTTTTTTCTGTTGCTCATTTTAAAAAATACAGATGTACCATTACTCAAGACAAGCAACTGTAGCCACTGCGTTCAGATAAGGTAAAGTTTATTTCAACACGCAGCCTGCATAACTCAAATGCTACCAAGCATCTTTAGAAATTTCTTTGTAATTCTATCACGATATGACATTCCCATATTTTATCTCAATTGTTTGAATAATATCAAATTAAATGCTGAAAAATATAATATTTCTGAAACTTTCCATATATAAAATTAATGTTCTAAATTTTGAAAAAGGCTTTAATAAAAACTTTAACCTTGAATTATCTCCCTTTCCACACCATAGGGTCCAATGTAGCAAACATACAAGAAATATTTTACAAATACAAGCAAGGTTCTTTTTTATTCAATCACTGTTTTGTATTGATTTTGAAGTAATTCACAGCCTATTGTTTGTCTTGTTTATATGTCCAAGATATTATCTTAAAAACATTGCCTATTCCAAATTTATTACTATTTTTAACTGCACAGGTCAGAAAGGATCCTGTGTAGGCTAGTGGAACTAACATCTATGTGAGCATGAGCTCAACACAAATACCTAACCTATGTTAGTAAAATATAAAATGTAGGTCACAGTGACCTTCATTGGCTGTAAGGGTGTACTATTCCCAGAGATGCATCCAATGATCAAGTTTCATGATCTAAAGTGGAACTGCATCCAAGAAATGAACTTTTAAAGGTCAAATCTGGAGGTTTTTGCTGACACCTGTTTTTAGTTCTTCTTTAAACCCCATATCTGTTGTTCCCATAAAATTCTGTTGCATAATTTGAAAATTAATCAGTGTAAAAATGTTAACCTTACTAAAGTCAGAGCAGGCATTACCTCCCCCTGATTGTGTACAGAAGTGACACAACTGTGGAATGATGAACTCACTAAAGAAAAGATAACATTGTTAGTGATTCATGAAAGATAACATTGTTAGTGATTCATGAAAGATAACATTGTTAGTGATTCATGAAAGATAACATTGTTAGTGATTCATGAAAGATAACATTGTTAGTGATTCATGAAAGATAACATTGTTAGTGATTCATGAAAGATAACATTGTTAGTGATTCATGAAAGATAACATTGTTAGTGATTCATGAAAGATAACATTGTTAGTGATTCATGAAAGATAACATTGTTAGTGATTCATGAAAGATAACATTGTTAGTGATTCATGAAAGATAACATTGTTAGTGATTCATGAAAGATTAGAACATATAGAGTGATTTTAGGGAAACTTAAGAAACTGTAATAACTAATGCTATTGAATATGATCCACTTACATGCTATTGAATATGATCCACTTACATGCTATTGAATATGATCCACTTACATGCTATTGAATATGATCCACTTACATGCTATTGAATATGATCCACTTACATGCTATTGAATATGATCCACTTACATGCTATTGAATATGATCCACTTACATGCTATTGAATATGATCCACTTACATGCTATTGAATATGATCCACTTACATGCTATTGAATATGATCCACTTACATGCTATTTAGTCATTGATGGCTAAAAAAGATTTTAAAAAAAAAACTTTAAACAAACTGAATGATGTTCATTGCTGGGAACAATTATAATGATATTTTGCAGTGCATCAGTGAAATCTCAGCATTGTTATAGTGTATTTTCTAAACTTGTTTTGTTACCCAAAAAACAAGGAAAGTGCATCAAGAAACTAGTTTTGTCAAAATTTTCAACAACTCTTTCATGATAAACAACTAAAAACTGTTATGGTAAATGAGGGGAAACCATTTCAATATCATTCTAACATAATACATTTCATTCCATAATCTTTTACCATGTTCTAATTGATATCTCCAACTTCTATATTTCTCCTCATTTATAAGGTAAGGAAAGAGTAATATATGAAGACTAGTGCTTTTAATTTTATATTTTTTAACCTTATGGATGTGTGCAACATTTTTATATTTTTCTTCATCTTATTTATTTTTTTTTTTTCCTTTTTTCATGATATCATCCCAAAATAACTTGGGTTTCATTTATTGTATGAATCTAAGTCTAAATTCCTACTTTACATTGAGAAGGATTTTGTTACAATGTGATCACCTGTAATTAGTTTGGAATGAAATCGACAATGTGTGTTACTTGCAAATATTGTGATGATACTTTCTGGTTGGCACAAGTTTAATTAGTTGATACATATTTTCCTTTACTCAACAAGTTAAAAAAGTGGACCTTCTTCTGTCCTTGTTTTCCATGTTCTGACTGTATGTGGTACATAAGAACCTTTATTTATATTCAACTAATCATGTGATCTTTACACTTCTACAATAAAGGATGGTTGGCTTTCTCTGCAACGACATTACACTTACCAGAAAACAAAAATGTTAGTCAAGGCAGATGATGCAGTTGGTGATTTTGGACAAGGTCACTCTACATTAGCTTTACTGTTAAATTTCATCAATTCGGTGGAAACAAATTGTAACAGAAAAGTGAATTCTGAATTTACACGTTAGTCCACAAAATTCATTAAAAATACACATCTTGAAAATTTTATCCATAACTGACCTCTAAATACGAAATTTCAACAAAGTCACAGAAGCATGAAATATAGGTCACTGAGACCTATTTTTGCCATAAGAGTATAGTACTTATCAAGATGCATCTACTCACCCAGTTTCAAAATTCTAAGCAGAATAGTATGCGTATAGCATGCCAAAGAAAAGATATGTTCATTAGCTAAATGCAAAACTTAATCACAGCCAGTAATAGATGAAATATAAGCCATAGCCAGCTCTTGTTGTAAGAGTTTGATACGAACAGAAATGCTTATCATCAAGTTGCATGATTCTAGCATGGCCTGAGAAATGAACTCAAAAAGAAAGTCAGTTAAGCATACTATATGGGCCATAATGATAAACTTTCACAATGATGGTATAGTCATGCTCATCAAGAAGCATTCCATCATCAAGTTTCATGATCCAGAGAATGATAGTGTGTACAATGTGAAATACAGGCCACATAGGTGACCTTCTTTTGTTGTAAAGGTATAGTAATAACACAGAACATGCAATCATCAAGTTTAATGATACTAGCATAACAGCATTTAGGTTCTACTCTACAGTTATTACATAATTCTGAAATAGGGACAGGTACACGGTGAAGTTGTTTGCATTTGCAACAATCACAACGGAGAGAATGTTGGCATACCTCTATGCTACTTTCATGTACTGTGACTGAAATTTCTTTATATGTGGTATTTGGAAAACAATGCAATGACTAAAGCAGACAGCTGTTTGAAATGATTGCTGCCATGTGCTGAAGAAATTACCTTTTTAACTAGTCCAAAGTACACTAATTTTAGCAGTTATGAAAATAGGGAAAATAAATGTTTCCAGTGGACAATACTAACTTCTGAAAGTGAAATAAATGAATTTATAAAATACAATAAAACTAAAAACTTTATCAGCTACTTTTTTAAATTTACCTCTTAAGTCCAGTTAGTGAAAATGACAGAGCAGACTTAGCCATCTCTTGATAGGTGCACATCTGAAGTAAGGCCAAGCTGTATACTCTATTACCCAAATTACACCCATCAATCATACACCAAAATAAAGGAATTAAAAGTTATGTTAACAATACCAAAGATATACAAGGTCTTTTTTAAATAACCAGGATAACCAGTGAGGAAAACCTGGCAAATTCTTTTTCTTCAAAAATCAAATTCTATGCAAAGTATGAAACTGTGGAGTGGAACCTTAAGACAAATTATGAACATTTATGCAACAGCTATTCTCTTTTTCATATCATCATGTATGATTTTCTCAGTGAAACGGTACATTAATATTGATGATATGCATGAAAATAAGCTAATTATGTATATTATGCTCTTGCTTATACAATATGCCTTGTGGCAGTATTGTGTGTCAAATGTCCTTACTTAATAGAAAAATAAAAAGTCTTAGAACACTGAAGGAAAATCAACTTAAAATTAAAATTGTTGGATTAAGTGAAAGAAAAATATAACAAAAATGTTCTTTTCATTCATTTGTAATAAGATTAGGGTAAAAATGATGACAAAGCAGATTCACATACTAGTGCTAGAAGAATTAGCAAACTTTTTACCCTTTGACCTCTGACCTCTGTGAACCTGGTCCATTCCACCCTTGTTCAACTGTAAAATTTATCAGTGACATCTCGTCAATAATTGTGGTAAATTTCATGTTTCTGTCTTATAGCATAACATTAGTTGCTATGTTGAAAAAATGCAATAGCTTATTTTTCCCCACTGTATGGCATTGGAAGTGGGGTGTGTGCTTGCATGAGACTTTGGTACTAATGAAATTCTGTTCTGTGGAAGAAATGCATGATAATTATTCAAAAGGACTGCTTGGATGCTTCTGACTTAAATGTTTCAGCCATACAGCCAGTATTAAATCATGCAGTAATAACACCTGTTTGGTCCATTTGGTTCTGCTACACAGTTATTACGTACTTCTGAAAAATGTACAGGCATAATGTGCAGTTGTGTGTATTTGCAACCATCACAGTTGAAAGAATGTTGGCATACCTCTATGCTACTTTTATGTACTGTTACTGAAATTTCTTTATATGTGGTATTAAGGAAATGACGTGCTGCCTAAAGCAGACAACTGATTGAAATGGCTGCTCCCATGTGCTCGAGAAATGACCTTGAACGAGTCCAAAGTACACCAACTTTATCAGTTATTAACTTAGGGAAAATGAATATTGCCAGAGTAGACAATACTAACTTCTGAAAGTGCAATAAATTAATAATATTTTTTTACAAACCTACAAAAAATTATGTTAGTTTTTTTTCAAATTTAACTCTTAAGTCCAGGAAGTGAAAATGACCGAGCGGAGCTATAGCTGTCTTTTGAGGGATGCACACCTTTAGTAAGGCCAAGCAGTATACTCTATAACCCAAATTACACCCATAAATCATACACCAAAATAAAAAAACTGAAAGTTATTTTAACAATTCTTAAGATATACAAGGTCTTTTTTAAATAACCAGGATAACTAGTAAGGAAAACCTGGGAAATTCTTTTTCTTTAAAAATTAAACCCTGTGCAAAGAACAAAATTGTAGTCAAACAGAACCTTAACAAATGAACTTAAAAGACATAATTTAAACAAAGTCAATAAAGTATGAAAAATGGGTCACAATGACCTACTTTGTCATGTGGGTGTAGTACTACTCATCAAGATGCATCCATTCCAAAGTTTAATGATTGCAGATAAAACTGTATGTACAACAGGTGCCAAAAACCTACGTGGTCATAAGGTAAATACAAAAAAATTAACCAAGAATATGCAAATCATGTACATTTATACACAAGTTAACCCCCTTGCCCCCGTTCCAGGAGGTAGATGCTATGAATCCCACTCCAAACTGTAGCCTAGGGCCTAGGAAAAAAGAATATTTGAGATGCAATAAAGCTGTACATATGTATACATGCTTCTACATGTACAGAAACTAACACCAATGCCTGGAGGTAAATACTGTTCCTCTCCTGTACTTTGTAGAGGTGAGCTATCAAGTAACATAGTTCCATAATGTGTTTTGATTACACACCAAAAATTTCTAACAGTTGAAATACCAACATCAAAATATTTGGGAAATCAGACATATTTCAAATTTATATAAGCACAAGATAGTAGGAGTTTAACTAAGTAAATGTACTTAAGAGTACTATATGACTCCTACATGAAAAAGGAGTGGTATAACGACATGAAAAAAAGGAGTGGTATAACTACATGAAAAAGGAGTGGTATAACTGCATGAAAAAGAAGTGGTATAACTACATGAAAAAGAAGTGGTATAACTACATGAAAAAGGAGTGGTATAACTACATGAAAAAGAAGTGGTATAACTACATGAAAAAGGAGTCGTATAACTAATTATGTATCGCTTTCACTTGAAATTTGTTCAATATTATTGACATAAACAGTAACAATGTAACAGGTCAAAGGTCTGGTCGCATGTTTTGCAACTTATAAGATTCTTTATACATGCACACACACATGGACATGTCACAATGTAAACAAAATTTAATTGCATGCATCTATAAAGAAACCAATGTTGAAAAATAAGATAAAGCTGATCAAAAAAAATATTCAATTGATAATATATATGGAAGCATTGTTCTTTTAAATTCCATTTTCTAACCTGCGTATGACGAATCTTTTTGCCCAACTGGTCTACCCTGCAATTTCTCTTCTGGACTTGGTACAAGTTTTTCTGGACACATGGCACCTACAATTAATTATCTTTCTTAAAAATGTTGACATTGTAAAACTGAGTATATTAATTTTGTTAAACCTTTATCTAGCTTTTGCCCAAACTGTATGTGCTTTGAAAATGTGCATATATTAGTCTGAGAAGAAGAGGGTAAACATCTAGACCATATCACCACCACCACCACCCCAATCACTGACATAAAGTATTGTAGATTCTGGGTTGTAAGCATTATTACATTATTTTCTTGTCATGCTTTTTCATAGGGCTTACATGATGTCATATGATTTGCAATATTTCAAGAAAATGCACTGTCATGATGACATCAGAATGTACTTTTTGTGTTGTGCAATACTGATATAAAGACAGGTGTACTACTTCATGCAACTTCATTTTCATGGAAATAAAGGACAGTATAAAATTGTTTCAATACGTTATTTAGTGCAAAAACAATGTCATGACATCACATACAAATTAATGTCATGACAAGGTAATATGATGAATTATAACAAATCACATGATGTTGTGTCACCCATCTAAAAAACCTCTCATAAGAATCATAACAAACCACACGATATTGTGTCACTCATCTAAAAAGTCTCTCATAAGAATCAAGTAATAAACTCAAATATTGTTTAACTTCAGTACAAAAATTATACTGACCCAAGTTTTTTTTTCTATTTGTTGCAGCAGTATAAAATCACTAAGAAGGGAAGAACAATAATGAAAACTGGAATATTCATTATTGTAGGAACTGGATCATCCACTCTACAGAGCTCTAGATAAGAATTTAACAAATGGGATATTTTACTCTCTGGTTTGGAACTAATTGCATTTTATAAAAATAGATGGCATATTTTGTGAAAACTTCAAAACACAAATTTATGCTATCAGACCGAGTCTTAATTATCATGATGTTTATTATGCTTTATGTATACATCATATGGCTTTGTATATACATCATATGGCTTTGTGTATACATCATATGGCTTTGTGTGTTTACATCATATGGCTTTATGTATACATCATATGGCTTTGTATATACATCATATGGCTTTATGTATACATCATATGGCTTTATGTATACATCATATGGCTTTGTGTATACATCATATGGCTTTATGTATACATCATATGGCTTTATATATACATCATATGGCTTTATGTATACATCATATGGCTTTATGTATACATCATATGGCTTTGTATATACATCATATGGCTTTATGTATACATCATATGGCTTTGTATATACATCATATCGCTTTATGTATACATCATATCGCTTTATGTATACATCATATGGCTTTATGTATACATCATATGGCTTTGTGTATACATCATATGGCTTTGTGTATACATCATATGGCTTTCTGTATACATCATATGGCTTTCTGTATACATCATATGGCTTTGTGCCTAAGACTAATTTTGATCAAGTACTATTATCGATTGTATATTATGCTTTCTGTATACATCATATGGCTTTGTGTATACATCATATGGCTTTGTGTATACATCATATGGCTTTATGTATACATCATATCGCTTTATGTATACATCATATCGCTTTATGTATACATCATATCGCTTTATGTATACATCATATGGCTTTGTGTATACATCATATGGCTTTCTGTATACATCATATGGCTTTCTGTATACATCATATGGCTTTCTGTATACATCATATGGCTTTGTGCCCAAGACTAATTCAATCAAGTACTATTATCGATTGTATATTATGCTTTCTGTATACATCATATGGCTTTGTGCCCAAGACTAATTCGATCAAGTACTATTATCGATTGTATATTATGCTTTCTGTATACATCATATGGCTTTGTGCCCAAGACTAATTCGATCAAGTACTATTATCGATTGTATATTATGCTTTCTGTATACATCATATGGCTTTGTGCCCAAGACTAATTCGATCAAATACTATTATCGATTGTATATTATGCTTTCTGTATACATCATATGGCTTTGTGCCCAAGACTAATTCGATCAAGTACTATTATCGATTGTATATTATGCTTTCTGTATACATCATATGGCTTTGTGCCCAAGACTAATTCGATCAAGTACTATTATCGATTGTATATTATGCTTTCTGTATACATCATATGGCTTTGTGCCCAAGACTAATTCGATCAAGTACTATTATCGATTGTATATTATGCTTTCTGTATACATCATATGGCTTTGTGCCCAAGACTAATTCGATCAAGTACTATTATCGATTGTATATTATGCTTTCTGTATACATTATATGGCTTTGTGCCCAAGACTAATTCGATCAAGTACTATTATTTATTGTATATTATTCTTTCAAAACATGCATGAACATTTGGAATTTGAACTGATTGCATAATTTATATTGATTGAACATGCCATCATACAATATGAACTGTACTTATGGCAGGTCCAATACACTGACAACTTTGGACTAAATGCTAAAAAATAAATTGTTTTTCATAATTTAAATGCATTAAAAAATTTCTGTATGCATTTTTAGTAGATTTGTCTACATAAAGTAAATACATACACTGCTTTTCTAGAGCTCTGACTCTACTTGTATATTTATGTAGCTGGACTCATATACATATTTATAGAGAAAACACATGGACCTTTGAGTGCTTTAGCTGGACTCATAAAACACACGGACCTTTGAGTGCTTTAGCTGGACTCATATACATATTTATAGAGAAAACACACGGACCTTTGAGTGCTTTAGCTGGACTCGTACATAATTTGTTGTGTGCAAATGGTACAAAAGTCTTTCCAATATGCCCTAACATATATTTAACAACAGAAAAGAATGTGTGACTTACATGATCATTTATTAAGTACCATACTTGCTTATCAGTTGAGTCCAACTGCAAACATCCAACGCATGATGTGCCAGCAGATCAGGGTATATGTTGTTTGTTCTACTGATTACTCCTAACAAACTGCAGATCTGCTGGCATATTATGCAATGACAGATCTGGGTCTGTGTAGTTTGTAGTTGGACTTAACTTATAAGTGAGTACAGGATTAAGGTAAAAAACCTGACTTGGAGCTCATAAAACTCTGAGCTTGAGTTTTCTCTGTGAGTTACTGTATATACTCGGTTATAAGTTGAGTCCAAATGCAAACTGCACAGACCCAGATCTGCTGCCAGATAATGTACATTAAAAATAAGAGCACACAACCTTTACTAATTCATTCTAATTTTACTAATGGAAGTCTTTTACCATTATTATTTTTTATGCTTTCATACCAGGTTGCTCTTCAAAAAAATAAATGTTGTAGGTCTTTAATATCAATTTTCAATTGAGTCAGAAAGTTTCCTCTTTTTTTTGTTAAATGCTGCTCAGGAGTAAGGCAGACTGGCATCATTTGTATATATTCTCAAGAATGGGATGTCAGAGTGCTTTCTATAATACTGGTCTAAGCTTGTAAGAATACTTTAAACAGAAATTATTAGAAGTTTTATTTCAAAGTTTATCTACTGACATCAAAAATGTATTAAAGTATGGCATTATTTGTAAAAACTGTAAAGTTCTTGATGCCATGGGATTGCGGTGAATTGTATACCTTCAATAAGGACAACTGTCCTCTTACTCAATCTGGATTAGAATAGAAGAGCATGCTTTCTGTGTCATAAGATTCAGAAAGACATGCAATTTGTTAGGAACAATCAGTTGAGACAAACAGAGACCCTGAATTAAATGAATCTTTACACTTATTACCTAATGACATTGTCACGGAATTGTATGATTTATATCAATATGTATATGTGATCAAAAATGTATTCGGGTTTAGTTTCCGACTAGAGCGTTACTCGAGGATTGTTTATTTTTTCGGCTCTAGTTATTTTGAAATACTGAGCGCGATTCACCCCGTGCTGCACGTGCAAATTGCCTGCAGTGAAAACCTAAGTTCCTAGCTGCAGCACATATCTGTCACAGCTAGGGTACATATAGAGAAAATTCTCTATAAACAAATTACACTACGACGAGTCTTGTCAGAAAGCTTACCTCTTTACGGGAGCAAATCTTCAGCTGTAGAGGTATGTGAAATTTAAGATAGTATTCTTTATCACTATTCGTTTTATATGACATAATTGTTTCATATATTAGATGTTTTAGAATTTATTCTAAATTCTACAGAAAGTCAATACCTAGGTCATACAACGCCATGATATTAGAAATACTATAGTCTGGTACAAGTTAGCTATTTGTTGTAACTGAACAGACGGATTTTATTTAATTATACGCAGCATGCTTTGAATGATTAATGTAATGTGTAACAAGATGTAATTCATGTGCGCGCATGCGCAACATATATCAATGCAAAAGTACTAACCGTGTCATATGTACTACACAGTTTAGTTGTTATACTTTTAGCTGCCTTGTGTGGTGCCTTTGTGTGTTGCCTTGTGTGGTGCCTTGTATGGTGCCTTTGTGTGCTGCCTTGTGTGGTGCTTGTGTGCTTTATATATGGTTTGGTGATGTGAAGTCACAGAACTCTGTGTGGTTTCTTGTGACGTGTACGCTGTGTCTGGTGACGTTGTTTCGGAAGAGTGTACTGGTTTTCTCGATGCGAGGGACCAAGGCTTCTCGACCAGTGGGTCTGTGTTAAATGTGAAGGCTCTCGAGGGATCCTTCAAGAGACTGGGAGGGGTGGACCATGCGTGGTGGCTCCTTGACCATTGGCTAGAGCGGGTGGAACCGGAGATACATCTTGGTCGTCAAATGGGCGCCACGATAGTTATATATATTACGTGTTCCATTTTATTGTTATTCTCACTATTGCTATCTGAGCAAAATTACATGTATTCACATTTCAATATCGCTATATGTGTGATAGATTCATAATTTCATGCATTCCCGTTTCAATATCGTTATATGAACGACAGATCCATAAATTCATACATATTCTAATATCGCGAGATGAGTTAATAGATTGATGAATAAATGAGTATCATATTGATAAGTGCATAAATCACATGCTTTGGTCACCCTTGGTACTTAATAAGACCTTGTTTATATTAGGGTGTAGATCATATACTCTTATTTGTTGATTGGTGATAGGATGTTATTCACGTTTGTTTAAAATTCCATTCGTTAAATTCATCTTTGATTTTTCTCGTTGAGTTACTTCTTGTTGATAGTTCCATGTTAGGAACTTTATAATTTTCCTTATCTTTTTGTTATAATGGTGTCAGATTTGTTCATCTTTAAATTGCGTTTATAAATAAATATCTTATTAACGCAGTTGCTTTCGGTGTCTTCACTAATCCAGTCCCAACCCGGCTTCATCCTGTGACGAATGGTGTCAGAAGTGGGATTATTGGATTAGTCGGAGCACGGACTTTAGTTTGCATAGGTCTTGACTCCGGTAAGATTTTTCAGTTATCTGTTTCAGATTGTGACCTTCCTGACAAGAGCTAATTCAGGCGGGTGAGTGAATACCTCACTCATATTTTGTTTTATTTACCATTTGTTTATCATATATACATATTGCATATATTTGGAGAAAGGATATACGGTTGGTTCGTGTAGTCCTAAAATTGTATGTGTTATATGATAGTGCACTTAGGATTGGTGATCTTATCAACAGTATTTATCATGTCGTCGCTTAAAGATCTAGTGGAGTTGGACAAACAGTTTGGGTATGAGGGGGAGGCCCTTAGAAAATTCGTTCAGGAGGAGCAGGCTCATGAAAGGGACCAAAGGGTAAAGGAGGGAGATATGGAAAGGGAAAAGTTAGAATTAGGGAAGCAGGATGAGAGGGAAAGAAGGAAATTTGAAAGGGAGAAAATGCTATTTGAGGAAAAGAAGATAGAATTAGAGAAGCAAGCAGAGAAGGAGAAGATAGAACTAGAGAAGGAGAAGATAGAACTAGAGAAGAGGGCAGAGAAGGAAAGGATAGGGTGGGAAAGGGAAGCAGAAAGGGAAAGAATAGAGCAGGTAAGAGAACTTGAGGAAAGAAAGTTAGAGAGGAAGAAACAAGCAAAGTTACAAGCCATTGAGTTAGAAGACAGGAATATGGAGAAAGAACATAGAAGGAAATTTGAATTATTAGAGGCTAAGAAAGATGGTCAACAAGAATCAAAGTTAAGAGGCCCTAAATTACCCCCTTTTGAAGATGACAAAGATAACTTAGATAGTTATTTACATAGGTTTGAGCGATATGCCACCATCCAGAAATGGAAAAAAGATGATAGTTCCCTCCATCTCAGCACGTTACTTAAAGGTAAAGCGCTAGATGTGTATTTGCTTCTACCCATAAACGATGCATTAAACTATGACGCGTTAAGAGAGGCACTCCATAAGAGATACGAGTTGACAGAACAAGGGTTCCGCAAAAAGTTTAAATATAGTAAACCCGAGAAAGGCGAGACATTCACCCAGTTCGTCAGTAGGACGGGGAATTATTTCCAGCGTTGGGTTGAATGTGGTAAGATTCAAAAAACGTTTGAGGGTCTTACCGATTTTTTACTTAGGGACCAGCTGTTAAACACTTGTGGTAGGGAATTGTACTTGTTCCTGAGGGAAAAGTCCTTCAATAATATCTCTGATATGGCTACTCAGGCAGACTATTTCGGCGAAGCTCGGAGAGGTACCCAGAATGTAAGGGAGGTAATCAAGCTAAAGATCTGAGACCCAGAGAACCCGAGAAACTTGGTACAAATAAAGGTGGAAACTTTCAATCTGGGAAGGGTACAAATCGTAGGGATAGACAATGTTTCACCTGTAAGGAATGGGGTCACATCACGCCCGATTGTCCGAAAAGGAAGGGGTTTGTCCAGAGAGTCGCGGTTGCTATTGAAAGCAGAGCATGGTCAGGAGGCGGTAAGCACAATGATTTTCCGTGTGATAATTCGGCATCTAATAACGCGAATAAGGTATACGAGTCCGCAGCGCATGCGCAGGTCGGTCATGATGTTATTCAGTCAATCGGCACTTGTCTTTTTCCCGAGGCGAGGGTACCGACTGCTACTGGTACCGCCAACGGTCAAGAAGTCACAGTCTTACGCGACACCGGGTGCACGGGCGTCATAGTAAAGTGGAGTCTCGTTAGGGATGACCAAATGCTTGGCTGGAAATCCCCGTGCATGTTATTAGATCAAACGATTGATCGCGTTCCCGTCGCGAGAATAGAAATCGAGACGCCTTTTCTGACCGGAACCATGGAAGCACTGTGTATGGAAAACCCCATATACGACCTAACTATCGGAAATGTCGAGGGATCTAGACTCCCAACTCTCTCTGATTTCCGGTTTCCAATTGTACAAACGGCCGAAACTAGGGCGCAGGCGGAGAAAACGCCACTACGTAAGTTGAAACTTCCGGAAGCCGTGGCCGATATCTCGCGCGATGAATTTACGCGTGAGCAAGGGCATGACGCGTCCTTGAGCGCGACCGCGGAGAGGATCGTATCCGGTACCGCAAAACATTGTAAGGGCGGTTCAAGTTTGAAATTTATACGTAGGGAAGGTTTAATGTATAGGGAATTTACCACGTTGGATGGTAGAAAGTATTTCCAACTTGTTGTCCCCCAGAAATTCAGGTCCCGTATACTTAGAGTAGCGCACGAGTCCGGTAGTGTAGGTCACTTGACTAGGAAAAGGATGAATGACAAAGTATTGAGAGAATTTTATTGGCCAGGTGTAAATAGTGATATAGAACGATTCTGTCGTTCGTGTGATGTATGCCATAAAACTGTTGAAAAGGGCGTTTTGAATGTCGTATGTATTGCGGTCATAGAAGACAAGCCAAGCGACCCCAATACAGAAACTCCCCTTGAGTACCCCATGGTTGTAGGAAATGAGGGAATAGATATGGTCAGCATGTGCCCAGAATTACCTGAAGGTCAGCGTCAGCAAGTCAGGGAAATTTTGAGTAAGTACCCAGACGTATTTACGGATAGACCAGGTAATACTGGATTATTAACGCACGAGATAAATTTGAATACCTCGGAGCCAATCAGAATTAAGGGATATCCGATACCCTTTAATGCAAGGGAGACAATCGATGAGGAAGTAGGTAAAATGTTAGACCTGGGAGTGATTGAACCCTCAAACTCCCCCTATTCTTCCCCCGTGGTATTGGTCCGAAAGAAAGATGGAACGAATTGATTTTGTATAGACTTTCGACAACTAAATAAAGTCACCGTGTTTGATGCTGAACCGATGCCAGACATGGAGGGCTTGTTTTCAAAATTGGCAGGGCACCAGTACATTTCTAAATTAGATCTTACAAAAGGATATTGGCAGGTGCCCATCGCTGAAAATGCCTGCGTATTAACGGCATTCGCGACCCCTAAAGGTCTTTTCCAGTTTAAGGTTATGCCTTTCGGTCTGGTTAACGCCGGTGCGTCGTGCGTGCGTCTTATGCGAAAATTGTTGAAAGGCATGAACAACGTAGATAGTTTTGTCGACGATATTCTTGTATATACACATACCTGGGAAGAACATGTTAGGGCATTAGTCGATCTGTTCGACAGACTCCGCAAGGCAAATCTCACAGCGAGACCCTCCAAGTGTAGCATAGCATATTCTAACTTGGAATGCTTGGGCCATCTAGTAAGTGGGTTAGGGCAGTTAAAACCCCACCCTGACAAAATTGAAGCGATTAAAGACGCTCCTAGGCCAGAAACCAAGAAACAGATACGATCGTTTCTTGGATTGATAGGTTTTTATAGGAAGTTCGTTCCAAATTTCGCCACTATAGCTAGTCCATTGACGGATTTAACTTGGAAGGGGCAGCCCAATAAAGTTTCTTGGGGTTCATGCCAAGAAAGAGCTTTTAACGCTCTTAAGGGAAGATTGATCAGTGCACCGATCCTAAAGTTGCCAGAATTAAATAAATCGTTCATATTGAGAACTGATGCGTCCGACACGGGATTAGGAGCAGTTTTGCTACAGGAGCAAGATGGGGTAAAGTTACCCATAGCTTACGTTAGTAGGAAATTGCTGCCTAGGGAGCAAAACTACTCCGTGATCGAAAAGGAGTGTTTGGCACTGGTGTGGGGTATAGGTAAATTCCACACATACCTTTTCGGAAGGGAATTCGTCCTTGAAACGGACCATCAGCCTCTCATATATTTGAACAAGGCAAAAGTTGCCAACGCAAGATTGATGCGTTGGGCATTGACTCTGCAGCCATATAGTTTCCGGATCGAAGCAATCAGAGGGTCGGAAAATGTAGGGGCCGATTATTTAAGCAGAGTATGATTTGCAGTTTTTTTTCTTACCATGATATTCTGGTAATGTAAATAATACGTTTCAGTTTGTATTTTTGCAAAATTCCGTGATTTTCTAAAAGTGTTTCCACTTTTTTTTAAGGGGGGAGGTATTGTCACGGAATTGTATGATTTATATCAATATGTATATGTGATCAAAAATGTATTCGGGTTTCGTTTCCGACTAGAGCGTTACTCGAGGGTTGTTTATTTTTTCGGCTCTAGTTATTTTGAAATACTGAGCGCGATTCACCCCGTGCTGCACGTGCAAATTGCCTGCAGTGAAAACCTAAGTACCTAGCTGCTGCGCATATCTGTCACAATTAGGGTACATATAGAGAAAATTCTCTATAAACAAATTACACTACGACGAGTCTTGTCAGAAAGCTTACCTCTTTACGGGAGCAAATCTTCAGCTGTAGAGGTATGTGAAATTTAAGATAGTATTCTTTATCACTATTCGTTTTATATGACATTATTGTTTCATATATTAGATGTTTTAGAATTTATTCTGAATTCTAGAGAGAGTCAATACCTAGGTCATACAACGCCATTTATAACAGAAAAACATGTTGCTGCATACTAAAAGACAAAATATGACAAAAGTCTATTGAATGGACTGATGCTCTACAGGCTGAAAAGAATTTCCAGGAATCCATGATAAGACCATTTCTTCTTTTTTCCTACTGTGTGCTGAAACCATCTGGTGGTCATACTGGATTTTAGATTGGCACCATTATCATTTCAAACCAACTAGTCATCATAAAAGTCTTTTAGTGAAAACCCTGAATTTCAATCCTATCAAGACATCCTCAGTAAGCTATTCAATATTTTCTTCCATAAGTTAGACCAATTTTCAGTAAAGCATAATGAAATCTCATGTGTTGATATTGTTGTCTTGGAAACCATGAATTTGAAAAGTTCAGACATGTGACCTGATGAAGCCATGGCAAACATTATGTTCGACTCAAATATTCATAAAGTACGCTTAGACCTAAGTGACCTCCAGTTCAGTTTTTAGAAATGCAGTTCATAACCCAATAGGGCTCAATAACTTTCTGCTAGATCTCTAAACTTACATAATCTTTGTTGTTTCTTTTTTTTATTTCACTTGGCAGTGGTAATCATCCCTCCCAACATGAGACATACTCAAATCAAAATGACATGATGTCCAACAAACCAAATCGTTGCCTTCTTTGCTTTTTTCCTCAAGAATATGAATATTTCTTTTTATACTTCTGTATTGCCTGCTTGAACTTTTTATACTTCTGTATTGCCTGCTTGAACTTTATAAAAGGCCGATTGTCCCTTTCACCTTCAATGTGTATTACTTTGCTGGACAACATTTCTAGATAATGCTATAATTAAAGCTAGGGTACTCCTGTAAAGTTAGTCTTGTTCCCCAACCAACTCCACTGAATCTAATATTAAAAAAACCCAGATCTGGACCAAACCTGGACAAGCTAATATCCAGATTTGATTGCAACGATCGTATTTTTGCATTTTTGGCTATTATTCTGTAAATCGGTAATTTAAGGGTAATTTCAGTAAGACTTATGATCAAATTGTAAGGGTTAGCTGGTCTGAAAGCTCCATTTAAATACTACCATCCATTCAGAAGGATTAGCGATAACAAGATTTTCAAGATGCTTGCCATGGTGGCATTACATGATGTCAGATCAGGATCATTGTCATCTAGGACCAACTAGACACCATAAGGAGACTTCTGGTGAAAACCCCATGTCAATACAACTTTCTGTTGGGCAGCAATATTGGATGTCTCATTGGCACCACATTTAGGACCAACTAGACATCATAATAAATCTTTTGGTGAAAACCTTATATCAATATAATCATCCATCCAAGTGGAGTAGTAACAACAAAATTTTCCAAATGGCCATACTGGACATCGGATCAGCAACATTTTCATTTGGGACCAACTAAGACATTATACAAAGCCTTTCAGTGAAAACCCTATGTCCATACGCCCATCCATTCAAGAGGAGTAGCAATAACACAATTTTCAAAATGGCCACCATGATAGCTATACCAAATATCACATTGGCATCATTTTCATCAGGACCAACTAACATCATAATAAGTCTTTTAGTGAAAACCCCATGTCAATATGACCATAAATTCAGGAGTAATAGCTATAACAAGATTTTCAAAACAGCCACCATGGTAATCATATTGGATGTCAGATTGGCACCTTTATCATTTACCATATTTGCCGGCCTATAAGTCAATACTTTTTTACCTGGAAGTCTGGCCTTCATCTTATACTCCGAATCAACTTATATATGGATTATGTCATTGAAATTGCTTGACTGTATTTAATGTAATTTTTCATACATGAAATTTTTTTATTTTTTTTCAAAGTATGCACAATAATATTAAAAAAATATAATTATCATTTTGGGGAAGAGTTCGTGTATGAAAATATATAGAACCCGACATTGAGCAGGATTCCAAAATATTTACATGATCGTCAGTATTAAATTCACGTGCATCAGACATAATTGCACTAAAGCAGCATGCACTAGTAATATATGTGGTTTAAATTTGCTTACGTATGTGCGTATTAGAATAGACAAATTAGAAAAAAAATAACCATGACATGGACATGGGTATTCCATTGCACATTTTTCTTCTTGCACCTTGTGCTCGAAATAAAAATATGCCCCGACATGAAAGGGAGAGATTTCAGCCCTTATTCGTGCTATTTGGGATAATGTACTTTAATGACCCCATCAAGCGGAAGCTTTTGTCAAAGAGAGAAAACAGTCATAAAATTGTTAATGGAAATTAAAAAAATACATACCATACTCATTCAGTTTCAAAGATATATAATTTATATTTCAACATTCACAATATTTATATCCATATAGACTCCATTTATTTTAAATCCCAAGATGACCATTTAGCATGCTGTGTTATTTTCTTTGAAAGTACAATGACCTCTATATTCCCATGAAATATGATTACCGTTTATCAGTAAGTGCATGTACACTTCCTGTAATTAGGCAGCATTTTGGTCTGATCTCTGCTCATGAATTCAAACCTCCGACACTTCTGTTGGCGAGAGCAAAAGATGTGACTGGTTGAGAAACTAACATGAGCAAGCATCTGGCATTACAGGTCATTTCACAGAACTACATACATAACATGCTTTACAGGATCAATTACAATACCCTATGGGTAGCCTCATTTCCCTATTGGTAGCCTCACTAATTTGAACACATCTACTGCTGGTGTCAACTGGAATGACCTGGCCAAAGCTGTAGGTATATTTAATTAGCATGTAAATAACACTGCAAAGCCATGTAGTTCTTTTGACAATGGATATCTCAATTAAAACAAGAATGAACTGTTTATTGAGGTATTAATTGATAATGGAATATAGTAGTGCCCCTGTACATGAGTAAGATCACAATTATCAGGTAACTCAACAATACAGATTACAATCGCCCTGTAACCTCTCTGTCTCTCTGTGTCTGTCTGTCTCTCTCTCTCTCCAAAAGCTACAAGTAAAAACTGCTCTGAATGCATACGTTCTTACACACTGACATAGCATTGTTTCCTCTCTCTCTCTCTCACACACACACAGACACACACACGCACTTTCACGCATTCACTATAAACAACAAGTCTTGATCAAGTTCTTTTATTTTTTATTGTATATATAATTTTATAATGAGGTTACTGTTGCTGTAAGAATAAATTTGCACTTAACCTTTTGACAACAGAGGGTTCATATCATTCTGTACAATGTACCAATAAATAATACATGTACAGACCATCTTAATAATTTTCCCAATTAATCTGGAATAGCATAGTGATACCAATAATATTCATAAAACCAGAAGTTACTAGTGAAAAACACAAAGCCAAGGTGTTGATCTGGTTTTGTCTTATACTCCACATCGACTTATATATGGATGAAGAATTGAACATTGACGAAATTAGCGAATTCAACATATACTCCACATTGAGTTATAGGCAGACAAATATAGTAAGACCAACTAGACGTCATAAGAAGTCTTTAGTGAAAACTCCATTTTTATATGACCATCTGTTTAAGAGTAGTGGCAATAACAAATTGGATGTCTGAGGTGCACCATTTTCATTTAGAACCAACTAGACCTTGGATTGAATGTATCTGTAAAGTTTAGTGGAAATGATCCAAGTAGTTTAGGAGGAGTAGCTGTAACAAACCTGTGCTAACAGACGATGTACTATGGGGTTTAGACCATTGCATAAGCTCTTTTGGTCTATGACCAGTCAAGTTAAAAATGGTAGGTAAATGCCCTTTAACTTCAGCCAGCTATATGTAGTAACTAAACATTAAGACGTAAATAGTAACTAAACATGAAGACGTAAATAGTAACTAAACATGAAGACGTAAATAGTAACTAAACATGAAGTCGTAAATAGTAACTAAACATGAAGACGTAATAGTAACTAAACAAATCTCTTAGTTGCAATTATGAACTTTTGGCCTATAAAAATCACCTTGTTGACTTCAAGTGATTGCAGATTTTATGGTTGATGCAAACCATGAATTTAAAAACTGAACAAAAAATAATCAACCTGTGAAGAAATTAGGACTACTCCACTTTCATTGGCATTAACTTTTCATGTCAGCTACTGCATTCATAATTTCATGACTGCCCAAAAATTAAAATTAAAACTAAAAATGCATCGATACTAGCCTCAGTTTTGGGACAAAGTGGCAGTGGATTGCGTACCTTTAATAAGGACAATTGTCCCCTAATAGATTTGGATTATAATGGAAAAGTATGCTTTATGTGTCATAAGATTCAGAAAGACACGAGTTCTGAATGAAAATTGAGCACATGTAACGCATATACTTGCTTAAAAGTTAAGTCCAACTGCACAAACCCAGATCTTCCATAGCATAATGCGCTAGCAGATCCAGGTTTATGCTGTTAGTTAGGAGTAAATCAGCAGAACAAACAACATAGAGCCTGTTCTGCTGGCACATTATGTGATGGCAAATCAGGGTCTATGTTGTTTGAAGTTTGACTTGACCTATAAGGGAGTATATACAGCATGTACAATTTTCAAGTCTTGTTTCTGATATTGTTACAGTGGCATTAGTGATGATGAAATATTTAATATCACATAAAGCACTGCAAATTTCCACTAAAGAATTTTTCAGAAACACTTATGATTTCAAATAAATTGCGTGACTGACCTAATGACTGACCTAATGACATATATAAACAACTACTTTAATTTCTTGCCTCTGTCCGGTGACCTTGATCTCATTCCTATGCTGCCGAAATCTTTTTCCAGTGCAAACACTTTTTGATTCGTGTCTGTAAATAAAGCAAACATAAAATCTTTATTGAATCTGTTTAATCAATGTTACATGTGCATTCTAAGGATACACAAAACACCAAGTAAAGGTCCTACAACTTTATGTAATGAAAACTACAATCCCATTGTTGCTTACAGATGCAAGCCCAGCCATTTATCTGACTGCTTTATGACTCAATCCTTGTTTTTAAGAACGGCAAAAGATTAGAAATTTTAATTAATTTTATATGTATGTTTTATCCAAGAGAGTAGAAATTTTCATTAATTTTATATGTATGTTTTATCCAAGAGAGTAGAAATTTTCATTAATTTTATATGTTTTATCCAAGAGATTAGAAAATTTCATTAATTTTATATGTATGTTTTATCCAAGAGAGTAGAAATTTTCATTAATTTTATATGTATGTTTTATCCAAGAGAGTAGAAATTTTCATTAATTTTATATGTATGTTTTATCCAAGAGATTAGAAATTTTCATTAATTTTATATGTATGTTTTATCCAAGAGATTAGAAATTTTCATTAATTTTAAATGTATGTTTTATCCAAGAGATTATAAATTTTCATTAATTTTATATGTATGTTTTATCCAAGAGATTAGAAATTTTCATTAATTTTATATGTATGTTTTATCCAAGAGAGTAGAAATTTTCATTAATTTTATACGTATGTTTTATCCAAGAGATTAGAAATTTTCATTAATTTTATAAGTATGTTTTATCCAAGAGATTAGAAATTTTCATTAATTTCATATGTATGTTTTATCCAAGAGATTAGAACTGTTACAGACTAGCTGTAGGAAGATAAAGAACAGAAATGTGCTGGTTGACACTCTAATGTCCAGGATTCTGAGATTAATGTACTGGCTAACTATCAATTCAGATTGAATCTGATATGCACTGAGTGTAAATTAAACTGACAGCAATCAATATAAAGCAAATTTCAAAAAGAAATAATTGAAATCAGTTGCAAAATTAAAACCAGTCTGGAAGTTAATTAAACTCTCTACCTATTCCAACTAAAAATAAAATTTGAAAAAAATGACAAGTTATTCTGATATCCTTACTTTGTCAACAGGTAGAAGACAGTACTAGACAGACAGATAAATGGCTGCATATGTAAAGAAGATAGAAAGAAAAATGAAATACAGCCCAATACGCATGCACAGGCTTGTGATGTCAGTAGAGGAACTGTGCCCAATATGTATACTAGTCAACGATAGGACCAATAAAACTTGCTTTTGCAACATTGTTTAAATGATGTGTATATTTCTATTAAGTATGGCTGAAAACCTCTGCACCTATTTTTGTTTTCATTAAACGGTTTTGCTGATGTTTATATTCAGCACTGACCTGTGTGTCATAATCGTGCCAGAATGGACACAAAAACGACAAATTATGTGCATCTTAATCATTTTCTCCACAAAAAAGACATGCCTTTTGTACAACAGTAATAGCTAGAGACCAAATAAAGAATCAATCATCTTTATGCTGATTATGTATTTGGACAATCAAAATCATTTCAAAAGAGTCTTGTATATTCAATACGTGTGTGTTTAGGTGTCATTTATATTACACAAAGCCATCTGACATGGAATGCAGTATTTAACAGCCCCAACTTTCACCCAGCAATTAATTACCAGCAAAAGTTTGATAATTGGACAACTGATAATTGATAATTCAGAAAGGTGTCATTTATATTACATGAAGCCATCTGACTTGGAGCGTCATATTTAACCTTTTTCTTTCGCTATTTATTCCCTTCACTTTGTTATTTTTGCAATTTAATTTTACATCTTTTCCCAATCATGGTTAATTTAAAATAATGAAATTTACTTTCAACTGTAACTTGGTATACTTCTGCACATTTTTCAGCAACCACTCACAACCTACTATCTCTCTCCCTCTCCATGTTGTTACTTGAACCTACAGTTTAAAAAAATAATAAAAAAATATCCCATGTAAATATATTAATATAGATGTGCAGCTAAGAACAATGCGACTTTAATATCAATGTGTCTGCTTCAGACAGACATGCTTGTGAAGAGAACCTTGTTTTGTCAGGACATGCTTATTACAGAGAACTATGTTCTACTAAAAGAATTGATTACACATTTTTTTTTTTTAAATAGGGGCTGCATATGAAACTTTCTCATCCAATGTATGGTAATGTTTACATACGGTTGGGGGAGGGACTGCTTGTATTGCGAAAATATGTGTACGGATTTACATGTCTTCAGCAGTCATGAGAATAGTCTTATATCCTCACTCTCTCTCTCTCTCTCTCTCTCTCTTGCAAAAGAACTAAATAATTGTATACACTGTACTTTCATCTGACATTTAGCTGAAAATGAAAACACAACTTTGTGATATTCAATTTTTTGTAATGTTGAGACAGTGAGGACATATTTGCCCTACTATATCCATTGACAACACACCTCCTTCCCATGCTGAATAACAATTGTGATACACAATACAGGACTCCTCCAGTGACATCACATAGGCTTGTGTCACAGAAACTGCAGAAGTTGTACATGGCCTAGGGGGAATATTCTGATAGGTACATTTAAACTAAAATATCTTGCTAACTATTGATTGCATCGAGTCAAAATTTTCAGATACTGCATAAATCATCATACTAAATAATTCTCTCTGGACAAGTATATATTGACATGAACTATTTCCATTCCTGATGCAGCATTAGCAAACTTCTTTGAGTGACTAGTAGATTTTGAAAGCTACTAGTCCTCCTGGCTACTTAAATACTGATGTTAAATTCAAGCCCTGCTGCAATGCTGTATTTTACTAAATACATGTATTATCAAACTAACTTTCATCAAAAGCTTCTGACTGGCCAGCCATAAACCATCTGCCACCTCCCTGTGATACAAGGCCTGTTTGTTTCAACCCATCAAGTGCATGCTGCACTCTGTCTTCTTTTACTTTTAAGTGAGAAGCCAGCTCAGATACAGTGGAAGGCTTTGCAAGTTCTAGGAGAGCATCACAGACTTCATTACACATCATTCCTGAAACAACATTTAATATTGAATCAAATGTTTTGCATTTACCCATCTATACTCGCTTATAAGTCAAGTCTAAGTGCAAACAACATAGACCCTGATCAGCTGTCACATAACACACCAGCAGATCAGGATCTATGTTGTTTGTTCTACTGATTACTCCTAACAAACTGCATGAATCCAGATCTACCAGCACATTATGTAACAGCAGATCTGGGTCTGTGCAGTCTGCAGTTGGACACAACTTATAAAAGTGAGTACATATGGTATATGCAGTGTATTCTCTTGGTTCAGTAACTATTTATTTTAATGATTATTGCAACAAATTATTAATGACAGTACTGTGTTTGATTACTACAACACTATATGTATTCATGGGTCATATAAACTGTGTGTATATGAGGTAGCAATTTCATGGACAATGACTGTCACATTATGTATGTGAGGGATGAATAGCAATTTCATGGACAATGACTGTCACATTGTGTATGTGAAGGATGAATAGCAATTTCATGGACAATGACTGTCACATTGTGTATGTGAAAGATGAATAGCAATTTCATGGACAATGACTGTCACATTGTGTATGTGAAGGATGAATAGCAATTTCATGGAGAATGACTGTCACATTACACATTTTTTCTGTCCAGTCATAATTTACCAACTGTATCCATAAGTCCATTTTTATATGAAACTTTTGCTGACATTTGAACTTCAAGTTTAGCAGAAAAGAAAAAGAATACTGAAAAAACTACATAAATGCTTGCTGCCTGTTTTGTTAAGGGTCATTGTGAGCTTGACCTTTGAATTCTGCAAGGCTTCTTTGTCTCAATAATGACAACCTACAAGTGAAGTTTGGTGTTGGTATATTCAGTGGAAATCAAGTAATGTTGTATGCAACAGCTTACACTTATGGAAGTCTGATCAGTGACCTTGACCTTCAATCTTTATAGGTACAATTAATCCGCAGGCTTCTTGGCAGCATCAAAAGCAATATATCTAAGTTTTGGTGAAGGTATATTTAGTAGAACTCCAATTGTTGTAGTAGACTATTTAACTTTCTCCAGTCATAACTTTAACCTTTGACCTTCAGACCCCCCCCCCCCAATCAAGTCTTCCCGATACCATAAAGGGCAGTCCATTTGCAATATTTTGTGAAGGTACATCAATCAAAACTCAATGAAGTTACTGCACAAGAACAACATTTTGCTAATGTCAGTCAGTGAAATTGATGCTGCGACTTAACACCCTCAAATCAATATCATTTTTGTTTCTTAAAAGGAAACCCATGTGTAAAGTTTGTGATAGAATGTGAAGCAGAAATCAAGCTATAGCATATTACAAGCTGGACAGACATGACCATAACATAATATGCTCTACATTAACATAAGCACATTAAAAGGCTGCTCATTATCAAACAAGTGCCTGGTTGCCAAGAATTTAATCTAGAATCTCTCACAGCAAAATCTAAAACAAATACCGTCAGATGAAAGGGCTTGTCATCAAACAGCCTTGTATTCGTATCTCCACAGAGCTACAGTTCTCCTCAATCACTCTGAGAGAAAACCCTTAAGTCTTGCAGGGAGTCAAGCCAATTTCAATGCCAAAAACATAGCAATACAGAAGTTTTTTCCCCCAAAATACAGGAAGTTTTAAAGTTTTCCCAGCAAAAGACAGGAAGTTTTAAAGTTTTCCCCCCAAAATACAGGAAGTTTAAAGGTTTTCTCCCCAAAAATACAGGAGGTTTTAAAGTTTTTCCCCAAAAATACACGAAGTTTTAAAGTCCCCCCCCAAAAAAAAAAAATACAGGAAGTTTTAAAGTTTTCCCCCCAAAAAACAAGAAGTGTTTAAGTTTTCCCCCCAAAATACAGGAAGTTTTAAAGTTTTCCCCCCAAAATACAGGAAGTTTTAAAGTTTTTCCCCAAAAATATAGCAAGTTATTAAGTTCCCCCCCCCCAAAAAAAAATACATGAAGTTTTTAAGTCCCCCCCCCCAAAAAAAAAAAAAACAGGAAAACTATAAGACTTATAAACTAAAAATATAGGAACTTTATAGGAATTATTGCATATTTTCATGTTTTTTAAGTGGTTACCAAAATAGGTATGCATTATTCCAGCACTTTTCAATACAAATGAATGGTACTGTACTATGTTCAATTTAACAACACACAACTCCCATTACTATCAATTATCAAACCAGCCCTAAATGGCCTCCAAATATCTTTTTGCCACATAATATCCTTAATACTCTTTAATAATTATAATGCTAAAGCATGTGGATATACAAGCTGTCAAACATCGGATTTGATCCAGAAATATTCTGTATATACATGTATTGCCGAAAGGACCATTCAACTGACCATAACTCAAAAGCAGCAAGAAATACCATTAAGTGTATAAAATACACTGACGTGTTGTCGACAACTCTGTCTGCACCAATTGCATGATTTAATGAATAGGTGAGATCAGACCACAAACCGTTTATCAGTATCAGTACAGGTCTGGGGGCTGATTTATTAGACTAGTTATAGTCCTTTACTGCAAAATATCACCATCAAAATGTCTTCATACTACTTCATACTTCATTCTACTGATTAGTCCTTACAAACTGCATAGACCCAGATCTGCTGGCGCATTATGCCGATCTGGGTCTATGCAGTTTGCAGTTGGTATCGGATTATACATGAGTATATACGGTAGTTCAAATCCATATTGGACTTTTCAATATAAACAACTATATAAACAACTAGGATGAGAGCAGTAAAGTTGAAATATTGTGTGAAAAACTATACAAAGTACAGATTAAATATAGCCAATTTGTATGAACCACGAAAAATAGGTGAACTTGTTGATAAAATTCTGTGCTATTACTGTCAGCTACCACTCTACCCACAGAGGATTGTGGGTCATACAGTATGACCTCCCTCTCTTTACCCTGCCACTGGTTACATTTTGGAATCATTTCATGAACACCTCCACAAGCTACTCATCATCACCAAAGACACTTTCAAAATCATGAAATAAAATGCTTTATAATTTAAACATGCTAATATATGCTGAAAGAGAGTGACATCTCTCTGACATAGTTGTGATAAAACCAAGACATTTTAGACAAAATAGTGGAACAGTATTTTTAGAAAGTGTTTCATCCAGTTTACAATTAAAATAGTTTGTAACTAGTTGATGAGGTGAAGAGACGGGGACCAAGCATCTTTGATGATATTTATTATGTACAGGAACATATTATATGGAAACAGAAACTTTTTAAAATGAATAACTTAGATGAAACAAACAGTTGCTTTTTTTAAGGTATTACCAAGTATTTTTGCCAATGTCAACATTTCAGACAAGGTACATTTTAAATATAGGAATTTATAAGAATTTACACAAAATATATAAGTCCCTGAATTTATAGGAATTTAAAAGACTGACACCCTGGTCTTGCACAGATTCTTCCTCACAGAGGTCGCCAAGCCCCTCAACAGGACCATCAAGTATACTGATGGTACAATGCAACCTCAAATAGAACAGAAAAGGATAGAACATAATCTGCTTTGCCAAAAAGAAACACAAGACTTCTCTCACACAACCTTAAACTGAGGAGTCAGATCAGCTACTCTCTATAGTCAATAAGTAACCATATATTGTACAACCTGTACAAATCTAAATTCTTTAAAAACATCAAATACTGAAATTCATGGTGAAAAATAATTATATTTTACCTACATTAATTAGAACATTAATTTTATTTTGTTCCAATAATGCAGATATTTATTTTGTAAAGTAAATACAAATCAGTACCATAAATATTATAGTATACAGGATTCCGTATATCGAATTTAGCTTTGCCAATGCGGGGAAAGAGCTGAAGTCAAGGATAACAGAGAGTGCTGCAAACTCTACAATGCAACAGTTGGATGGTACCAATAAAAAACTAATGGATATTTGTTTTTAAACTTAATTTTTTACCTTAAAAACATATAGTTATTATTCAATTATTATTCAGAATAAAAACTGTGAAAGAAGCCATATGGTTTCACAGCTTCATTGTAGATCCTGCATAAGTAAACTATTACTGTATTCATTTACAAGATAGTTACAGACAAATGAAACCAGTATGATGAGAATGATAATTTCATTTTGAAAATAAATTAACAAAGCAGGAAAACCCCACACCTCAGGCTCTTGGGTTTAGTATAGGCCCAATACCAAACACCCTCCTGCATGTCATACGAGTCAACTAATGGAGGCAACTTTATTGCCCTGGGATGCAGCATATAATGATGTTCCAGCTAAGAAGATATTGGACTTTTTTTAGAGTGTAGTTTATATAAAAATCTGACTTTGTATTTTAAGGATTTTACCCTTTTTTACCATTATCTTTGTTTTTCATGCCTTTTGGTAATACCGAAACTTACTCAGCACTATATAGCCTAGATTCTACTGATGTGCCAGTAAACCCATCACATATATACATACCATGAAACAGACACTAATATATTATTATCTGACTTAAATGTAGTATATCATATCATAGGTTCAGTTCCATGTCCTAACCATAATATAGTCTGATAAAAAAAATATGGTCAAGTTTTATCTATCGAAGTGGTCTGTGTATAGAAAGAAAACACCCTAGAGTGATGTAATGATAGTAATGATATTTCAGTAAAGATCAGGAGCTGAATTAGCTTTCAAATGAAGCTTGGGTAATTCATTGAATCTGTTATGCTATAATAACAGAAATAGGTAAGCTTGAGAACATTACAAGTTGTAAGCTGATGGATAAATGAAAGTTTCTAACTCATTACTCAAGTTATTAGGGATAATTATTAATTTTGTATCTGGGAATTGTGAAGGGCAGATAGAAATATTAATCTACCATTTTTCTATACTTGGATTTTCACGAATTTCAGCAACCTCCTTGCCGTCATTTCACACAAAAATTATTCAGAAAGTGCAATTTATTAAAACTTTACAACAATTGAAAAGATAATTACTTTTAAGTGATAAATTTTTTACAGGTTTTACTATATTCTATTCTAGTTGTATAAACACTGGTAATTACAGTACATGACAAGAGAAAAATAATCCAAATGAAAAATCCTGGGTAAAATTCTAAGATTCTAATTTGATGCTACTGATGGAAAATACTTAAATTTTGCTTAATGTAAACACTGAAGCATCTACAATTAGAGGAAAACATGGGCCAAATAATAAAGAAAGAGTCCCTGATGCTCCACTGGCTGAAAAGAATTTCCAGGAATTCAGGATACATGTAAGACCATTTCTTCTTTTTAACTGCCAATTGTTGAAACAATCTCTGATATTATTGAATGATAAGATTTTCAGATTAGCCACTGTGGCAGCCATATTTAATGTAATATTGGCACCAATTTTCATTTAGCACAAGCTAGACACCATTAGAAGACTTGGTGAAAACCCCAATTTCAGATTACTTTTCATTTAGGAGTAGCAATAAAAAGATTTTCAAGATAGCTGCCATGGCAGCCATACTGAATGTCAGATCAGCACCATTTTCATTTAGTACCAACTAGACATCATAAGAAGTTTTCTGGTGAAAAACCAATGTTGATATGACTTTCCATCTAGGATGAGTATAGATGAGATTTTGAAGATGGCCACTGTGAAGGCTACAATGGATATCAGATCCACACAATTTTTATTTATGATTAACCATACACCATAAGAAGTCTTCTTGTCGAAACCCCATGCTGATATGACTTTCCATTCAGGAGTAGCACTAACAAGATTTCCAAGATGGCTGCTGTGGTGACCATATCGGATGTCAGATCAGTACCATCTTCATTTAGGACCAACTAGACATCATAAGAAGTCTTCTGGTGAAATCCCATGTCAAGTTGACTTTCCGTTCTGGAGAAGTAGCAATAACAAGATTTTCAGGATGGTTTCAATGGCAGACATACTGGATGTCAGATTGGTACCATTTTCATTTAGGACCAACTACACATCATAAAAAGTCCTTTTGTGAAAACCCAATGTTGATATGACCACCCATTCAGGAGAAGTAGTGATAACAAGATTTTCAAGATGGCCAATGTGGCGGCAATATTGGATTTCCGAGTGGAACCATTTACATTTAGGACAAAATAAGTCTTCTAGTGAAATCCCCATGGTGATATGACTTTTCATTCATAAGGAGAAGCAATAACAAGATTTTAAAGATGGCTGCCCTAGTGGGCCAGATTAGATATCAGATCAGAACCATTCAAATTTAGGGCCAACTAGACATTATGAAGTCTCTAAGTGAAAACCCCATGTTGATATGACCATCCATTCAGAAGGAATATAGTGAGAACATGATTTTCAAGATGAATGCTATGGTGGCCATATTGGCTGTCTGAGCAACGCCATTTTCATATAGGACCAACTAGACCTTGGTATAAATGTGTGTTTGAAGTTTTGTGGCAATCCTCCAAGTAGTTTAGGAGGTGTCGCAATAACGAACTTGTGCTAAGGAACAGACGAGCACCAGACAACAGGCTATGCCATAAGCTCTTCTTGTCTATGACCAGATGAACCAGAAAATAATCTTCAGGGCTCTCTTTAGGATTTTGAAAATGGAAGTCCAAGGGTACAATTGAGAAAAAAACAAAGAGTACAGTACAAAGAAAACTGTAAACAATTCTGAATAGTGAGTGTCCAGACCAGATATTGAAGATTCTGGAAACAGTGGCTCTCACTGCTGAGTGTTATGGTCTTGTTATTTCCAATTATGTTGAATATAAACTAAACATATACAATCATCTGCCTGAAACATAAGCTCCTTTGTTTTATTCAAGCACAAACATATTTTGAAAAGCATGCAGTTATTAGCAGGTCATATATCCAGTCTGGAAGAAATTTTGTAAGTATCTGTTCCATCATTGTAAATAAATCAACAGCTTCAGTGCCAGTAGTGAGAATCTTTGAGATTTTTTATCTCCTGATGGATTGAAAAATAAAAACCTTGATCAACAACCCTGATATTTCAATGCAGTTTCAAACCGAAGAGTCTTTAGTATTTTTTCCAAAAAAGACTTAATGCCTTAAAAAGTTAATGCCTTAAAAATGTAAAGGAGTTCCCTTTATTTACAGTGAAACATGTCTTAAAGCTCATAAAGAAAACATTCAGTAACTGAATCAAATATCTTTTAAAAAATATGCCATATTACTTGAGTCTGACATTAATATTTATTCAGTATGTTTCCTGTGAACAAGGAACTTTGTTTAAATATGACAATAGTGGCATGTGCACAAATTTAAATCATACATAAGTACCCTTGGGCAGTTGCATACTAAGGGTAAATGGCGCCCTGGGCGACGATGATGGCCCAGACGCCCCAAGACCTCTGGCGCCAAGGGCAACTGCCCCTTCTGCCCCCCCCCCCCCCCCCCGTCGTTAGTATGCTACAGCCCTTGGGTTACTATTCTACAGAAAAATAATCTGAATCACTGCAAATAAATTCTCATAGTTCTGATAAATCTGGTGTTATTTTTTATGGGGGGGGGGGGGAATTGGATAATACAGTGTACAAACATGGCCATTATCAGAAAATATGGTGATGAGTCATTTATGCTAATATGGTTAGGTTTATCTTTGTAAAGTTTTGGCAATGTTTCCCTGTATTGTTTTATAACTATACTTTTAATCGGCATTATATAGCCATGATTGTTCTGATGTACCATTAAACCCTATGCATGCATACATACATACAGGGCTGTCATAAGGGACAAGTGACACACACAACCACCCAGAGCATCAAACCCGGGGGGAGGGGAGGAGCACCATATCATGGAGTTTGTTGTATTCTTTCTGAGTGGGGTGGTGCCAAAGGTGATGTTCGCCCAGGGCGCAGTTTCATCCAGTGCAAACTTGTGATGGCCCTGCATACATTCATATATACTTATTGTCACCCTTTGCATACAGGCTTTGCCCACTTGCCCACACAAGTACAACAGACTATAAGGCATTTATGAAAGTCACTGTGTAACAGTCAAATATTATAAACAATACAAAGGTGATCCTGTTTTTGAAAACAGTGTGAAGACTGGGTGTTATTTCAATCATTTGCAACAAAATGTTTTTCTTATAACTAGGGTTAAGGGTACAGAGCCCCAACAGAAAACGTGGGGGGTCAGGGGATGTAGGAGGAGATACAATTGAAACTGAGGACTCTTGATTGGAATGGCTGGAATTAATTAACAGTACCTTCACAACAAAATATGAAACCAAATTTGTCATTTTTAGCCATTATATTCACTGAAATGAACAACTCTGCTTTAATGATCGCTATGTTTGCATTATAAAAATAATTTAATCAAGCATGCTTAACAAATGCACATGTATGATGGCCTATATCATCGGAAAAGATGTTTTAGTACCCTCAAAATGCTGGAAAGGTAGTGTATGGTACTGATTTTGTATTAACACCATGAATATAAAATATTAATGACTATCTTCAGACTAATTATTAGCTAGCATAATTATGAATTCCATTCTCTTTGTCAATGCAAACAAACACCCTCTCAATCTCCAATCCCATATTTTCACTTCAATAAGTACTTAAGCTCAATATTAGCACATGACTCTAGTGCTACTTACACTTTGTAAAGATACAGTAGTTTACATTTTCTTCTTCCCTTATGTTTCTTTAATAGCAAACATTAGTTTCACCAGTTTTACATATAAACATACTAGACTGATATTATTTTCCACACAGGTTACCATTCTAACCTGCTGGCAGTGCCCAGGTGTATAGTGTGTGACATTGTACCATCTGTTCTGACAACTCATTAAAGAGTGTTTTGGGGAGATTCATAAGAAAGGCCTTCCTATAAAAGATACTTTTTTTCTTTTGAAGTGTTCTGGGAAGACTAGTTGACTGCTGAGATGCTTTAAAAGGTACTAACAGTTCATCAATATGTATGACAATGAACACAAAATTTGGGTTTTATCAAGATGGGACATTGATGTTCTATTCACAAGAAAATATATAAAAGTGGGAATACAAATATACCTTCATCTCCAATGTCCATGTTGTTTAGTTTAACTGGACCTGTAAATAGATAAACAAAAATCCTGATCATTTTAATACATTGTGAACAGTAAAATAAAGAATAAACATACATGAAATTCTAAAATTCCATCAATGAAGTAATGCAATATCAACCTCTGACCCAAGTATTCATTTAGCAGCATCAGTGATCCAAAACAGGATAACTATAAGTTTGGGGCCTGTCTAAAAATTCTACATGGAAATCCCTATCTGTGGCCTGCAGTTTTTTGTTGTTGTTTTTTTAGATAGTACATACAGGGTTACATGGGGCATATAATTCTTCAAACACATTGCCCTCAAACTCAGTGTGGGAAATAATTTTCTGGAGACTAACAAACTGTGGCTACTAATACCTTAAACTTAGTCCGAGTTTCCTCTGACCCTTCACACCCCATTTTAGATATTTGGACATCTATGTTGGGGTGTGGACATAAATGTTCAAATATCTAAAATGGGATGTGAAGGGTCAGAGGAAACTCGGACTACTAATACCTGTTATAATTATATTTAAAAAATAATATATGTACAAAAACACAGACCATGCTAATTATTAGGCCTAGCATATAAACACTTTCAAACAGGTCTATATGGAGTTTTTTCAAATGCTGTGGACTGTCTATTAAAGATGGAGTTTTTTCAAAGGCTGGAGGCAAAGCTGAATTATTTTCTATCGTCTTTTGGTTATTATTGTTCAACCTTTCACAAACTTACCACAAGCCAATGGTTGCAAAAAAAATGCTGGATGTTTTTCTCTGGAACGAACGTTAGCTTTTAAGTCTAAAATGAGTCGAAGATCTTCTACTGTAGTTTCACTGATGACATCAGCTGCGAAAATTTTAACAGAAAAAAGCGGATAACATTTTAAAGATCGTTCTAGAATGATTCTGAAAAAGTTGGTCTACTGTCTTTTCCCGCAGATATAAACACGGCAGACGTGAATTTAGCCATATCCTATTGACAAGGCACTCGGGTATGTTTTACTGGGCAACTTTTAAGAATGTTTTGTTTCGGTTTCTCTTCTTTCTCTATTTCCAACGAAAGCGAAAGGAAAGAAGGCATATACCTCATTCGGACCACCTCGGCTATTTCTGCGAAACCAAATAAAACGCGAATCTTAGCAAAGGTGACACAAAATTACAAAATTTTCATGAATTTTAAGTATATGTATGTGTGTGTGTGTGTGTGTATATATATATATATATATATATATATATATATATATATATATATATATATATATATATACCCCATAAAGCTAGTTATAATTTATTAAGTGAAAATAAGCTTTAAAAAGATAGTGAAAGCCTTTGTTATTATTGAATTAATTTACTTTTATTCATCATTATTGTGATTAAAAAGACATTTCTGAATTAGATAATGAATGACAGTATTCTGGAGACTTTTTATATTTCAACAATATATAAATGATTTTTTTTTTTTTTTTTTTTTTGCTTGATTAAAAAAACTGTGTACATATCTCTGCCTTGGCATCGTGTCATAAAATCATTATTCACAATATTTTTTTTACCATGCAACCTTTTCCAACCAATTGACAGACTTTATAGTCTTTAAAAAGAGAGAAAATTAATGTGACAATTGAGGAAAATAGAATTTTGCATAACATGTAAAATCATCAGTACTTGGCACTAAAAGATTATTCTCTTCCTTCAAAATGATAGAACAATTAGAAAATAATGTCTTCTAACCATTGCTTAAAAAATGTTCATCTTCAGATAATAAATTATAATAATATTTTCAATCCATAATATTCCCTTGAAACATATTTCAATATTTTATTACTTGGTCAACAAACATCAATTTGTAGGAAACTACTTAATGTTTAGAAAATTCATTCGTTTCTTGCCAATTACCTACCACATATTTAATTTATTTGTTTAGACATTTAACATTCTTTCTTCGTGCCCGATTTCAGTTATTGCTTACTCGATGCTATTCCGGATCTTCGGAAATTTAGTTCGACCTCAGTAATAGCTACGACCATTCACACAGGTTGTTGGTTTCTTTGCTTGAATATAAAATAATTAAAAGAAAAGAAAATATGATTTTTTAAAAATGACAGTTTTTCATTTTAATGATAATTTACAAGGCAAATTACATAATCGCAGCCGTGTATATAAAATCTAAGGTAAACATATCGTGTAGATAGAATACAGCTAAATACGTACACGTCTTCCGTGTATATAGCCACTACCAGAAGGGTACACGTACAAGTTGATCTATTTCAAATCAGTCTGTAATAGGTGAACGGCCCAAAAATTTGACCAATCAAAACGTGCCTAATCTTCGTTCGACTGCGACCCTTGTTAGCGAAGATGAAATAGGTGGCGCTGTAAGGATATTACGTACTTCTGACAGAGTGACAGGTGTAAGGTGAAGTTGTTTGATTTTGCAACATACCCAATGGAGAGAATGTTGGCTTACCACAATGCTACTTTCATGTACTGTAGCTGAAATTTATTTACTTTCAAGTCCAGGGAAGTGAAAATGACAGCTGAGCTAGCAGTATTTTGACAGATGCACATCTGATGTAAGGCCAAGCTGTATACTCTATAACCCGAATTACACCCATAAATCATAAACCAAAATAAAGGGAATTAAAATTGTTTTAACAATACCTAAGATATACAAGGTCCTTTTAAATAGCCAGGATAAACAGCGAGGAAAATCTGGGAAATTCTTTTTCTTTAAAAATCTAACTCCAATGCAAAATACGAAACTATAGAACGACACCATAGATGTTCATGTTCAACGATTTAACACAGAGCGCCTGATATACAGGGATCGTGATCTAAACGTATTTTCATAATCAGACCTATTTAAAAAAAACAAACAAACAGATACTCAGATTAAAATGAATATTTTACCAAAGAAAAGGTACTAGAGCCTTGAAAATGTAACTTGCGTAGGTTTAAAATGTATTTGATTGATGATCCGAGTGACATTTGTGCCATTATTCCTTTAGTAACTGGTTTCATAAGTCGTCACGTATTTTCGAGAGTAGATTATCGAGCATGTAATTTTCAATCTAGGCCTACGTTGCTGTGGTAGTCAGATTTAAAACAAATCAAATAAATAAAACAAACAAAAAAATAAAGCATATGACTTCCTGTCTTAATATTTAATGTGTTTACTTTGTAGTCAGCAGAACCAATTTAAGTAAGACGCGATTGATTTATGACGCAGTGGAATATGTGCAGCGACTGTCATTTGTACTTGCACACCTTAATTGCAGACAATGGGGGAAATAACACATTTCCTTACATTTATGCTATATAAGAACATGACAAGGGATATAACGGGGTGTAAAATGAGAAAAAGAGTACATCGATTTCTGGGCGAGATAGCCGAGTCCAAGAAGTTAGTCTCCGAGATCCACACGCTTATTTATTTTATTTTTTTCGGTCTTGATTGATACCAGCAGAGATTCCATTGGCAGCAATCAAGACTGAATAAATAAGCAAGTGGATCTATGTAGAGGCAATGTCTAAATTATTACAAGGACCTCATACGTACATTTGTTATGCAGTACAATGAAATTATTTCCAGTGAGGTATATATTTATCAGCAGCAGATGGGTCTGCATGGAGCTATGGCTGTCTGATGTTTTTTTATACCATCCAATTTTTTATGAATGCTTTTGCCATTCACAAAGTTGGAATAGTACTGTATTTGGATGTGGAAATTCATTATGGGAAATATTACTAGCCAAACCTCTCAAAAACTGGGTCATCAATTCAATCTAAAGTGTAAGTCACACAGTTATTATTCAGCATTTGTAAGAAAATATTATGTTACTGGTAAACTTATAATAAAATAAAGATTACTCATCTTTGTCATATAATTTTTTAAATTCTTTATGAATGTTGATTGGCTGCTGGCTTCCTACAGTGATGTTTAACCATCACAGCATAATCCTTCCTGAGAGAAACAATGCAATTAGGCACAGTGATATTTTAGACTGGTCCACTAGTGAAGAATGTTTTGATTGTTAAAATTGCCTGACATGTTATATGCTTTCTTTGTGTTGGATACTCTCGCAATGATATGTACTGTGTGATGTATGTTCATGTGTTGTGTAAATATTGACTAATGCACCCCCATATTCCAGTGGCACAATTGACTGTAGCCAGCTATCATGTTGGTGCCAAAATATATTCTTTTGTTCAGATTAAGAATTTTTCGTTCATGGTAACACACAGTTTTAAAACTAATATGACTTTGGAACACTAACAACATCAATCAATAAACTAACAAGAGTACCCTGAATGGTATATTATATGCCTGTTGGGTGTTTAATAGTCATCTGTGTAGACACAAGTTTGGCACGGTTGACTATGACAGACTAGAGATTACTGACCAACCAGTTGCACTGACCATGACCTTTCAGGTATGCAGTCAAAAACTAAACTCACTATGTCATAATTTTACTAGACTGATTTTTAGACCCCAAAATTTATATATCTCTTTCTAACCCAAGTGCAACCCATCCACAAAGTTATGGTGCAAAACCAATGGGTTTTTTTGTATCAGTGACCTTCACCTTTACCCATTTCCCTCAATAGTATGAACTTATCTGTTGGGAAAACTTGTAATCTCAACAAGCATGTGTCAGTAGCTTCCATCTGTGAAAGCTGGTTTATTACTTATCTTTTAGCTGCTAACTCTCAACTCTTGCCTAGTCATACACACAATCCTGCTCATTTACCTTCCCAAAATAAGGAAAAACACAGCTGATAGAACATGTTATTTATTATAATAAAAACTTAAGGCTCAGCAAATCATACGGACAGTTGGCATCACATGGGTTTTCAAAATGGTTGACTTGATAGCAATATGTATCGAGATATATTGCAATGCAATAATTGTTATCACAAAATATATCCCAGTATGGTTTCTGATGGAAAACCTCACCCCTATTACTCCACACTCATGCTGGGAAACAATCTGAGGACATCCAAATCAATGACCTAGTTCTGTGAATGGCAGATGAATTATACAAGAAAAGAGGCTGTGACCTCAACTTGGGCAGTCTGTAGCTTCACATAAACTCTTAAACTGGTGCCAAATTCTGCTCATTGGAAAGAGTAACTGTTTCTCCAAGACATGTGGTTGTGAAAATCACACACTTGATTTGTTGTGAGCATTAATGGAACCTGTAACATTTATTAATATTTACAAGGCTCAATCTGATCATGTAAGTGCTTGACTTTTAGATCAGTGGCCATAGTCATGTAAGTGCTTGACTTCTAGATGAGTAGTCATAATCAAGCACTTACTAAGTGACTTTTTGTAATTGAGTAATGAGATACTTTCAGTGGTTATCTAGATCTTAACAATATTGTACCAACTGCACGTGGCAAGATGGTACAATGGTGTACATGACTTTTTGGTATTTAGTTTTGTAATGTCTTTGCTGTTAAATGTAGTTCTAATGTATAATGCCTTTGTGATAACATGGGACCACTGCCACTGTGCCAATAATGACAATATACAACTATAAGTTGTATCTTTATTCATTTAAAGATTTTTATCGCAATCACATTTGTTGAAACATACTACGCAATCACATTTGTTGAAACATGCTATAAGGGGTCTATTCATAGATATTGTTCTCATATGAAACTGCTTCGCCATCCCCTTTTTAAAAACTGAAAATGTTCCCATATGAAAATGACAGGGGGAATGTGAAAATCCTGGAGCAATTGTTCTACTACACGATGAACCTACGTATAACAATATTGTTACAATTGGAACTGAGCAATCTAGACCAAAAACCTAAGTAACCACTTTTCTTTTTAGGCTTTGTCATTTTCTTTATAGTATACTGTATACACAGCATGGGAAGAGGGGTGCTCAAGCGCTCCATTTCTTGATCCCTGGATATTTGTTTCAGCAGCAAAGCCTTATTTTACAGATACTGAAACAGAAACAGTCGCAAAAGATACCAGTATGACACTCTGCCTTTTCCATCGCGTGCTAGAAAAAGATCTTGGATGTAAATAGTGGCCATATTCAGGGTCTATTCCAGAATGGTGATTGTAGAATTCACACTTATTTCTAACAAAATGTGTACCAAAAATTAATGTAATGTGCAAAAATAGTCCCATTTATTTGCAAGCCTCTACCTTTATTTCTTTCTTAAATCTCTCCTATATTTGGAAAATTGCCTCCACTTAGGGGAATTTCGACCCTAAATTTTCAGCTCTAGAATAGATCCTGCATTTTGAACTGCCCTCCGGCTTGTGGTTGTTATAATGTCATAATAACCTTCTTAATGTCATATTGATTTTCAATGATGTGTCATTACTAATAGCAATGTAAGCAATAATTTGAGACTGTGGAAAATGAATGATTTCTTCAATTTTTTTGTTCAAAAGTTACAGGAATAACATTAAAAATTAAAAAGTGCAGTTATTTTGTATATTTTTTAAATGTACTTGAATGTTATTTCAGTGCTTTTCTTTTATTATAAGGATCTATTCTTTGCATATCTAGCTGGATATTTGTCAGCCAAAAACTTACCAATTTGGGAACTATCACTTCAGTTACCTCTGAGTCTCTTTCAGAGAGTCAAAATTGTTCTACTTAACACCAGAAAAAGACACAGATGTTTTGATTGATTGTACTTCTGTTGCCAGATTGATTTCAGTGAGTATAGACTCAGCTCAAAAATGCAACTCACCATGTTCACAAACTAAAGCGTACAGTACCTTTGATTTAATTAAGATTATACATTTCCTGATTTTTCCAAAAAGATATTGACTGATAAATAACCATAATCTACCTTTAAGGAATGTCTTTTGATTTACATTTGCCAAAGTAAATTTCTTCAGAAGTGTCATTGCAATAATAATATAGCAGACAAAAATCAAAATGTAACTTCTGCTTCATCATTCAGCTGTGACTGGTTCTCAAGCCTATTCGCATAAATTGTTTTAAGAACCAGTTCAGTAAAGCCAGGAATAAGCCAAGCCATATTATAACAGCAAAAATAAGAATAAGATTTTTGTACAATTATGATTTCATCATCTATTGTCATTCAAATCATCTTTCAGAAACGTACATTGGCAAATTGTCTATTTCAATACATTATATGAAACGATTAAAAAAAATTTTTAATTGAACTAATCTTACCATTTCTAAAGGCATTTAGGGCCATCTTACAACATTCTTCCCATCCTAAACATGATTGGAGAAGTGTGAATGAGATCTCTATAATTAGTGGAGACAATAGACAATAGCCTAACATTCATAGCATTGTTCCTACACAAAAAGTAGAATTATTAATAAGAGTTCAAAGTACCCACAATAACCCATTCTATGATCAAAGACAATAGGATTATAACCTATTTGATACTAATGTATGCTCCAAAAAGTTAATCTACCAACTCCAAAAGAATTACTACCTTCTTGTAAGAAATGACATTTCTGTGTTTTTTTTGTAGAGAAGATATTCAGTCAGTGATATACACTTCTTATTGTTTTTCAGTTGGCATGTCAGGAACAAGAAAAATATTGAGCGGGTTCGTCGAGATGAAGAGAAAGCTGCAGAAGAAGAAAGAGAACGGCAGAGAAAAATTGCATTAGCGGTAGGCTTGGGAATATACTGTATATTTATTTTATTTATATTATTATTGGATAGACCTGTGATTTGGAAAGGGCATCCTACTTTCTTCACATATTTTCATAGTCACATATTTTCACATATTCCTATATTCTGCACATATTTATCATTGAATGATCTTTAATAACCATAAAATATTCAAAAATTGGTATCCCACAAATTCTCATTATCTCAGGGCTGAGCAAATCCCATAGCCCAACGTTACAGACTATTCATTTTCAAAGTCAGGCAAGTGACATTTTCCAAGCCGCTAGTCCGGGACAGGTGCTTTTTTCCTATTTTAAAAAAAGTTGGGCAAGTGCTTATTTTCATGCTATAATCACTTTATCTACTTTTATATGGCTATTCATGCCCTCCAGGCATACTGAATGCTTGATTCTACCCTTCTCCATGTATTTACTTACATCCTGATAACTTGCTTGTGCACACATTCTATTACCGCTTAACTGCATATTGGGTTAAACAACCAAATTATTAGCCAATCAAAACACGTGAAACAAAACAAAATTGGTATGATTAATAAGCAGTGTTTTAAACAACTTCATTGCCAGATCCTCACAAATGACTCACCCTTTGATTTTAATCCGGCAAGTTAATCCAATAAAGTTAATAAAAGGCACTTTACCAACATTAGTGTCGGTTCCCTTTATGAACTGATTAAATGGCAGTCATGATTCTTTAATTTTTAATTGATTATGCAGAGGATTAACTTCCATGTATGATATTGCATTTGAAGCAATACAATTACACATGTTAAGGAACTGTCTCTATTCATATTGAAAGGACAAAATGTATGCTATGATCACTATAGAAGTAGTTGTCAAGCAAGGTGATATTTACTATGTGGATAAAGCAAGTTTACTAAATTATTTTCCGAAGGAAGTTAATAAGGAAGATTCGGGAAGGAAAATTCTTGTGAAAGTGGAGAGGTATAATGTAAGACTGCCACTGAGTGTGAGGTAACTATTTCTCCAAAGAGACATAAGCCAGACACTATGACAACAAAAAATATAAAATATGACGCTACTAAGGGACTGAGAAATATTCAGCCACATTGGGTTGATTGTTATCCCTGGCTTGAATTCATTCACTCCGAAGGATAATTGTTTTGCAGTTATTGCAAAAAATGTCCCAAACTGGTACAGGTTGGAAATTCAACCATTGTATTTGTCAATGGAATTCAGGATTGAAACAATTAAGTCTCATGACAGTTCTGGACCTCACAAGGCTTGTATATGCATGACCCTAGCCAGCATGTGCAGAAAATCCCTGAAGTTAGATTTGCTGACACTCCACTAGGAAAGGCCCTTTCAAAAATAAATGAGACTGAAATGAAGAAAAAAAATTAGAGCTCTGTTTAACACCCATTATTGAAAACCATTTGTGGATATGGAAATGTTGTGTGCCCTCCAGGAGAAGAACGGTGTTGAACTTGGTGCTAATTATAAGAACAGATTCAGGGCAAGAGACTTCATTCTACCAATCGATCAAGTCTTCAGTGAAGAAGTTAGGGAAAGTCTGAATGACAGTAAATTCCTTTCTGTTCTTGCTGATAGAAGTACAGATGCTACCGTATCGGAGCAAGAAATAGTGCATATTAGATACCTAGACAATGGAAAACTGAAAACCGCTTATGTAACAATATATAATATCAACCTATGTTTTTGAAAAATTAAATTCATAGGAAATAAATATGTTGTACATTATTTCGTTTGTTCTTTGTATGCATTAAAGTCCATGCATCTCATCAAATCTTGACAAGTGATTTAAATTTTGGGACAAGTGAAAAGGTAGGTGGGATAAGTGAATTTTCTGAAACCACTTATCCTGGACAAGTGGATGAAAAAAATGTGCTCAGACCTGTTATCTACCAGCCATTGTAAATCTACAATCTTCTCATTATCTACCCACCAGTGCGTGAATCTACAGCCTTTTCATTATATGATTGGCTGAGCTTGTGAACACTCTACAAGTCATATTTTGATGGGATTTTGATAAGATTTGGTATGTAACCTTGTATCATCAAGATCTCTGATGAGTTCGATTATGAGTGAGAACCACACAGACTGATCAGATAGTTGAAATCGAACTGCAACCTCCTAGTCCTGAGTCCATTGCCTTAACCACTGAGCCATTGCAAATTTCTTGGGTGGGAATCTGAATGGTTTCCAAGTTATGACCCCTAAGGGTGTAAGAACGGACCCAGTAATCCATGCTGACTGCACAAATTAATTCCGGTTATGATGTAAATCAGGTGAACTTGGGCCTCTTGTTCTTTCACTTTGATTTAGGACCTGTTGACCCCAAAATCAATAGGTGCCTTTCTTGTCTCAATTGCAAGCCAGTTTGGTCATGCTTTGTGGCATAGGACTTGAGTTATTTTGTGGAAACCATTTTCCTATTTAGAGACCCGCTGACCTTACATTTAACCTTTTAACCCTTAAATCAATAGGTGTCTTCCTTGTCTCAAATGCAAGCCATCTATAAACTTTAGTCAAGTCATGTGTCATAGATCATAAGTAGTTTTGTTGAAACTGATTTTCATTCTTTCATTCCCAGTGACCTTGACCTTTGACCTTTTGACCCTTAAATGTGTCAACCCTCTTTCATTGGTCAGATACTCGACCTATGTAATCTGGACTTTTGACCTGTTAATCCTAAAATTTATATGTGCCTTGTTTCAAATGCAACCCATCCGCAGCCTTTGGTCATGCTTTGCAGCATAAGACTTGAGTTATTTTGTTGAAACCGTTTTCCTTCTTGAAGTCCCTCTGACCTTGACCTTTATCCTTTTAACTCCAAAATCAATCAATATCTTCCTTGTCTCAAATGTGAGCCATCATCAAAGTTTATTCAAGATATGTGGTACAGAAAATAAATATTTGTTGTTGTTGTTCTTGATTTTCCTTCATTCATTTCCTGTGGCCTTGACCTTTGACCTTATGATCCAAAAATAAATAGATGCCTTGCTTGTCTCAAATACAAGTGATCCACACAGTTTGATCAAAGTAGGCGATAAAGAACTCGAGATATCATGTAGAAATGAGTTTTCTTCTTAGAGTCACTATGATCATAATCTTTGACCTTTTGTAGCGCTGCAACATTTACCAAAATTTACACATGTGTATACGGTATACAATGACTGAAATGATGCCATTTAATCAAACTGATTTGAAACTCCACTTTTTCCTGATCTGCACATTAGGCTTACAGCTAACAACTATTTATAAGTAAAGTATTGCCATTGTGCATGCCATACCTCACTCCACTTTCAATTGTTTCATTTGCTATACATTGTTTACCTCTTATTATGACAGGATTCTGTTTGAAAAACATGTCTTAGTTTAATATATCTGACAATTTAGGTAAAACCACCTTAGGATTTTCAAGATATTTGTTTTGTATTTCTACATATATGTACTTGATGAAAATTGATAATACATCCAAATATACTGCCAGGACATGTGCATATGATGCTTTTATAGGATCTACAATGACCAAGAAACTCTGCAGTGACTTACAAACTTGAAACATTGTTTCTTTAAAATAGAATGTTACTCAGCAAAGGTTCTGTTAATGAACATGTTTATCAAAAGTAAATAATGTAGTTTAAATAAATTTTTGTCTGAATTATAAGTAAATCAGCATGATGTTTATTGTAAAATTCTTGTCAACTTCCGTTTATAGAGACCAATTCTCATCAGCTTTCACTTTTTAGGGACCGAATATTTAAATTTTTCCAAGGTATTTCTTTATAAAATTAATTATTTTTGTACAAATCATAGCAATAATATTTTTTTTTTATTTTTTTTTTTTTAACATAAGTTGTCAGGATTTTACATGTTCCCCTACATCACCACCTGACCTGGTGTATGGGGCATTACCTTAAATTATTTTCGCATCCTAATTTTTACATATGTTCTCTACTTAGACACAACACACACACAGACATACATTCACAATTATTATTATTGTACACAAAGAAAAACAGAGAAAGAGAGAGAGAGAGGGAGAGTTTTCAAGTTATATCAGTTGATTGGGCATGAAGTGACATTATATATTACAAACACATTATACACTATAATATACATCATGCTATAAAATGTACATTTGATATATAACACATTTTTCTTAGTTACTGGTGGAATAATGGCTCCCACTGTTCCTAAATCAACATAAATATTTGTTTCTTTTCAGATTTGACTGCAATATATTTTTCCAAGTTATAGTGGTCTTTAAGAAAAATGTTCAAACCATCTAATCTAGACACATCCCCTTTCATTTTACATATATAGATGTAGTATTTGGCAAGAAGGAAACAAAAATACAAAGGTTGTTCATATATTCCATCTGTACTTGTATCTCCCAATATTACAGTCTTTGCACTTGGCACAATATCTATGTTCACTTTATTCTGAATCCAGTGTGACATAGCATTTCACATCCTGTTGATTACATTACATTCCCAAAACAAATGCAGTATAAGTGAGTTCATCTATAAATTTGTTTTCATAAGATCTTCTCCTGTCTGGGGTATATTTTTCTCTATTAACAGTTTCCAAGCCAATAAAACATCATGCCAGAAAGCATTTTTTGTCTTTCTGGATAATGTCATTACATTTTCATCTCCTAATAAAAACAGATATTTAATTTCACATATTTCATACTCAAACAAATTAACATATTTTCTGTAAGATAGAAGAACCCTACGAATCCATGTTATTTTCAATACTAATATAAATTTATCAATGTCTATCATTGCCAACCCACCTTTAGAAATGGTTTGATATATAACCTCACTTTTAACTTTCTCCACTTTTGACTGCCATATAAAGGTGAAAACTAATTTATTTAATTCCCTGATAAAATTTTGCAGAGGATTTGATAACGAGATAAACAAATGATTTAGCTTTGGAATAATTAAAGTTTTCAAAACTGTTATTTTACCAATTGATGTTAAGGATTGCTTTTCCCAATGTTTCAAACAATTTTTAATCATTTCTACTTTATTTTCAAAATTCATCTTTACCATTTTATCCAAGTCTACCGCAAACTTTATGCCCAATGATGTAAATTCAGTCACCCACTGTAATTTTAACCTGTGATGAAATGTTTCTGCACTGTACTTCTTGCTTCCTATCCAAATCACTCTTGTTTTGGCAATGTCAAATTTCAGTCCTGAAATCCTTGCAAAGAAGTTTAATACTTAAGTAGAGGATTTCAGAGATTCAAAAGAGTCATCAAGAATTGAAATTGTATAATCTGCAAACTGTGGCAGTAAAAATTCTGTTTCATTTAGCTTGATAACTTTTATATTTGTATTATTCTTTAATAGTATAGACAATATTTCTGCGCATAACAAGAAGAGATATGGGAATATTGAATCACCCTGTCGACAACCGCTGGAAATTTTAAAAAACTCTGAAAGAAAGCCAGTTTGTAAAATTGCCGATGAGATATTACAACAGAAAGTTTCAGGCCAGTGCCTTATACTTGGTCCAAAATTTAAGAAAGTTAGAACATTACGAATAAATTTCCATGAAATAGAATAAAATGATTTTTAAAAATGATTAATAATAGCATACCTGGAATTTGTAACTCTTCTGTAATGTGCATAATATTATATATGATCCTTGTATTTTCTCCAATATATCTTCCTTGTACAAAACCAATTTGATCATCAGATATTATTTCATTCAATACTGACTTAATTCTTTTGGCAATATATCCTGATGCTGATTTGTATACAACATTAAGTAGAGAAATTGGATGCCAGTTCTTCAAGTATTACTTTGGTTTATCCTCCTTGGGTATGCAAGTTATAATGCCTTGTCTCAAAACAGTTGAGAATGATCCAGTTTCATATGCTTCATTAATTGTTCTAACTACAAATTCCCCATTGTCAATCCAAAATACTTTTAAAAAATTCAGCTGTGAAACCATCTGATCCTGGACTTTTGCTACTTTTCATACTTTTCAAACAATCTAATACTTCTGTTTTGGTAACTTTGCCCTCAAATACAACAATATTTTTTAATCTATTTGGGGGCCAGAAATTATTTGTATAAAAATCTCAACCCCTTCCCCCCCACCCTTGAAAATTATATGGTAGGTCCCTTACTAGTGATGTCACTATTGATGTGAAAATCATCCATACTTTAACAGAAAAATTCTACTAAACAGGCCTCTCAAACAGATGTGTCAAAATATATCATTTAATTTGAACAGGTACTTCATGCATATAGCCATGTGCATGTTCATTTACACTGTTACAGATTTTGTAAACATTTTCATGTGTAAACATTACAGCCTTAACCTTTTGACCACCAAACCAAGAGGTGTATCTCAAGTGCAAGCCATTTACAAAGTTTAGGTCAAGGTATCCAGTATACACAATCAAGTTATTGTGTGGAAACAGTTTTCTTTCTTTCAGTCCCTGTTAGCTTGACCTTCGACCTTTTGAGCCCAAAATCAATGGATTTCATCATTGCCCCAAATTCCAGCTACAGCTGTACTTGCAAAGTTTGGTAATGGTAGATGGTAGACATTTCAAGTTTATGTTTGAAAACAAAATAGGGAACAGAGGTGCAGATGGAAAACAAAATAACATCATTCTCTCTGCCTTATGGCAGGTGTATGATGAGACAAATGCACCTGTAAAAGCCATGATAATAAAACATCGTTGAGAGGAAACAAAAACACACATTTTTTTTATTGAAACTGAGATTTTACATAATCTTTATGATAATATTTTGATTTGGTCATTTAAGGATAATACAAATAATAGCAATCACTTTGAACCTTTATAAAAATGTGAAATTCCTCAATTTTGAGAATATCAGTAAGTCATACCCAGAGAATTACCAATGTAAAATGAGCAAGTTTAACATATGATTTTGTTGGCTGTTGTCATGTCAGGTAGCAATATGACTGGTTAGTAACCATGTTGTATTGGATATTTATTTGGATTGGTCTTTTTCAAAATTTACAGTAAGTTTCCATTATTTGGAATGCAAAGAACTCTTCTCAATCATAATGTTTTTTTCCTTGAAATCTCATCTATCCAGGTTGGAAAAAAAAAAATGTTCTACTTGCCTGGAATCAAGATTTTCTTAAATTTAAGCAAAAGTCAGAATGTATTCTTCTTATTCTACATAAAATTCTAGGCAGGCAACAGAAAATTTTACTTGCCCAGCTAAAGATTCTTAACTTGTCCTAGACTGCCAGACAACATATTTTTCCACCATTGATCTTTGCTTTATAGATGTTTACATTTTACTTACATCAAGATTACAATTATAGTTCTTGAAACCAATCCAAGAACAAAAGTGTCAAACCAGTATTAGGCTATAATGCCCTAGTTGATAATATTGGACTATGATGCCCTAGTTGATAATGTTGGACTATGATGCCCTAGTTGATTATATTGGACTATGATGCCCTAGTTGATAATATTGGACTATAATGCCCTAGTTGATAATATTGGACTATGATGCCCTAGTTGATTATATTGGACTATAATGCCCTAGTTGATAATGTTGGACTATGATGCCCTAGTTGATTATATTGGACTATAATGCCCTAGTTGATAATATTGGACTATGATGCCCTAGTTGATTATATTGGACTATAATGCCCTAGTTGATAATATTGGACTATAATGCCCTAGTTGATAATATTGGACTATGATGCCCTAGTTGATAATATTGGACTATAATGCCCTAGTTGATAATATTGGACTATAATGCCCTAGTTGATGATATTGGATACCCTAGTTGATAATATTGGACTATAATGCCCTAGTTGATGATATTGGATACCCTAGTTGATAATATTGGACTATAATGCCCTAGTTGATGATATTGGATACCCTAGTTGATAATCCTTACATGTCATAAATACAGAAATCCTTTCTAAATTGTCTCTTTAGTCAGTTGTACATGTGAATTTTCTGCTAAAATCTAATTATGCAGTGAATCTTAATTGAAAACATTGAAGTTGTGATTCTAAAAAATTTTCATCTTTTTAAATACTTTTGTTACAGGAACAGGAAGCAAGAACAGATTTCTTACGGACACAGACAAGGAAGAGAAAGTTAGAGTGCCATGTGGACACAGACGGTTTAGAAGACAAAGCACTAACCACCACCAGCACAGAAAACTCTAGTATTTATACAGCATCTGGTCATATTAACTTCTTCCAGGAAGATGAGGCAGGGGTATGGTTTTGTATTTGGTTTTGTTGATTTTAATGGCACTTTTAACAAATTATTGCAGAAATGGGAACTTAGTGCCTTGACCAAGGACACACCCAGGCAGATGACCCTGGATGGCCTGGAACAGTATTGAACACATGACATTGAAATGATGAGTCTAATGCTCTACCAACTGAGTTACTATGGCTCCTGGCAGGGGTATGAGTTTGCCATTGTATAAGAGTCATTTGCCAATTACTGTAAAGATCACAAGTGGCCATTACAACATACAGCACTCTCTTGTTATAATGTAGTATTTGGAGTCCATATCTGCTCACCATGTTATACATAAACTGTGGTATAGCAAGAATGTCTTAGACCAGAAGAGCTTATGGGATGGCCTGTCATCGTCTGTCATCTGACATCCATCCATCTGTTAGCTCAAGTTTGTTATCACTACTCTCCCTATTTTACTTTGCGGGTTGCCATGAAACTTTACACACACATTCATCCCAAGGTCTAAATGGTCTTAAATGACAATGTTGTTGCTCAGACATCCAATTTGGCCACCACAGAAGCCATCTTGAAATCATGTTATCACTTCTCCAGAAGAATGGATAGTCATATCAACATGGGGTTTTCACTAAAACACTTCTTATGATGTCTAGTTGGTGCTAAGTGAAAATTGGGCCAATCAGACATTCAATATGGCCACCATGGCAGCCATCTTGAAAATTTTGTTATTGCTACTCTTCCTGAATGGAAAGTCATATTGACATGTGGTTTTCACCAGAAGACTTCTTATGATGTCTAGTTGGTCTTAAATGAAATTGGTTCCACTTGGACATCCAATACGGCCACCACAGCAGCCAGGTTGAAATCTTGTTATTGCTACTCCTCATGGATGATCATATCAACATGAACTTTACACTAAAAGACATTTTAAAATGAAAATTGTGCCAATCTGGCATCCAGTATGTCCACTATGGCAGCCAGTTTGAAAATATTGTTATCACCACTTCTCTAGACTGGAAAGTCATATCAGCATGGGGTTTTTTTTTCACCAGAAGGCTTCTTATGATGTCTAGTTGGTCCTAAATGAAAATGGTACCAATCTGACACTCAGTATGGCCACTATAACAGCCATCTTGAAAATCTTGTTATTGCTACTCCTAGATGTAAAGTCATATCAACATTGGGCATTGGGTTTACACCAGAAGACTTCTTATGATGTCTTGTTGGTATTAAATGAAAAGGGTGCCAATCTGATGTACAGTATGGCCACCCTGGCAGCCATCTTGAAAATCTTGTTATTGCTACTCCTCCTGAACAGAAAGTTATATTAGCATGAAGTTTTCACCAGAAGACTTCTTGTGGTATCTAGTCAGTCTTAAATAAAAATTGTGTCAAATAGATATTCAATATGGATGCCATAGTGGCCATCTTGAAAATCTTATCACTACTCCTACTAGATGGAAAGTCATATCAACATTGTATTTTCACCAGAAGACTTCTTATGATGTCTAGTTGGTATTAAATGAAAAGGGTGCCAGTCTGATGTACAGTATGACCATCATGGCAACCATCTTGAAAATCTTGTCATTGCTACTCCTCCTGAATGGAAAGTCATGTCTATCTGACCTCAAATATGACTGCCAAAATGAACATATTGAGAATCTTTTCTCTAATTCTCCTGAATGGATGGCAATATGAACATTAGATTTTCAGCAAAAGTCTTCTAATGGTGTCTAGTTTGTCGTAATGAAAATGTTGCCAATCTTACATCCAATATGACTGCCACAGTGGCTAATTTTAAAATCATATCGCTCAAGAATATCAGAGATGATTTCAACATTCAGTAGTTAAAAAGAAGAATTGGTCTTATCTTGAATTCCTGGAAATTCTTTTCAGATAGTAGAGTGCCAGTCCCTTCAAGGGACTCTTTTTGTGATTGAAACATAGACTGCATGCACTACTACTATGTAGAGAATAATCTAAGTATTCAGTCCATTGATGTAATACATTCCTACAGTTTCTAGTCTACACTTTTATTGTACTGAAATAATTTGTATTCTTTACTTTTGTTGTAAATTTAATGATTTCTCATTCAGATCAAGAAGTCAGGCAAAAATGCTGAAAACACTGCAGAGAAAAAAGCAGAGAAGGAAAAATGGGAGAAAGATATTGGCCTTCTCACATACCTGGGTCAGAGCTCTGTTGAATCACAGAGTAAGTTAACTTACAATCAGATTATGACAAAATGACATTTAAAAATGCTAAAACGTAACCAGTCAGATTTATTTGAAGGCCAGACTGCTTTCTTTTTATGCCCCATCACAAATGTGAAAGTGTCAGATAGTGCTACCATTGTCGATCTGTGTGTCCATTCATCACACCTGGGTTACGTTTGCATTTGCATTAGGGAATTGAGGTATTTAGAAGGAGGGGATTTGTGTTCTATGAACACATTTCCAATTCTTTTTTGCATCGGTTGTAATGTAAGTATCATTCAAAAGCTCTAAAGCAATATATAAAAATAAATGTTTTTGTTTATTTAACGTGGAGATTTCTTGCAAAATATTAGCAGGGAATCTCTTGTTCTTCAAATTAAAAGGTACAAGTACATATTAATCATGATTTCAGGTACAAACATACATCAGGACTCTCAACATAATTTCAGGATGAGGAGTCCAGGACTTGGCCTTAAAAGTCCCCTGCCAGTTTCTAAAAGTCCCACCCAAAATCTTGAGAGTCCCCTCATGTGCTAAGCCCTCCTAAAAAAAATTCTATTTCTTTCTTTCTTTTATGATGGATGGATGGATGAAAGGATGGATGGATAGATAGATAGATAGATAATCACACTTAAACACTCAAACTATATACACTTTCTTAGAGTCCTAACCACAAACTTTTTTTTGCTCATGATAAATATTTAAATTATTAAAATATAAATATTTATTTTGAATGTAAAAAATCCCTGAATTATGCATATTCTATGTGGTGTTGAATTCTTTGATTGCCCACAAATTGCTGAATTAAAATGATTCTGGCAAGTGTTGAATTGATTATTGGAGTTATTTCCCTTTTCAAAATGAGTTATTTCCCTTGCCAAGCAAGCGATTTAATTGAGAGCTTTCACTGTAGATTTAGTTTGTCAACAATATCCATTACTACATTACTACTGTACACAAATTCAAATAGAAATTTCAGTTGATAGAAGATATACAGTAATGATGTAAAAACGATCAAGTTGCAACAATTGGTGGGATATCCTGAAAATTGTTTGAAGGAAAACAAATTCTTATTTACATATATGCTTTGAATGAATATAATTAGTGAGTGGAAATATATACCACAATTTTATTCATATTCACTGAGCAAATTTAAAGATACAGCTGATTAATTTCAAACATTCACATCAATGGTCTGTGCTGAGAGTCAACATGGTGGATATAGTTATGGAGTCACTAAGTCACACCAGTCTATCACTGATACACTGGTCTATCCATTTGTAGTTGCAGTAAAGTTTATTTTGGAATGGTTGAAAATAAAAATCATACAGAACAACAATGTTAAATATACAGTAAATAATGAAGATGAATTCAGATTATGGAGATACAAGAGGGACCACTTTATAAGGCTGTACAATTTGTGCATCCTATTCCAGCTAGCACTTTTTGCTGTGGCAAGGTGACCATTGCTGATTCATTGCATAAACTCAGACTTTTATTTAGATAGTTTGAAATACTACTAAGATGAGTACTTTTAAATATGAAATCAATTTATATCTAAATTAAATCAAAAACTTACTAATATAAAAATTTCTGGTCACTTTCATATGACTAAACTTGTTGCACAACCAAAATGTACTAATCAACATCACAGTGTGGATTATTACTTCTTTTGTCATACATGCTTTAGCATGTAGAATTAGTAATTACTGCACTTTCATATTCATGCACTCCTACCCTTTCCTTTGACCCTCGGACAAGGTCATGGTAATTTTGAGTTGGTCAAGGGCTCAGAAATAGATAACATGATATTTGTTCTTGAAAATCTTTATTGGTGGTATTCTTCATATCATTCTTAAAGTTTTTGTTTCACAGTGAAATGTAATTAGTATCAGTTTAAATGAATAAAATACTTGCAAATCCAACAATATACTGTGACTTATTTTAATCATTATTTTGGGTGACTTAGTATAATGTGGTCCCTCATCAAATATGTTCATGGTCATGTATAACGAGATCTGTCATCTCTTTCACTGAGTTCTAAAATTGCTACATAATTTTTTTATATCAGTTAAGTTCTTGGCTGATGATAATCCATGCATATATAATGTAGGAGCATGTTAAAGTAATTTATCTTTTTATGGCTTTGTGTGCAGCATTACATATGTGACACAACCTGCTGCCTTACCAGTAATGCTACTCACTTTTATGGCACTTATAAACTGGCTTTATACAAGGGGGGGGGGGGGGGCACTGTATTAACTTTATATTAGCTTATCATCACAAGATCAGTTAGCTTTATACTGATGTCTACTGTAGATTTATAAGTCACAAGACAAGACATGATAACAAGATCAGTTAGTTTTATACTGATGTTTACTGTAGATTTATAAGTCACAAGACAAGACATGATAACAAGATCAGTTAGTTTTATACTGATGTCTACTGTAGATTTAAAAATCACAAGACAAGACATGATAACAAGATCAGTTAGTTTTATACTGATGTTTACTGTAGATTTATAAGTCACAAGACAAGACATGATAACAAGATCAGTTAGTTTTATACTGATGTCTACTGTAGATTTAAAAGTCACAAGACAAGACATGATAACAAGATCAGTTAGTTTTATACTGATGTCTACTGTAGATTTAAAAATCACAAGACAAGACATGATAACAAGATCAGTTAGTTTTATACTGATGTCTACTGTAGATTTAAAAATCACAAGACAAGACATGATAACAAGATCAGTTAGTTTTATACTGATGTTTACTGTAGATTTATAAATCACAAGACAAGACATGATAACAAGATCAGTTAGTTTTATACTGATGTTTACTGTAGATTTATAAATCACAAGACAAGACATGATAACAAGATCAGTTAGTTTTATACTGATGTCTACTGTAGATTTAAAAATCACAAGACAAGACATGATAACAAGATCAGTTAGTTTTATACTGATGTCTACTGTAGATTTAAAAATCACAAGACAAGACATGATAACAAGATCAGTTAGTTTTATACTGATGTCTACTGTAGATTTAAAAATCACAAGACAAGACATGATAACAAGATCAGTTAGTTTTATACTGATGTTTACTGTAGATTTATAAATCACAAGACAAGACATGATAACAAGATCAGTTAGTTTTATACTGATGTTTACTGTAGATTTAAAAATCACAAGACAAGACATGATAACAAGATCAGTTAGTTTTATACTGATGTTTACTGTAGATTTATAAATCACAAGACAAGACATGATAACAAGATCAGTTAGTTTTATACTGATGTCTACTGTAGATTTAAAAATCACAAGACAAGACATGATAACAAGATCAGTTAGTTTTATACTGATGTCTACTGTAGATTTAAAAGTCACAAGACAAGACATGATAACAAGATCAGTTAGTTTTATACTGATGTTTACTGTAGATTTATAAGTCACAAGACAAGACATGATAACAAGATCAGTTAGTTTTATACTGATGTTTACTGTAGATTTATAAGTCACAAGACAAGACATGATAACAAGATCAGTTAGTTTTATACTGATGTCTACTGTAGATTTATAAGTCACAAGACAAGACATGATAACAAGATCAGTTAGTTTTATACTGATGTCTACTGTAGATTTAAAAATCACAAGACAAGACATGATAACAAGATCAGTTAGTTTTATACTGATGTTTACTGTAGATTTATAAGTCACAAGACAAGACATGATAACAAGATCAGTTAGTTTTATACTGATGTTTACTGTAGATTTAAAAATCACAAGACAAGACATGATAACAAGATCAGTTAGTTTTATACTGATGTCTACTGTAGATTTATAAGTCACAAGACAAGACATGATAACAAGATCAGTTAGTTTTATACTGATGTCTACTGTAGATTTAAAAATCACAAGACAAGACATGATAACAAGATCAGTTAGTTTTATACTGATGTCTACTGTAGATTTATAAGTCACAAGACAAGACATGATAACAAGATCAGTTAGTTTTATACTGATGTCTACTGTAGATTTAAAAATCACAAGACAAGACATGATAACAAGATCAGTTAGTTTTATACTGATGTCTACTGTAGATTTATAAGTCACAAGACAAGACATGATAACAAGATCAGTTAGTTTTATACTGATGTTTACTGTAGATTTAAAAATCACAAGACAAGACATGATAACAAGATCAGTTAGTTTTATACTGATGTTTACTGTAGATTTATAAGTCACAAGACAAGACATGATAACAAGATCAGTTAGTTTTATACTGATGTTTACTGTAGATTTAAAAATCACAAGACAAGACATGATAACAAGATTGCTGATAGCTGAATAAGCTGATGAATGTTAAAATGGCCTTCAAAATTTTTACCTGTAGCACAGGTGATCTTTTTAATATGCAGTAAGTTAATGTCAGGCTTATACATGTTACCTAATTACATGTATACTGTTATAAATGCCTTTTAAAGTAACAAATATTGCAACGCATCTCTCTCTCTTGTATACATACAATATATGCTGGAATTATTTTGGAAAGCCTTTGCTTTAGACCAGCTTATTTTCAGCTGAAACATTGTGGTATACTGGCATTCAAACAGTGAATTTTCACTGTACCATATATACTTGCTTAGAAGTCCAGTACAACTGCAGACTGCACAGACTCAGATCTGCCATCGCATAATGCACCAGCAGATCTGGGTCTATGCAGCTTGGCAAGAGTAACATAGACCCTGATCTGCCGGCACATTATATAATGGCTGATCAGGGTCAATATTGTTTGCATTTCAACTCGATTTATAAGTGAATAATCATGGTAAGCTTTAGTTGGGCAGGGGGAGTGCTTTATTTAGAATTATTTACGAATTTTTTGCTTTGATGTATTTTTTATTTTCTATTTCAGGCAAGCCTCCCTGGTATCTGGATAAAAAGAAAAAGAAGCTCAGAGAAGAGGATTTGGCCAAATCTGTACTGTAAGTTAATGGTTTGGTTTTGAATCTGTTTCTAGATTTTCCAATTTGAGGAGATTGAAAGGGTAACAAACTAAGTTTTTAATGATTTCTCATTCATTTTTTTCTAATTTTATAAGCATATCTTTAAATTTTAAATGTTTAAACACCAAATTGTTTCCCTGTGTGAATAATAGCAATAGCATTTCAACTGTTGATGCTGGCATTAATATCAAGCATGTTTGCAGTGATGATTTTGTGTTCATTCTTTGAAAGTTTTATAGTATAAATGGAAGCACTTTTTACAAGAAACAACATTTCAAAGAAACTTTTCTCTCTCTTTCTCTCTCTCTCAGGACAGGAGAAATTTGCTAGAATTGAACAATTGCGAGGAAGTTGATTTTCTTTTTTTTCTATGCAAACAAGTATTTAGATTAAAATTAGAGTGTAAATAAAAAACCACATTATTTTAAGTGTGTAATCCAAAATTATTTTTATGTATTGAATTTATAATCCATTATTGCAGAGATCTTTTCTCTTGCCTATTTGGTGATGTACATCCCAACATAAATTAAATCTACCCTGTATTGTTATGAATAATTCCAACAGCAATTTAAAAACCCCTTACCAGTTTTTAATGATAGCTTGTATACCAAGGAATTGATGCTTGACAGTAACCTCTCAAAGGTTTGTCCTCGTAACAATATGTGTAATCAAGTTATATTACCTTTCATAATTAGACAAAACAAGTAATGCATCTATCAGAGTGTTGTATATGGATTCATTTCAAAAGAGAGGTGTGAGGTCTGTATCTACATACATCTATATCATTTTTTTTATAATGATGCAAGAAAAGAATGTGGTTTAGAATTGAAAACAAGCCCCTGATATTGTTGCATTGATGAAAAAGTTCCTAAATTGTCATGATATTTTCATTTTGGATATTCATGTACTCTTCTTTTCTTGCAATACTATTCACCTGGTTTGTTAGTGAGCCAGTATGGAATGACACCAAGTCAGTACAGAACTCACCAGGCAAGGCTTTTGTGCCAAGTCCAAAGAAGTTTTCTACCAGCTCAGTTTTATTCCATACTGGGTATTTAAAATACCATGTTGACTAATTTACCCCATGTTAACTACTAACTCAGTTTTTTTACATACTGGGTCTTTAAAATACCATGTTGACTAATTTACCCCATATTAACTACCCCTGTTCACATTATTTTATATGATTCTAATGTGAGAACAGAGCTGAAGAATGCTGTGGAGCTGTAATAACCATAATGACCTCATTTGTGACCTCACATCACACTGAGCAGGTGTATTTTCTGCTCACCTGTTATGGCCTCATATCCAGTCTCCATGTGACAAACTTTGACCAATAAAAATGAAAGAAACTTGTCAGAGGTGGGGTTCATTAACTTTACTGTGTTTTGTAAACGTTGGGAACAAACATCGATTCATCTGCAATTTTATGTTTTCTTCTAGTGTAACGAATAAAGATGAGAAGCTGAAAGATGCCCTGGATCCCATCCACAAAATGCATTCGTATTTAGAGAAGAAATCACATGATAAGGTGAGAATATAATTACAGAGACACAGGTTGGATGATTGCTTGAATACTACCTTATTATTCTAAGAACTGTTCCATTGAAATATACATGGTACCCAGGCAGCGCATTTAAAAAAAAATATATACCAGGTTACTCTGATTACTCAAAGAACTCATTTGAAAATGATACAAAATTCTTAATTGCATCTATGGGTGACTACTCCACATTAAATGTGCCTTTCCTGGACCCCAAGTTTATTTTACTGGAACTGCCCTAATTTAAGTTGCATTTTTAGGCCAGTTTAAGTTTGGGTGTCATAAAATTGATAAGATTTAAATTTAGGGAGTGCCAACTCTATAGGTTTCAGTTTTTAAAGATTGACAAGTACCATTTTTCAGGTTCTAGAAAATTGTGATAACTATGTGCACACATTCATTACTTATTAGCATAAAAGTGAGTTGCTGAGTTGTGGTTTGTGTTTATCCCTTGGCTTACTGCTCAAGTTTAACATAGTCAAACAATGTCATTAGTGCTTCTGTTACCACACAATGACTGTAACTATTTCACTTGATGTGAATAAATCTGGATATGGATTATCTTATCTTTATTGGAATGATAATTACAATCCTTTGCTCTTCACTAGAGTGTCATGGGTGGTTACTTTTAAACATTTGCTTTTATTTGTTAATAAAGCTGATGCATTATGTAATGCACAATTCTTGTCAACTTCCACTTGTCCCTAGTGATATGAAAAGCATCCATACTTTAAGAAAAGAATGAATAGAAAATGCTTATTAAATAGTCCTCTAAATAGTCCTAATTAAATAGTCCTATTAAGAGATGTGGAAATAGATAGCTCAGTTTTGATTGGACTAAATTTTTTAGCTCATTTGACTTTTGACCAATAGAGCTTCTAAACTAAAGGAGGATTACCATGAAACTTTATACACACATTACCCAAAATCTGTTTGGTTCTAAATGAAATGGTACCCCATGGACATTTAAATTGGCAGCCATGATGGTGATCTTGAAAATCTTCTTGTTGCTACTCATCCTGAACTGGTGGTTGTATCGACATGGGGTTTTCACTGAAATATTTCTTATGATATCATGTTGGTTCTAACTAAAAAAAGTTTCCAATCTGACATACATTATGGTCACCACAACAGCCATATTGAAAATCTTATTATTGCCACTCCTCCTGAATGAATAGTTGGAGTGACATGGGGTTTTCACTGAAATATTTCTTATGATATCATGTTGGTTCTAACTGAAAAAAGTTTCCAATCTGACATACATTAAGGCCACCACAACAGCCATATTGAAAATCTTGTTATTGTCACTCCTCCTGAATGAATAATTGGAGTGACATGGAGTTTTCACTAAAAGACTTTTCATAATCCTTAGTCCTAAATGAAAATGGTGCCGATCAGACCTCAAATATGGCTGCCATGGTAACCATCTTGAAAATCTTGTTATCGCTATTTCTTCTGAACTTTTGATCATATAGACATGGGGTTTTCACTAAAAGACTCCTTATGTCTAGTTAGTCCTAAATGAAAATGGTGCTGATCAGACATGCAACATGATGGCCATGGTGGCCATCTTTAAAATCATCAGTGCTCAACAAATCAGATGGCCCAGCACCAAGAGCTCTTCTAAATTTAGGTCAGGCTCCTCCAATGTTCTAAATGAGTTCCCCATCAGGCTTCTAAAAAAAGTGTTATCTAATTTGTCTTGAGCATGCTGGCAAATTGTGGCATTTTCATTTTGAAGAGATTGAAAGACACTGATAAATTATTGATATTCAGCCTCTTACTGGGACTCCATTAGTAGGGCCATTGCCATCATGAAGATTGTCTGCTTACTTGCATCAAAAGCTATTAACTTTGTGTACAAAGCAGAGCGCATGACCTATGAATGGGGAACAATATAATTATCACCCACTTGCCCTTCATAAATAATGAGTTGTTCGTTGCTCAGGTTAATATGGTAATGCATCACTGGTTAAATATATCGAATAGTATCAATGCAATTGTTTGACAATTAATGTAAGCTTGAGAATTAGCAACTTATAAAACCATCCAAGACAATCTTTTGAAACCTTAAACAAACAGAGATACTTACATTGTATTTTAATCCATTTAATTCAAGGAGTTGGTAACCACTCATTCTATTGATAAATGAAGTAGGTGTTTTCTGTAATTGTAATGCATCTGCTGACTCACTGCACTATGATGTGAACAAAATAACGAAACTTGAAGCTTGAAGCTGTTTTTTTACTGACTGAAATAAAACAAGACCCATGGCTGTCCAGCTTTATTTGTTTTCACCTTCAATGAAACAACATGGAGATTTATGCAGCAGTCAGAAAAGGAAACTACTCCAAGTTCCAAAGATACTTTTTCCTACAGATCATGATGAAATACACAGACAGTACATCAACCTGAAGGCGAAGTTGAAGATGTACATGTACAAACAGTCAGATATCCCATGAGGTGTATGCCACAGTTATTAAGAATTCTGCATGTGAATATGCAGAAATTGTGAAATTGTTGGAAATCATGTTAGTTTTGAGCCCCTCTACAGCATACTGTGAATGAAGGTTCAGTTTCATGAACAATATCAAAATTATAAAGTCAAGGGAAACTGTTTAAAGCAGGATAGACTTAAAAGGCTTATGAACATGAACTCTGCTGATACAGTCAGTAAAGGAGGATGTTTATAGAGCAATTAGACAGTGGTTGACATCAGGGCTTGGATGAAAACCTTCCTGTAAGTGAAATGGAATCAGAATTGGAGTAAAACAAAGACAAAAATGTTATTTGAAAACACTGTGAAGCATAACCTATTTTGGTACTGAGTACTGGTTTGCATCAGGACCTGGAGAAAATGCTTCTTTTATTGAAATCAAATCAAATCAAAATTGTAGAAAGCAAGGTAACACATTTTTTTTTTGAAGTACAGTACACTTTTTTGACAGGCAAATAAACACAGAAAAAAATTCAATTTAAAGCATTTTTATATTTTGTTATTATTTAAAGTATAGTTATTTCAGTGTTCTGTCAGAATTATAGTAAAAAATAATAGACAAAAATATGGACTTTTGGGGCAAGTTAAATTTCAGCCAGGGCAAGTGATTTTTTTAAAAACCACTTGCACTGGGCCTGTGTCAGAAAAAAAATCCTCTTTGAGTGCTGATCATGTTATCGTTATTCCTCTTGAAGGGATGGTCACATTAACATGTTGCTTTCACTAAAGCAATTCCCACTCTATGTAGTTGGTACATAATGAAAATAATGCTGATTTTACCACCCAAAGTGTGAAATATCTTGTTACAGCTACTTCTAAATGGATGTCCCAAAACTTCAACCATTACATGGGAATTTTTTGATACTGATTTAAACATCAGTGTTATATAAAGCAAATGCAGCTGTATTTCTAACCAGTTTGATTCATCATACATAACTACCCAGCAGTGTTTTATTATAGAATTCCATATTTTCTGAGATCAAGTAAGAAAAATGAACATAAAAAGCTATTTCACACATTACCTACAAATACAGGCCACTGGCTTCAAATTACAGATTGCAGAGAAACAATTAATTTAGTTGACAGCAGCAACCCATAACATTTCACCTTTAGTTCAATGTGAACAGATGGGACAGATAAGTCCCGTGCTTAAATCTGAGCAAACTCTTGTTGGTACTTTGTAGGACTGTATTGGCACTTTTGTGAAGTAGTTTTGAAAACCAGACCTAGTTGACCTTTGGGTCAAGTCAAAGGTCATTCCTTAAATTTGTGGACATCATTGAGTTTATTATGAAGATAATGGCCTGTACATAATTCTACAAATGAATTTTGACCAGACTCTGTATTTTGTATTTTGATCTCATAATGTCTTCTTTTTCTGAAATGTTTCTTTCTAAACAAATTAAATTGATTTCTTGTTAAATCATGAATTTCTGCATAGTCCTATGTCAAGAAAAGTAGTGCCTTACGTCATTTATACAATCTAAAAAATACATTACACTAGCAGATGTCAGCAACTTGAGGTACACTCGGCTGACAACAATGCAAGTCCCATAAGTTTAAATTGCAAATTATGTTGTATTATTTGAAATGAATGCAAATTTTGGTGATGGCTAGCAACAACACAGCATCATGTCACTCTAAGGCAAGGCAAGGGTATCGCCTTTAAAAATTGTGGATAAACAGAAAATATAATGACAATGAATGAATTACTCAAATGAAGTTGAATTAAAAAAACCATATTGTATTTTTGGATTTAACAGTCATTATTGAACTCTGTCATACAATGTTTTTTTAATATTGTTTACCAAATAATAGAGACCATTTCTCAGTATTGGCAACATGTGTGGTCTCATACAGCTGGATTACAGAAGTTTAACTTTGCCACAATCTTATTTCTAAAACTGTTCCCCCAACCCTGTGATACTGTACATAGTATGTATGTAGTAGCATTTTATGGCACCTCAGCACAGTAGTGGCTATATGATACCAACTAAAGGTAAAGTTTGAAAATGTACAATGATGCTGTACATGAAAGAGAAATAAATAAAATGCAGGATAAAGTGCAATCTGCAAATATTCTTTGACATTGCCATCAGTTACAGGGAGAGAGAATTTCACATGTTCTCCTTTTCCAGCATAAATTTAGCATATTGATTAATCTTCATGTAATTTTAAAAAATTTGGCAGATAACTTTCATCAGACTAGGCATTCATCTAAAATACTTACCATCTATAGTCGCATATAATCCAATACCAACTTAAAATTGCATAGACCCAGATCTGCCATCACATTATGCGCCAGCAGATCTGGGTCTACACAGTTTGTAAGGACTAATCAGTAGTACAAACAATATAGACCCTGATCTGTATTATGCAATGGCAGATCAGGGTCTGTTGTTTGCATTTGGACCCGGTTTATACGCAAGTATATACGGTAAGTAAAAAAAATACAGTAGACTCTTGTCTTCAATCCTGTGTCAGTCAATCACATGAAAATCATTGGACTAACCAGTCAGACTATTCACATAAAAATCATTGGACTAACCAGTCAGACATAGGGTAACCAGTCAGACAAAGGGATATTATCAAACTGCTCCTCATTGAGCACTCTCATTTTATTTTAATCACCACCACCTCAAGTTGATTTCTGCAGCTTTCTTGCAGAAATGCCTGCACATATGTTTATCTCAATTTTTAATTTCCATCAAACATCAACAAAAACATGACTCGAATGACAAATTAAAATGAGGCTGAACACAGGATCAATCATTGTGTGCAGACAGTTGTTTACAGTGTCATCTGGGGAGCAGTTTGGGATGTTATTGTTACTGATATGCAATTCAGCACTCCCACACTATACAGCCCTTCATTATAACATGGTTCTTGTTATGCAGGTAAGGTCATGGATCCCATTTCATTAAGTGAGATTAAATTATATGTATCATGTACGTCGTTATTAGATTATCTCACTATATAGGCAGTATGCTCCATGGCTCCCATAGACATTGTTATAATGAAGGAGTACTGTACAGGCAGTATACTCTATGACTTCCATAGACAGCGTTATAATGAAGGAGTACTGTACAGGCAGGATACTCTATGGCTCCCATAGACAGTGTTATAATGAAGGAGTACTGTACAGGCAGTATACTCTATGACTTCCATAGACAGTGTTATAATGAAGGAGTACTGTACATGCAGTATACTCTGGCTTCCATAGACATTGTTATAATGAAGGAGTACTGTACAGGCAGTATACTCTATGGCTTCCATAGACAGCATTATAATGAAGGAGTACTGTACAGGCAGTATACTCTATGACTTCCATAGACAGTGTTATAATGAAGGAGTACTGTATCATGTACTTCATTATAAGATGATCTCACTGTATAGGCAGTATACTCTATGGCTCGTATGGACAGCGTTATAATGAAGGAGTACTGTATATTGTTCAAACAATACAGTATACAAGCACAGTTTTGGAATTGATGGGAGTTATATGCTGGAGACAAGTTCGTGCAAATTTAGTGACTAAATTATTCTGCATGAATAAAAAGAGTCCAGAATACTAACTGTCCAAATCATTTAATTTGCAAATATTTTTGAGGTTTTGATGCATCCTTCCTTATAATTTTTTGTTTTCTTATTTTTTTCAGCATAAACACAAGAAGCACAAACATATCCATAGAAAACACAAGGACTCAGAGAGAGAGAAAGAAAAGGAACACTCAAGCACATCCAAAACCATAGAACAACTTAGAGCCGAACGATTGAAAAGGGAACAAACAGAGAGGGAAAGGGAGAGAATGCTGAGAGAAAATGGAAAAGTTGGAGGGTCATCAGCAGGTCAGATGGAAGAGATATCCGACAGAGACAGACGCTATAATTCTCAGTTTAATCCTGATTTTGTTCGCCAACCAAGACAGAAAAATGCTGACTACAGAAAGTATTTGGATACATAATGCTGACTTCAGAAAGTATATGGATACATAATGTTTACTACAGAAAGTATTTGGATACATACTGTTGACTACAGAAAGTATTTGGATACATAATGCTGACTACAGAAAGTATATGGATACATAATGTTGACTACAGAAAGTATTTGGATACATACTGTTGAGTACAGAAAGTTTTTGAATACATACTGTTGACTGCAGAAAGTATTTGGATACATAATGTTGACTGCAGAAAGTATTTGGATACATAATGTTGACTGCAGAAAGTATTTATATACATAATGCTGACTGCAGAAAGTATATGGATACATAATGTTGACTGCAGAAAGTATTTGGATACATAATGTTGACTACAGAAAGTATTTGGATACATACTGTTGACTACAGAAAGTATTTGGGTACACAGTGTTGACTACAGAAAGTATTTGGATACATAGTGTTGACTACAGAAAGTATTTGGATACATAGTGTTGACTACAGAAAGTATTTGGATACATAATGCTGACTACAGAAAATATTTGCGTACATAATAATATTGACATATTAACTTCAAGAAAGTTATCATATGCTGAGATAAACAGAAAAACATGGGAGATACATTGTAATCCAGTATATCAAAATACCCAAATGGAGAAGATACATTGTACAGGCACAGATGCAATAGCCCACAATATTTCACAGTTTTATCTCGACTTCATTAGACAACTGGTTATAAATTGTCTGAACAAGTGTAGTGTTGTACATGTATGCTTCTATTAAAAAAATGCCCTTTGAAGTGAGTTTGTAAATAGCTCTGCAGTTTTAAAACTGAGATGCAAGTTATGTCCCTTGTTTACCACGTCAGATATAATTTATGATAATATAATTATAAGAATGTTTATTTAAATTCAAAAATATCATAAATGCACAAATTCTTGAGTTTGGTTGTTACTAACAGCAAATGTAAACCGATACAACATAAAAAAAATCCTGCATTTATTTTGTATTTAATTGCTAAATACCATCTAAACTGAGACAGATTATTCCAAATATGATGTCTTACCTCTAGGCCTTATCATCGAAAATGAGACAGATTACTCCAAACATGATGTCTAACCTCTAGGCCTTACCATCTAAAGCAAGACAGATTACTCCAAATATGATGTCTAACCTCTAGGCCTTACCATCTAAACCGAGACAGATTACTCCAAACATGATGTCTAACCTCTAGGCCATACCATCTAAAACAAGACCAATTACTCCAAACATGATGTCTAACCTCTAGGCCTTACCATTTAAAACAAGACAGATTATTCCAAATATGATGTCTAACCTCTGGGCTTTACCATCTAAAATGAGACAGATTGCTCCAAACATGATGTCTAACCTCTAGGCCTTACCATCTAAAATGAGACAGATTACTCCAAATATGATGTCTAACCTCTAGGCCTTACCATCTAAACTGAGACAGATTTATCCAGACATGATGTCTAACCTCTAGGCCTTACCATCTAAACTGAGACCGATTTATCCAGACATGATGTCTAACCTCTAGGCCTTATCGTCTAAACTGAAACAGGTTACTCCAAACATGATGTCTAACCTCTAGGCCATACCATCTAAAACAAGACTGATTACTCCAAATATGATATCTAACCTCTAGGCCTTATCATCGAAAATGAGACAGATTACTCCAAACATGATGTCTAACCTCTAGGCCTTACCATCTAAAGCAAGACAGATTACTCCAAATATGATGTCTAACCTCTAGGCCTTACCATCTAAACCGAGACAGATTACTCCAAACATGATGTCTAACCTCTAGGCCATACCATCTAAAACAAGACCAATTACTCCAAACATGATGTCTAACCTCTAGGCCTTACCATTTAAAACAAGACAGATTATTCCAAATATGATGTCTAACCTCTGGGCTTTACCATCTAAAATGAGACAGATTGCTCCAAACATGATGTCTAACCTCTAGGCCTTACCATCTAAAATGAGACAGATTACTCCAAATATGATGTCTAACCTCTAGGCCTTACCATCTAAACTGAGACAGATTTATCCAGACATGATGTCTAACCTCTAGGCCTTACCATCTAAACTGAGACCGATTTATCCAGACATGATGTCTAACCTCTAGGCCTTATCGTCTAAACTGAAACAGGTTACTCCAAACATGATGTCTAACCTCTAGGCCATACCATCTAAAACAAGACTGATTACTCCAAATATGATATCTAACCTCTATGCCTTACCATCTAAAACGAGACAGATTACTCCAAACTTGATGTCTAACCTCTAGGCCTTAAAATCTAAAACGAGACAGATTACTCCAAACATGATGTCTAACCTCTGTGCCTTACCATCTAAAACGAGACAGATTACTCCAAATATGATGTCTTACCTCTAGGCCTTACCATCTAAACTGAGACAGATTTATCCAGACATGATGTCTAACCTCTAGGCCTTACCATCTAAACTGAGACAGATTTATCCAGACATGATGTCTAACCTCTAGGCCTTACCATCTAAACTGAAACATATTTATCCAGACATGATGTCTAATCCTCTAGGCCTTACTATCTCAGCTGTGACAGATATTAGATATTTGCATGCAAGTTTTGAGCAATAAGAGGGGTGTGTGTTTAATAAGGCATGTGTGAAGATCATGTCAGATATGTTATTTCATGTTTTTACCAAACACCACAGAGGGAAAGTCCTATATCTTTTTAAATAACTCAGTTGCAACAACAAGTACATGTGTCACCCTAATAGGTCACTGTGCAAATGGAATTTCATATGCTCAAACAATTAAGAAGAAAATTTATTTAATTCAGAATCACTGATTTATAATCATGACAATCATTCACACATTTTAAATAAAGTGTAGTAACAAGTTTTCAAAGATGTGTTACGGTGGAATTTTTATGGCCCATCATGAATGTAGAGGGGTTTATAGTGTTACCCATGTCAGACTGTATTTATATCTGTTTCAGTTTTGCATATAGGTCACAGTATCAAGGAATTTATGTTCCATTAATACATTTCTAATTATATTTTGTCCTACATGTCATAACCTTAGTTTGGATATTGTTTTCATGACAGAATGACCAAAATTTGCCAACACAAACAAACAATAAATGCATAAATCAGCAGTCTGAGAAAAAACAATAAATGTTTTTAAAAAAATACACAAGAATCTATGTGCATCAATTATTCCCATTCTTTGTTAAATATGCTGGTATTGGTGATAGCACAATGTATCATCTGTTGCCAGTTAAATTTTAAATTCTTTTCTCAGTTCTTATGATTATTATTGAGAAGCTAACTTGTTTGGTTCCCAGTGTTTTCTTTTATTTGTCTGATTCTGTATAAAAGAACAATGGACCAAAATTGTATAGCACAGAATTTGCTAAATAGCTGTATTATAATAAATATAAGTTAATTTATTATAATATTACACTATACCATGTCAAATTAAGTTGAGATCTAAACTTTATTGAACATACCATATCATATAAAGGAACACAAAGGAAAGAAAACAATAAATTTTGTTTGAAACCATGGCGTTTATTTCTCGTTCTCTAGATTGATCCAACCTTGAGGGCACCTCACACCTCATACCTCACACCTCATACCTCACGCCTCACACCACCACCACTGCCATTGAGAGTACTTTATTGCCTTCGGTAAACTGGATAAATGAAAACTGGTTTTCTTAAGGTTGGGTGTGGTTATTTACAGTTGAGAAAATGAACAAGAGACTTAGAGTAGATAACAATATTTTACTTTGGATTACTCTCTAGATGACTTTGTACTAAACTGACAACATAAATAACTAACTATACAGATACACTAAGATGAATTTGAAATGTGTTTATTATTATAAACAAAAGATGCTTCAGTTCAAGTTTAGGATAAACAGGTGGTTAATTTTAGAGCTCACCTGACCATAAAGCCAAATGAGCTTTTCGCATTGCCCTGCATCTGGCATGTGTTGTTAATTGTCTGTCAACAATGCTATTTTAATTTTAAACTTTTTAAAAGCCACAGCACAAATTCAGATCAAACTCAGTAGGAATGTTTATTAGAACATGGTCTGCCAAAATTGTGTTCTTGGAAGCTGCCCTAGCAATGGTGTGGCTTCCATAGCAACCAAAGTGGAAAACCTTTTTTTTTTCTTCTTTTTTTTTGCCTAGAACAGCTGGGCCAATTTTGATTAAACTTGGTACGAATGTTTCTTAGGACATGGTCTATCAATATTATATCCATGATGGCTCCGTAGCAATGGTGTGGCTTTCATATCAACTGGGTGGAAAACCAATTTTCAGCTTCTTTAAAATGGCTGAGCTAATTGCAATCAAACTTAGTAGTAGGGATTCTTAGAACATACATTATGATCCTCACCACTTCGAAGAAAAGAGTAGACATAGTATCTGCATTTCTGTCCATCCATCCATCCATCCATTTGTGACACTATTTCTTCCACTCTGTAACTTTAAAATTGTTTGCAATTAAAGAATGAATCTTGGTATACTTATAAAAGAAGGTATGTAGTGTACCACATTGGGGATCACTATCTTCAAGGTCAAGGTCATGGTCCAATATTTTACATTTTCTATCATATTCCCTTCTGCTCTATAACTTTAAAGCCATTTGAAATTAAAAAGATCAACCTTTGTATATCTATATATCATCACTAGAAGAACCTTCCACACTGGAGGTCCTGTCATTAAGGTCAAGGTCATGGCTCAGTATTTTATTTTTTCCATCACACTTACCTTTCTGCTGTACAACTTTAAAGCTGTTTCAGATGAAGGGATGAAACTTTGTATACTTTTACATCGTCACTAGAAGGTATGTTACAAACCAGATTGAGGTTGCTACATTCAAGATCAAGGTCACTGCTCAGTATTTTATTTTTTCCATCGTACTTACCCTTCCTTGCTATAACTTTAAAGCCCTTTGAAATTAAGGATGAAAATTGGTATACTTGTAGATCATCACTAGAAGGTTTGTTTTGTACCACATCGGGGGGCGGGGGGGGGGGGGGCTGTCTTTATGGTCAAGGTCCTGGGTCAATATTTTATGTTTTCCATTACACTTTCATTTCAACTCTATAACTTGAGAACGGTTTGAGATTAAATACCATATATACTTGCGTAAAAGCCAGGTCCACTTGCAAACAACATTTGATCCTGATCTGCCATCGCATAATGCGGCAGCAGATCAGGGTCTATGTTGTTTGTTCTAATGATTAGTCCTTACAAACTGCATAGACCCAGATCTGCCGGCACATAATGCGTTGGCAGATCTGGGTCTATGCAGTTTGCAGTTGGTATTAGATTATATGTGAGTATATATGGTACTGTAACTTGGTATACATATATATCATCATTTGCAGGTTTGTTGTGTATGACATTGGGGATCTTATCTTCAAGGTCAGGGTGGTGTTGTATGTTAAATGTTTCTATTACACTTTCCTTTCTACTTTATAATTTTGGAGCCATTTGAGATGAAGGGATGAAACTTGTGGTATAGATATATATCATCACTATAAGGTGTGTTCCATACCACTGTGCAATCCTATCATCAAGGTCAAAGGTCAAGAGTTTAGGTTTCAGTCATATTGGCCCTTCTGCTTCAAACGTGACATCTGTTTAAGATAAATGGATGAAACTTGGTATACTTATATATTGTCACTAGATGATGTGTTCCTATGTATTTGAGATCTTATCCTCAAGATCAAGGTTACATGTTAATATTTAAGGTTTCTTTTGTTTCTGCTTTATATCGTATAAGCTATTTCAGGTACACTGATGAACTATGGTACACTTGTGCTTCTCAATTTGATGGTGTTTCATGTATCACAGTCATGGTTTCATCTTCAAGGTTACTGAGAATTTTTTTTATCCCTTTTCTGTACTTCTCTAACACTTTAAGACAGGACAATGAAACTTTTGTTTCAAAATCTGCCCAGTAACTTTATAGCTCTGTCTTAAAGGTCATAGTCACATTTCGTGATTGTGAACTTTTATGACCTCACCATGGTAGGCGGGGGACAAAAATTCACAGAATTTCTTACTTGTTAAAATTGTGTTTGCTATGGTTCCTTCAGCAATGGTGTGGCTTCCATAGCAACAATATGGAAAATTATTTTTGATTTCTTTTCCAGAACAGCTGAGCCAGTTTTGATCAAACTTGGTAGGAATGTTTATTAGGATATGCTCTATCAAATGTATGTCTGGGGTGGCTTCCCTAGCAATTGTGTGGTTTTCTTAGCAACTGGGTGATAAACATATTTTCACTCCTCTCTGGAACATCTGATTTTGATCAAACATGGTAGGAATGTTTGTTTGTCATGCCCTATCAAAATTGTGTTCAGGGCAGCTACCTTAGCAATTGTGTCGTTTCCTTAGCAACCAAATGGAAAACCTATTTTTGACTTCTTGCCTTGAACAGCTGAGCCAATTTAGATCAGACTTGGTAGGAGTGATTCTTAGGACATGCTTCATTAAAATTGTGTCCAGAATAGCGTATTATAGCAGTGGTGTGGCATCTAAAAGAACCATGTGTTAAAAATCTATATGCAACTTCTCCAGAATGGTTGATCAAATTTTGTTGGAATGTTTGTCTGAACAGGCTGTATTAAAATTCTTTTTGACGTGGTTCCCCTTGCAATGGTGTGGTTTCGTGAGCAACCAGGTGGAAAATCTGTTTTCACCTTCTTGCCTTGAACAACTGAGCCAGTTTTGATCAAAGTTGTTAGAAGTGTTTCTCTGTCGAATACGTTACCCTATCACATTAACGTTAGGAAATAAACTCGGCGACCTCTCAAATCAAGCTCTTCTGGAAATAAGAAAATTCGTCTTTTACGGTTCATATATCGTATAGAAAATGGACAAACTCTCACAAGTTACTTCCACTTTCCACGCTAGGTGGCTACCGGTATATCGGAGATCAATGCAGTGTAAGCTTTTTGCTGCAGTACGAGTAACATCGCACCGCAGCAGCGTACAAGTAACATAGCTTCGCATCGCCTCTCGACATTCGTCTAGAACTTCAGTTATCGTACCCATCCGCACGTGAAGTGGAAATAGTATAATTATGGTTGTTGTAATTAAAAGGTACCTTTATTTTGAAGTCTTTTTTGATAATGTGCATATTTTTTGCACTTTGTAGACTTTGTTTTTCTGACCTGTTGAGTCGCACGGGGTATCGTTGATACTCTGTGTTTGTAAATTTACTTGCAAACCCTGGTGGTATTACTCGACTGTTGTAATAACGAGTTCGTGTATTGATATAGTTGATACTTTTGGGTTGGGTTCCACCCCACCCCCACCCCCGTTATTGTGTTTTTTGTTCATAGTCATTTCAGGTACAGTGACTACCATATGTTCTAAAGGAAAAAAGTTTTAAGTCACCAAAGACACCCTTGAGATGTGCCATGCGTTAACCAGATCCTCGTCTACTTCACCATGTAGTGCTTGAAGTGGTCTGAGTGAATTTGGTCCAGTTACTGTGTGTGGACAAGTTTAAAGGGCACATAGATTCGGGCGAAGTCCAAGTCAATGGACAGTGATATCTTGAGTCTTTACCCTAAGACGGCGTCCAAATCTAGCGCAGTGCGGGATGCCACGATGGACCCAAAATTCTTTGAGTCATAACGTCCAACCAGCTAGCAGACCAAGATCAGTGTGCATCGGAAACGCCCATGATATACTCACCCAAGGTGCTGCTCAAGTCATAGATCAGGAGGCAGTGCAATTGCTGGCTTCAGGTAGGTTCTATTCCTCCATTCATCACGTCTCTCCAATCCAGACTTGGCGTTGACGCAAGATTATCCTCCCACTTTTTGACAACCCAATGTGCGCAAGTCTCCCCCACCCCCACCCCACCCCAGCATAGTCTTTGGGCCTGTAAGTCTGGGCGCATGGGGTATGATACCGATCTCGCAGGCCTATATTATCAGCCCTCTTTGTCGCTTCGGTTGCCGACTGGCTAGTCCAGCCGTTTGGTAGCCGTATATATAGCCTGGCGACTAGAGGTCGGTCGCATCGATGAACCATGCCGCATACCGTCTGTTCATCCCGTTATCTGCAGAATCGTACGGGGACCGGTACAACCGGACCGTCCATGTCGCTGCTCAGTTGTCTGTCAAGCCGTCCATCGAGCCATTCGTCCCAGCAACGCAAACTCTGGTGGCTGCCCAGCCGGCGGGTCCGATGTTGATGGTTTATCTGGTTAATTGGTGCCGTGTAACGCGTAGGGGTAGAGGCACTTCTTTTTCCATGCCACCGGGTATTATTTACGCGGATATGAAAGCTATGCCTGATAAGGAGAACCCCAACAGTGAGTGCACAGGAAAACCCTCATCAGCTGGCTCACTCCGATCCCACGATGGAGTGGATGGAGTTGAGCTTTATGGCGGCGGTTGAGGAGAGTCACGATTCGATTGCCCACCACCGCCGTCTGCAAGCCAAGTATATAAGGTCAAAGCATCTGTAGACGTTGAGGATGAGATCCAACAACCCTCCTTCCGTCTACTAACGCATTCGGCAAAGATCAATGAAATCTCCGACAATCTGGCGGAAAATAATCTTAGATCTGGGGAATTATAAAGCATTCTTTTCATGGAGCCAATTCCCAGCGTCTTTCACCTCCCGCTGGTACCGTACACCACACACAAAATACGGACATTCTGAGACATGATTATTCCTACTGTAGACAAATACCGTGTTCGTATTGTACTAAATTAATTTTTGATGATGATAATAATGGATTAGAATATTGATGACATTTTCATTGGTAAATTTGTCAATTAAACATAGAACGGCAGGTTAACATGGTGTTGGAATTTCTTTTCTTTTTGGAAAGCATCGGCACGTATGGAGAGCTGAGGGTTACAGTTCACAAGTTCATATTTGGAAAGCATCGGCAGGTATGAAGAGCTGAGGGTTACAGTTTACAAGTTCATATTTGGAAAGCATCGGCACATATGGAGAGCTGAGGGTTATATTCCACAAGTTCATATACCAAAAGTGAAGAGGTAATCATCACGTTAATCTCCTATAAGTGTTTGGGTACACACCACCACCACCACCACCACCACCATCGTCATAGTCATCATCATCATCATCATCACCACCACCACCACCACATAACCGTCCTTGTCATTACACCGTGAGTTCTGTCTTGAGACACATCTTTATCTTTCGTCAAGTTAGGAAGTCTCGTATTTATGAAACCTTTCCTGAAACTCTCTTAGGACTGAACTCTCTTGTAATACATGTCTTATGAACGACTTTATTGATAGGTTCCTCAGAGTTTTTAATTTGAGACATAATATTGAACAAAACATGAGCATAGTGACCTAAAGTTTTATCCAAGATGGATATACTTTTCAAATCCATAAAGTTCTCAACCAGTTAAACGGTTTTTGTTTTATTGATTTGAACACCAAACTGAAGCTGACTGAGACAGTGGCGGATTTAGAGGGGGGAGGGGAGACGTTTACCCTACCCTCTCCCTGGGCGCTAAAATAGTACGCTTTTCAGTGAAAAATGAAGAAATTGGCCACTCTTAGGCAAAAAACACTACCCCAGTTCAAATCGAGTCTTAAATCCGCCTCTGTGTGAACAAAACTTTGTGAATCATCCATACACACCACACGCACACACATTCTAATATCAAAGTTTTGTGAATTGTTTATGGATACAGTTTATTGTAGTTTCGAAAAACGCAGTTAACTGCATCCAGACGTAATATTTCTCGCGTATCCACATTCGAGCTTGCTAGGAGTATTCATAGGAGGTGTGAGAACATGTAAAATCAACTTAAGATCAATATAGTTTAATCCAAAACATCATTTTTAATTGAATGTTGCTACATGCACAAACCTGTGCATAAAAGTGATATGGCATCAAGCATATTTTCAAGTCACCATCTTGCCTGGGAATTCATTATTGACTTGTTTTCCTGATAGAGCCTACAGGTTCGTTTCTTTTTTTTTTCTTCTTCTTATTACTACTTTACCACCACATTGCTCCAGCCCGGAACTTGTATGTCCCCCTCCCCCCCCCCCCCCAGCACTCCCCTAGGGTATCGGACATAGTGGTTTTGTCCTGTCTGCCAGTCGTCTGTCCATCTGTCTGTCCGTCACACTTTCGTGTAAGCAAGATAGCTCTGAAACTATTCAGCCAAAGCAGAACAAATTTGATATTTAGATACCTCGAGTTCGTCCATAGACCTCAAAATTAGGTTCTGCTGACTGGCGCAATATTTGTCAATTTTTTTTTTTTTTTTTTTTTTTTTTTTTTTTACTTATTTTTCAAATTTTAGGACTTGGACTTTTTTAGGAAAAAAAATTGTGAGCATGTTTAAGAAACAATTACTTGAGGAAGACAAATTAAATTGCATATGCTTATTTGTAGTATTTTGTAGATTGACATAATTACATTTTCAGGTTTTGCAATGTTTTACACATTTGTGAACTTTTTGGACTTGGATTGTGTTTGGATAAAAGTAAACACCGACACAACTACATTCAGATCTGTATTTGGTCTAAAGAGAGGCAGAGATGAGGGCACTAAGGGCGTGGGGGGAGGGGGCTGACTCTTTTTTTAACAAACTGAATCACTGGACTTGCGTAACGCCAAACTCCAATTAAACACCGGGAACACGCAGTATTAGATATTACAAGTAAGAAGTTTCTTCTTGGAAGCAGCAAAAGTAAAGCTCTGTGCCAGAGAGAGAGAGAGAGAGAGAGAGAGAGAGAGAGAGAGAGAGAGAGAGAGAGAGAGAGAGAGAGAGAGAGAGAGAGATTTACTGTGAGCGGTTTGGTCTATTTTATCCTTGGATTTTTTTTACAGTATATCACAAGAAATTTATTATATCCAAACCAATATGCTAAGTAAATTTCAAATTTATTTATAATTGCAATATGCTTTGTACCCACAAAATAAATAAATACAAAAGATTTACAATTAACATAAAATACTCACTATTTTTACAAAAGAAAAAGATCAGCTATTTTCCTTCTGGCGCATTTATTTTGTTGTTACTTTCAAGTGTAAATTAAACAATATGCAAGACAGCTAAGTTTCAACATCATGGCTAAAATGTGTGCTCTTTAATGTAATGTTAAAGCAAACAAATAATTATTTTTTGTGCAAAGGAACCTTATGAACAGTAGTACTGAACTTCAAATTCTATGATGAAATACTGGTGAATTACTTTTTTTTATAGCATTACTGTACTTTACTTCAAAGTACTATGATGAAATACTAATGAATTACCTTTTTTATAGCATTACTGTACTGTACTTCAAAGTTCTATAATGATATACTGGTGAATGGATTTTTTATATCATTACTGTACTGTACTTCAAAGTTCTATGATGAAATACTGGTGAATTACTTTTTTTATAGCATTACTGTACTGTACTTCAAAGTACTATGATGAAATACTGGTGAATTACTTTTTTATAGCATGACTGTACTATACTTCAAAGTACAATGATGAAATACTGGTGAATTACTTTTTTTATAGCATTACTGTACTGTACTTCAAAGTACAATGATGAAATACTGGTGAATTACTTTTTTTTATAGCATTACTGTACTGTACTTCAAAGTACTATGATGAAATACTGGTGAATTACTTTTTTTATAGCATTACTGTACTGTACTTCAAAGCACTTTTGATGAAATACTGGTGAATTACGTTTTTTATAGCATTACTGTACTGTACTTCAAAGTACTATGATGAAATACTGGTGAAGTACTTTTTTATAGCATTACTGTACTGTTCTTCAAAGTACTATGATGAAATACTGGTGAAGTACTTTTTTATAGCATTACTGTACTGTACTTCAAAGTACTATGATGAAATACTGGTGAATTACTTTTTTATAGCATTACTGTACTGTACTTCAAAGGACTATGATGAAATACTGGTGAATTACTTATTTTATAGCATTACTGTACTGACTTCAAAGTTCTATGATGATACACTGGTGAATGGCTTTTTTATAGCATTACTGTACTGTACTTCAAAGTACAATGATGAGATACTGGTGAATGTTTTTTTTTTTATAGCATTACTGTACTGTACTTCAAAGTACTATGATGAAATACTGTTGAATTGCTTTTATTATAGCATTACTGTACTGTACTTCAAAGTACAATGATGAAATATTGGTGAATTACTTTTTTATAGCATTACTGTACTGTACTTCAAAGTACTATGATGAGATACTGGTGAGTTACTTTTTTATAGCATTACTGTACTGTACTTCAAAGCACAATGATGAAATACTGGTGAATGACTTTTTTTATAGCATTACCGAACTGTACTTCAAAGTACTTTAATGAACTACTGGTGATGGATTTTTATAGCAAATTACTTTTTTATAGCATTACTGTACTGTACTTCAAAGTACAATGATGAAATACTGGTGAATTACTTTTTTATAGTATTACTGTACTGTACTTCAAAGTACAATGATGAAATACAAAGTACTATGATGAAATACTGGTGAATGGCTTTTTATAGCATTACTATACTGTACTTCAAAGTACTATAATGATATACTGGTGAATGTTTTTTTTTAATAGCATTACTGTACAGTACTTCAAAGTACTTTAATGAAATACTGGAGAATTACTTTTGGATAGCATTGTCTTGCCTTTATATCACAACTTTTAAGATAATGTATCAGGAGGCAGTCAAATGGATTAATACAGATTGATAGCAAGGATGACTGACGGAAGCATACATATGATAGAAATGAGAGGTCAGCTTGGAACAGATCAGGAGATTTGCAAAATCAGGTCAGGAGTTTGACATCAAAAGAGGGAGGATTTTCAACTACCCGAATTTTTAGCATGCAAATGGACAAAAAATACAACCATTGAACAAATTTACATTTTTTTTTCTTCTTCATATTAAAATATTCAAATTCAGTTCTTTCACATTAACTTCTTGCCATTCACAACCTCCTTATATGTACCACAAGCATTTTTAGCATTTCTTATGAGATTATTGCCTGGATTATATTGGAGGCAGTCCTCATCATTGTTAATCTTAACACTTAGAAGATTATGTACTGTCACTGGATCCAGATTTCCTATAGAGTCATCCTGAATTTTCCTCAGAATGGAAAATGTCTTTTCAGTGTCTGCATTGAAATGTAGCAATGTCAATACAACTCTACTGAGTTCACCAAGAAGTTTCAATTGTTTCCTGCCTGTGGATCGATTTAGATTGCTAACTGTCTTCCAAAACTGCTCAAGACTGGTACTGTCTGGGTCGAATTTGGGAAGTTCTTCTTAGAGAGTCAGAATGTAGTCCTGAATTTCATCTTCCAGTGCAGTTTTCTCACTATAGGTTAATGTCATGAACCTCTCAGACAGCTTCACCACTGCAATACAAAATGCAAAACATCAGAACTTTGAAATTTACTTGCCATAGATGTACAATAAAATCTGTTGCAATAGTTTCATAAGGTTTAAATCCAAAAATGACTCTTCTATCAATTCTTCTGGAATTTTACTAAAAGTTTTTTTTAAAAACCACTGGAGCGAAAGTTTGCTTTAAATGTGCCCATCACTGCTTTTAATTTCCAGTTAGCAATGCAGACCTATAATATTGTTTCACTGTTCACCATCAATAGCTGATAATTATCAATATTGATCACAGACGATAAGAAAACCAACATATTCAGATTATTGCACTTTCAAGCATCAAATGTTGTTTTAATGTCTGTAAGATTGTCCATATGAAGCACTGATGCATACATTATACCATCACACCCTTTGTGACTTTAAACCTAATTTGCACACACCTTTGTTGTCAGCATTATCATCACTATAATAATAATAATAATAATAATAATAATAATAATAATAATAATTAGGACTTTGTATAACGCCTAATCTTTAGAAGCTCTAAGCGCTTTACAACATTAGATAACACCTAAAACATATATAATGATATGATTACGAAAAACAAACACCTTGAAATTAGAAAACAAAAACATGCTGAAAATGGTTAAGGTAAGAAAACATTAAGTCTCTAGGTCTATTCTTGCAGTCGAAATAGGTGCGTTTTAAGAGCACTCTTGAATGAGATCACTGTGTCTTTGTGTCAAAGTTCAGTGGGCAATTCGTTCCACGTTGCTGGGCCCTGTTATACAAAAGAACGTTGTCCATATGACTTCATTTTGATAGTGGGAATAATGAGAATGAGAATACGAGTGTCGGAAGAGGAGCATAAGTATCTTGCTGGTGTGTACACATGGGTGAGGTGAGATAGGTATGTTGGACTGGTGCCAGTCAATGAAACGTAGCACAGAGAACAAATTTTGTGTTTGATTCTGGATCTAATGGGTAGCCAGTGTAGGGTACAGAGCAGGGGGGAGGTGTGCTCTGTTCGTGGTACTCTAAGAATGATCCGAGCAGCTGTGTTTTGAACTTTTTGAAGTTTCTGGAGTCGATACTGAGACGAACCAGACAGAATTGAGGCACAATAATCCAGTCTTGAAAGTACTAAGGAATACACAAGTGTTTTAGTGGCATCAACTGAAAGATAATTGCGAATGTAAGCTGATGCGTCTCAGCTCAAGATATGCAGCCTTGCATATGTTCATGGCATGCTGGTGCAATGAGAGAGTACTGTCTAGAGTAACACCTAGGTTTCGTACTGACTGTGTGAATTTAATGTTGGTGTTGCTGATATTTATTGTTTGAGGTAAAGGATGTGAATGAGAAAGTCTTTGTGTTGTAATCAGAATGGCTTCAGTTTTATCATCAATCATCTGCAGCTTGTTACATGTCATCCATGATTTCACATCGGAAATGCACCTCTCTACACCTTGGATGGTAGCATCAACTTCAGTTGGGTGGCTCGATTTGTATATTTGAGTGTCATCAGCATACAATTGGTGAGACACTGGATGACGATCTATGACACTTGAGAGCGGATGAGTGTATAGAATGAAGAGAACAGGTCCAAGAGCAGAACCTTGTGGAACACCAAAACATAGATCAACTTGGCTGGAGTGTTTTCCATTTGCGGATACAATTTGTGTCCTGTTGACCAAGTAGGACTTAAACCATAGTAACGCTGTATCGTGAATGCCAAATACATGATGGAGACGGTGAAGTAATATATCATGGTCTATTGTGTCAAATGCTGCAGACAAGTCAAGGAGGGTGAGGACTGTAATCTTTCCACTATCCAAAGCAGAGAGAGAGAGAAGGTCATTAACTACTTTCAGAAGGGTAGTTTCGGTACTGTAGCGATGGCGATATGCAGACTGTACATTGCTAAAAAGACTGTTTGAATTCAGATGAGATACAAGCTGGGATAGAACAACTTTTTCTAAGATTTTTTATATGAATGTCCTTCATCCTTTAACAAGAACAATCAAGTCCGAAAAACGATTATCACTTACTAGTATTATAGACGAAGACAAAGACCTCATTCATCCCAGGCATTATGGATTAATTCCTGTACTGTATCCATATTATTATTATTATTATTATTATTATTATTGTTGTTGTTGTTGTTGTTGTTGTTGCTATACAATTGTGGTTATGATTTCTTATGAACAATAAAATAGTTAAACTTTAGTAATACATACGTGAATATTTTATTGGAATGGCGACTTTTTCATTGCGGCACATGTCTGTGACTTTCTCATCCCAATGAGGACCCAAAGCTTGGTTCACAATGTGAGTAGTTTTGGTCCATTTGCATGAGAACTTTGGTGCTATTTCCAAGTCCAGGAACATTATTTTGACTAAATCTGAAAAATTATCTGCTACCAGAAACGGGAGATTATGTTCGGCACTGGGAGATAACGCACGCTGAGACATTTCGATAAACTTTAAATACCTAAGTCAAATCAACCCAGTTTTATGCTACTTGAGCTCTTGAGTAATCCAACCATAATCAATTAAGGCCCCAAAACATAAAATGTTTGTTTTTTTCCAGTTGGCAGACCGTCCCTATTTCTCATTGCCGACCCTAGCACTCCCCCAACACCCCATGGTTTTTTTTTTTTGTTTTGTTTTTTTGGGGGTTTTTTTTGTTTTGTTTTGTTTTTTTTTGTTTTTAAAAAAAAAATCACATTGCCGAAATTGATTTTGTGCATCTAATTGAGCTGGTTTTGCCCAGCACTTTTAAGCGCTTAAAATATTATTTGATTATTATTTAATATACTACCTGCCTACCCTAATTTTAAAACCAGTGCAATAGGAAATACATTTTTTTTGTGTGTGTGCCTAACATCTTTAATCCTGTCCAAATTACTTTTGCTCATACCGAGTATAGACCCTAATCCATCTGGACAACTTTTAGCATCGAAGCAGAACATACCTTGTGGAGCGAATCAAAGTAATGTTTATTATATTATGCTGATTGAGCTTTTTAGTAACCAAACCGTAATCAATTAAAGTTTTTAATCCTTTCGGAATTACTTCTGTTGACACACAGTATAATCCACCTCGGCAAACTTCAAACAATGAAACCAGCCTACCGGACCCTACCAACAGGTTCAATGAGTAAAATTAGCAACTATTTTCTCTAGCCCTGCTTAAGTCAGTTCGCATTCACGTGATCACAGGCAGTATTACCGTAAATATGTACTGTACTAGAACTGAATGTGAAAAAAAATGGAAAAAAATTAATTGTTTTCTTATAATTTTGCGTACACGGGAGATTTCAGTGAGAGACGGGAGACACCCCTAATCTCGGGAGAAACACCCACCCGTGCTGGAGGTTCACGTGTATGCGGAAGACAGGTACATAGAGAGATCACTTGAGCAAAAAAGATCATGAGATACTAGTCAACAATTAACAATTGGAAATAAATGAAATAATGCCAGAGACTAACATCTTTTACAAGGCAACAGAACAGTGTAGGTGTGAAGCTGTATATAACATGACAATTTTTATATTTTAGTGTGATATTACTAGTGCTTATAACGCTGAATTTGGGGGAGGAAAAAATAAAAACTATTTGAGTACTGTGTCAAGATACAGATAAATTTTGTTGTGATTCACAGTACCTGCCTGTCATGCAACCACCCTTCCGTGTCCTGACTCTTTTCTACATAAAACCCAGTGTTTGGCTCTGTTAGAAGTCGGATAAATGATTAATATGGATTGCTCCGTGTACATGTGTGTGTGTGTGTTACCGTACCGGAATATACTTTCTTTTTTGTACATGTTGATGATGTCGTTGATTTTTCACCGCGCATGGTGTTAGTCCTTTGTTCCAAGCCCGGAATTAGAAATTAGGTCTTTTGCGTGATAGGACTTTTTTACACGATTTTGTTGGGCTGATGGCAACATAACATAGATATGTAGTTTACCCGTTTTAGACAGTTTTTAATTTTGTGTTCTTTCTTTGTTCTATTGTTTATCCTTTGTTTGTTTATTTTTCAGTCATTGAAACATGTAGGAGTCAAGAATTTCTCTTGGCTTTTGTGTTTAGTGTTTGTTTTGTGGGTGTAAATTGTTTCTTCCCTGACGAAGAGCTTGTTTAGCTCGAAACGTTGGGAAACTTTTTTGTATTTGTGCCGTTATAAATTTTTGTGTCACTATATATAGTTAACAATTTTTGTGGCACTATATATATATATATATATATATATATATATATATATATATATATATATATATATATATATATATATATTGTTCAAAATGTAGTCGACCACAAATGCTATTTGCAGGATAATTGATCTGAAGAAAACATGACTAAGCATATGTATTACAAAGAACATACCAATAATGTGAGTCACCATGAGTGATTGCATACCAATAATGTGTGTCACCATGAGTGATTGCATACCAATAATGTGTGTCACCATGAGTGATTGCATACCAATAATGTGTGTCACCATGAGTGATTGCATACCAACAATTTGTGTCGCCATGAGTGATTGCATACCAACAATTTGTGTCACCATGAGTGATTGCATACCAACAATTTGTGTCACCATGAGTGATTGCATACCAATAATGGGTGTCACCATGAGTGATTGCATACCAACAATTTGTGTCACCATGAGTGATTGCATACCAACAATTTGTGTCACCATGAGTGATTGCATACCAACAATTTGTGTCGCCATGAGTGATTGCATACCAATAATGTGTGTCACCATGAGTGATTGCATACCAATAATGTGTGTCACCATGAGTGATTGCATACCAACAATTTGTGTCACCATGAGTGATTGCATACCAACAATTTGTGTCACCATGAGTGATTGCATGCCAATAATGGGTGTCACCATGAGTGATTGCATGCCAACAATTTGTGTCACTATGAGTGATTGCATACCAATAATGTGTGTCACCATGAGTGATTGCATGCCAACAATTTGTGTCACCATGAGTGATTGCATACCAATAATGTGTGTCACCATGAGTGATTGCATACCAACAATTTGTGTCACCATGAGTGATTGCATACCAATAATGTGTGTCACCATGAGTGATTGAATACCAACAATTTGTGTCACCATGAGTGATTGCATACCAATAATGTGTGTCACCATGAGTGAGTGCATACCAACAATTTCTGTCATCATGGTGATTGCAGGTTTGTGTCACCATGAGTGATTGCAGGTTTGTGTCACCATGAGTGATTGCAGGTTAAAGTCACCATGAGTGATTACAGGTTCAAATCACCATGAGTGATTGCAGGTTTGTGTCACCATGAGTGATTGCAGGTTTGTGTCACCATGAGTGATTGCAGGTTCAAATCACCATGAGTGATTGCAGGTTTGTGTCACCATGAGCGATTGCAGGTTTGTATCACCATGAGTGGTTGCAGGTTTGTGTCACCATGAGTGATTGCAGGTTTTTATCACCATGAGTGATTGCAGGTTTGTGTCACCATGAGTGATTGCAGGTTCAAGTCACCATGAGTGATTGCAGGTTCAAACACTTTCAATAATGCAGTCCCCTGATAGTTACTTAATGTGTCTTTACTCTTATAAAAATAATTCATATTCAGCATGAAAAAACAGTCCTTATTGTTCCTTTTTCAACAACATTACGATATGTTGCCATGGCAACCTTGTTAGACAGCTAAGTTGTTACGGACAAAGTGCGCGAACAGGGATCGACTCAATTGGTCAGTCTGGTGTTCTGGGCGGAGTTGTTGATAGGTCAGTTACCTAAGAACTATTGATCTGAGCGGTAATTCGCTTGTGACTATCATTAGAACTATTCACGAAGTGAATGAACTTGATCGCCAACGTGTCAATTAAACTGATCTGTAAGATGACAATTCTTGTTTTTGTGTTAAGCTAGCTAAATTAAGTAATAATACATTTCTTTTATGGCTCTGCAGGAAACAGACCAAACTATTTGCCACTCTTTGATGTGGGCCAGCTTGTGTTCTATTGCCCTCGGCCTACAGCTTCGGGCAATAGAACACCTGCTTGTACACAGCACCTCGAAGCAAATTGTTTGGTTTATTCCCTGTACAGCCATGAAATAAGCGTATAATATCACCCAGGGTGATATAAGATTCCAATCCTTCGCCTAAAGTCTCATCGCAAGTGTAGTTTGGTCTGTTTCCTGCAGAGCCATAACGGGTCTGGACGAGAGAGTGAGAGTGACTCTGAGCAACTTTCTCTCACTTAAATCCAACTCACGTGCAAGTCATGACATTATTTCCCTCCCCCACCAAAACCCTTCAAGTCCTGTGTCGATGGGCGAGCGGCAAAGCAGCAGGTGTGGATACACTGAGAGGTGTAGCTGCAGACCTGCACACAGGCGGCTTATGGCATATGGTCGCTTTTCACTGGACCGAATAAACAGTGGAACTCGGTAGCCACCTGGGCGACTGAGCAGTCCTTTTTAGGATCACACTGCTCACCTCCATAGCACGAGGAAGGGGCTAGAAAAGGTGTCCTAAACATTGCTTGTTTCACCTTAACCTTGATCAGCATAGAGCGGCTGACGAGGATCCCGTTTCAGAGGTCGAAAATCAAACAAAAAGGCAAAATGGTGACGCAACTCACCATCGGTGCATGGAATGGAAGCACATTAATGGACCTCACATCAGCAGATAGACCAGAGTGAAGAACAGCTCTAGTTGGTAGAGAACTGGCCAGATTCAACACCCAGTTAGCAGCCCTAAGAGAAACTCGCCGAGCTAAGGAACGACAACTCACCGAAGTCGGAGCCGGCTACACCTTCTTATGCAGTGGACGAAGTAAAGAAGAGCGACGTGAAGCTGGTGTTGGTTTTGCCATTAAATCGCAGCTAGTCAGCAAGCTCACAAATCTCCCAAAGGATGTGAATGACAGACTAATGCAAATGAGAATCCCACTGGCGGGCAAAAGACATGCAACTATCATCAGCGCCTATGCATCCACCATGACCAACCAGGATGAGATCAAGGACAACTTTTATGAAGACCTGGAAAGGTACCAAAGGCAAGCCAGCTCATCATCCTTAGTGACTTCATTGCTAGAGTGGCCACAGATCACTAGACATGGTCAGGTGTCATTGGCAAAAATGACTTTGGCAAATGCAACAACGGACTCCTCCGCCTGAGTAAATGCATTGAACACTACCTCCTAATCACCAACAATCTTCCACCGCAACAAATCGTCTCGGATGTACCCACGCTTCAAACACTGGTATCTCATTGACTACGTCATCGTCGGGAGAAGACACGGGCAGGATGTCCGAGTGATGAAGGTCATGAGATGTCCAGAATGCTGGACTGACCACAGGCTCATAGTCTCCAAGCTCAATATCCAGATTCAGCCTAGCAGACGACCACAAGGCAAAAAGTGCCCAAAAAAGCTCAATATCTCCAAATTGAAACAGGAGAATGTGAAACAGGAATTTGTCGAAGAAATGTGCAGCCAACTAGAAACAATTGGGCATCCTTCAGAGACTCTGTGTATTCAGCTGCATCCAAAACTTTCGGTACCACCACACGTAAACATCAATATATGTTTGATGATAACGATGTTGCCATACAAAGGCTACTGAATGAGAAACATCAGCTACAAAAGGCCGTTTAGAAGACAGTACTTCATCATTTAAGACGACAGCCTTCAACAACATCAAGAGGACTGTCCAATGCAAATTCAGAGAGTTGCAAGACTCATGGCTGAGCAGCAAGGCAGATGAGATTCAGTCCTACGCAGACGGGAATGAGATGAAGAACTTGTATGATACTTTTAAGACAATCTACGGGCCACATTCATCAATAACATCTCCAATACTTAGTGCTGACAGTACCACACTGCTCATTGACAAAGAAAAGATACTACAAAGATGGGCAGAACACTTCAACAGCCTCAATCGGCAATCATCTATCAGTGAGGATGCAAATGATCGACTGCCCCAAGTGGAAATCAACATTTCACTTGCTAACCCTCCAACGCTGACTTAAACTGAGAAAGCAATTGACCCGCTGTCAAACCAGCAGAAGTCTAGAAAGTCGGAGGCTTGCAGATGGCACAGAAACTGACTGAACTCTTCCAGTCAATGTGGACTCAAGGAACTATACTCCAGAAGTACAAGGATGCAACTATTGTCCACTTGTACAAGCGGAAAGGCAACAGACAATCCAGCGACAACCATCGGGGCATCTCCTTGCTGTAAGTACCCGGCGAAATCCTAGTCAGAATTCTGGTGAATCGCCTTGTGCGTCCCATTGATCATGGGTTCCTGCATGAGAGTCAGTGTGGTTTCGGGAAAGGACGAGGGACCACAGACATGGCGTTTGCAGCTCGTCAACTCCAGGAGAAATACCAGGAACAGAACTCCAACCTGCACACGACATTCATTGACCTGACAAAAGCCTTTGTCACAGTCAGCCGTGGGGGCCTCTGGAAGATCATAGCAACATTTGGTCGCCCAGAGAAATTATTCGTAATGGTTCAGCAACTCCATGATTGCATGCTTGCGCGAGTTGTCGACGACGGCGAGCCATCTGAACCTTTCCCAGTCACCAATGGAGTCAAGCTAGGCTGTGTGTTGGCCCCACCCTCTTCAGTGTGATTGTCTATGCATGCTTAGAACATGCCTTCCGTGACTATGACACTGGGGTTGCCATCAGATACCGAACTGATGGCAAGCTCTTCAAAGGTGAACTTACAGGGAGTGACTGTTCGTGATCTCCTATTTACTGATGACTGTTCCCTGGATGCCAAATATGAGTCTGACATGCAACAGAGTATGAACCATTTCTCTTTAGCTTGTGACAATTTCGGTCCCACAATCAGTATCAAGAAGACAGAGGTTGTGCACCAAACTGCACCAGGAAAGCTTTACTTAGAGCCTACAATCACAGGAAACGGCCAAACCCTCGTGGCAGTGGACAAGTGCACCTATCTTGGCAATACACTGTGACGCTCAATCCACATCGATGATGAAACCAACGCCAAAATTGCTAAAGCAAGCGTGGCCTTTGGCAGACTACGCGCAAATGTATGGGAGTGCAGATGTATCAGTCTGCAAACAAAACGGAAAGTCTACAAAGCGATTGTGTTGCCGATTTTGCTATATGCACGCGAAACCTGGACGGTGTACAGACGCCATGCCAAGAAGCTAAACCATTTTCACATGGGCTGCCTGAGGAAACTGATGAGGATAAGATTGCAGAACAGAGTCCCAGACACTGAGATTCGCACACGGAGAGGCATTCCAAGCATCCACACTATGCTTATGAAATCACAGATGAGATGGGCAGGCCATGTCACCAAGATGTCAGAAGAGCGACTACCAAATAAGATATTATACGGCGAGATGAACGAGGGAAAGCGATCTCAGGGTGGGCAGAAGAAACGCTTCAAAGATTCTCTCAAGTCATCCTTGAAACACTTCAACATTGACCCTGAGTCTTGGGAAGACCTCGCACAGGGTCCCTCTACCTGGCGCAGTCTCATCCATACTGGTAGCTACAGACTTTGAACTGAGGAGAATTGCAGAGGCAGTGCAAAAGCGCAAGCAACGTAAATATCAGAATTGCAGCAAATCTTCTGTTGATGAAGCAAACCCAGGCGGCATCTTCTATCCAGTATGTTACATACAGTTCAGAGCACAAAATGGCCTGACCAATCACTCACGTACTCAGAAATCAAATCAGTTAATGATCTCATGGTCATCTTCGAACTCTATGTAGCAGTTTTGGAGCATGCATTTCTGCTCCAGTGCGCATCATGCATCACTAATTATGTATGCAATGTATTTTGTTACTTTTAGTCTGTCCTTATGTCTCTACCCCTTCTCCTTTGTATATATCTATATTTGCATTTTTAATTAAGTTTTAAGGAGTACACAAACAAGGAGAGGATATTTTCTTTTCCAAATCTTTTACATTTTTATGATATTGATGACCGTATTGGTATATATATATATATATATATATATATATATATATATATATATATATATATATATATATATATATATATATATGAAATAATAACTGACAAACAACAGTGCAAAACTGGTGTGAGACCAGCACAAGCGCTTTCGGAATCTACCAATTCCTTTTTCAAGGGCACAAAGCCACCAAAAAACGGTTACACAAACAAAACCTGAAACAAAACACAAAACACAAAAACGTAAGTACTATACGGTACCTGAATAAAACACAAACACTTAAGTACTATAAGGAATCTACATGATGTTAGCTGTAGATATTCACTCAGACGATACAATGAAATAATAAATAAGACGAGCAAGGCTTAACGAGGTTGAACGTTGTTACTTATTAGTGCTCGTACGGCGGAAATGGTCAGAACAAAAGGCCTTTGTTCTAATAAGAGCACCAGTTTTGCACTGTTGTTTGTCAGTTTTTATTTCATATCTATTATTTCCTTGAGCAACACGATCTCTTTCGATCCAGTGCTTACGTAAAGATCTTATTTGCCGTGTGATTTGTAACTTGTATATATATATATATATATATATATATATATATATATATATATATATATATATATATATATATATATATATATATATATCAGTATTTCAGTATCTTACCAACTGAACTTAAATTCCCCTCTTGTTGCACTTTTGATTTTGTTGTTGTTGTGAATACTCAGTAACTCAGTATTATCTAGGTCTGTCCCATTACTATTAAAGGAGAAGAATATCAGAAAATTAAAATTAAGTCATAACAGTTCAGGGTGATTGATTTTTTATAACAACAATGATTTGTCAACCCCAGAAAATCGAAATTCACTTCGGCCTGTGAACTCGGTGAATATCGTTTCTCTCGGGGCTAATAAATCCTTGTGGCAATCGAAATCAAAAGTTAATAACTGTTCAAGAGTGCATACCCTCACCGCACGAGGAGTGTGCACTCTTCTTGAGGTGATGTCGGTGTTTTATTTGGCAACTTACGTGACACAAACGTTACGAAAGTATTATTCATATAGAACAATCAGACCTGACATTACTAATCCTTAAATTGAATTCCAAACAGCTCCGATCCACACGTTAGGCACATCACATATCGCTGAGACTATTTTCTTCCCGACTTTTGTATTTGGGATAAACGACGATTGCTTTGCCATTTTTGACTGATGGTTAAGGTATCAGATAATTAGCCGAAACTTGTTTTTCAAAGAGATCATCAATAGATTGATGGATTTATCAACCATAAAAATATTAACAATATTTACTGGTATAAAATTTCGATTTTTTTTAAGACAGAGAAATCTACAGTCGTTTCATATTTAACATAGATGATAAATATAATTTTCGGAAAGCCTGGCCTGCAAAGACAACATCAACAACAAGAAATAAATTAAGACCGACAGTAATGTATATGGGCGGAAAATCGAATATTCATTATCCTTTTCTCTTTAAATCCCAAACACAAGAAAATTAAAAATGAAAATTATATATAAAAAGAAAACATATGAGGCCACTGGTATATGTTTGGGTATCATCATTAAACTCGGCATTTAAAATTACACAGCCAGTCAGAATATGAAGACAATTAGCGAACACTATAAACAATTTGTACACATCATAAATAATGGTACAAGTACACTGTATTGACTTCAACAGTTTTCAGAAAGGTGATAGAAATACTTCATGAGTTTAACGTGAAAGCAACAATGTCGGTATCTAAAGATAATTCTTATTTGTTTACGAGTTTGGACGGAATAAAAAAAACTTTGGTCAAAACTCAATTTGTTACAAAATAACATTCAAAAGAATAAAAATTTTGATTTCCTTATTTCAAACATAAAAAAATGATATCATGTGATGTTTCAGAAAAAATGCTGATTTACAGATTACTAACAATGATGATAACATTGAAATAAGCAGCATTCACCCTGATAGGATGATGGTTGAAACAAATGGTATGTGTACGAATAAATTACGTATTTGAAGTGAGTAAATTAACAGATTTGTAGTATGATAAATTTACTCCGCAACTTGAAGATCTCGTAAATTTTACGACGTCACTTTACAATGATTCAACGTGACAAGTAAAGTTCAATTTAAAACAGTACAGTATACGAAGTAGTAGTTTCAGATTTAACCATAGGAATGGAAAATTTTGATATAAATCTGAAATTATTTATACGTTTGAAAGGATTGAAGAACATTGCAAATTGCTGAAGAAAGTACCAGTTGCATATGTATGACCTCTTGGCTTGTTGATAATGTCTAAAGACAGTTTATAAAATACAAAGTATTCTGTGAATGTTTTATACTGTTTTACATTACCGACAAAGAACAGTGTTTAAGAAATCTTTGCTACGATCCTGAAAGTCCGGTGCTTGCACAACTATAAATCTTATGTTGGAACAAATTAAAAGTAACATAAATTAAATGAAATCTACTCAGTTGAATCTATTTTTAACTAAACCAACTACTTACAGATTGCACAAGCAAGCGAGATAAAGATTTCCGCCAAAAGGATCTATGTTAGTGGATGTCCAGTGGCAGGCAGACATTGTTGACATGGTAGAATATGAATAAAACAATAGATACAAATGTATTTGGACAGTATTAGATGGTTTCTTGAAAGAAGATTAGATCGAAAAAGAAAGAAAGAAAGAAAGAAAAAACGAACAAGGGAGACGATAACATCATGAGAGAATATTGTAAAGAATGAAAACCTGAAATGATACAGTTTGATAAAAAAAAAGATTTTTGCAACTTGAAAGTTAGGGATTTGTTTGAAATAGAAAACATCGAATACTTTTCTACTTACTCAGATAAAAACGCATTTGTAGTTGACAGAACTTCAGACTGGAATATGGAAGGATTTCACCAAAAATGAAACTCCAAATTGGGCCGTTGGTGTACCCAGAGCTAACTGATGGTTACAATAGCTCTTACCACATATCAATAGACGCGATTTCTCCTGAATCAAACAAAAAAGAAAACAGAACTTCAAAATACAAAACAAACTTTGAAAAGGGATACCTTCCAAACGTTTACCGGGGAAATATTTAAAACCAGGCAAGTATTTTAGGTGATCTACTCGTTTCCAATCAAGAAGATTTTATGGAAGATGATACAGAGGCATATTTTTTAACAAAAGTCATCTCTATACGGCAAACAAGAAATGACATGCAAAATTCAAAAGATCGCGAAGACTAAAAGAATGAACGCAAAAAGTATATTCTTGTGAAAAGGAAAGATTATTTTGTAACAGTGGGAAACCAGCTGCAGATATTATGCCTTGAAATAAATTATGTGTTGAAGACATCAGAGACGACAGATGAAAAATACATAAATATCACTACAAAGGAGGGTGAACATTTTATGTTTTTGAAAGATAATCAGTTCCTAAAATGTGACAGATGTGGAAAAGAGAAGACGGTGCAAAAGAAAATGAATTAAAGCCAGTAGGCAACAAAATGGCAAACATAAAATAAAAAAGACGTCAACAGTCGACACAATACCAAAATGGCATTACGAAAGAAATGAAAAAATGATATTAAAACTTGTGAAGTTGATTCAAACTACATCTCAAAAAAACTGATGAACAAATACAATTTAAGTCTACAAGCTAGTCATTAAGATTTTTAACAAAATAAGAGGTAATGAAACTCACACAAATGTTGATAAAATAAGGACATCAAAACTTTAAATCAGATATTATTAAAAGGTGGCATAGCAATCGTGTCAACTATGCCATCGACTACACAATTTTTCTCGACAAACGTTTTACCAATTACAATTTGAAAAACATTAATGAGCACTGAGAAAGACTTACATTTAAAACTTACAGGACATGATACACATTGAAAGGAACAAACTTGGGGATTTGACTGCGTTCATTTTGCCTATACAATTTTTATTTTTATTGTTATTTTTTTCTGAGAAAACACTAAACCTATATTGTGTCTTTCTTGTTCAACGAAGAAGGTGTGCTCGTGTACACACCGCTTCCAGCACAATAAATAGGTATGCAAATAAACAAACTTGTTATTATTCCCTTTCATGCATACTTCATAGCAATGTCTCATTAAAATCAAATATAAATTCTTATTCACATTTTGTATCAACTTGTATATTAAACTTTTAAGATTCGTGAGCTTTAATATTGATTTCTACATTGGATTAGAGTTAATCAACCAACATTTTGCTTTGTAATTATTAAACAAGAATCTAAACATAATCGTTACAGTGTAATAGAATCAAGCAAAGGATGTTTTGAAGAGAACAATATTTTTATAATTGGATGGAGACGTAAAGAAAGTCATAATGAGATAGAATATACAACAAGAGCTTGCAGTAGTATAATAAATTGTTACTCATAAATAGAATGGCGTATGCAAAATCATAGCCTTTATTGTCCTTTTCAGCACCTTAAGTGACAGCAGCAGGAATAATTATCGGAGAAACAATAACTAACCGTCTAGCATTTACAGGAAGCAGTTGTCTGTTCAAGATATTTAATCCTAATGGAGCGAGGAATGAATTAGGCACGAGAAAACCATGCAATACATAATGAAGAAAACTGCACAGTTCAATGAAATCTGAGCAAAGGCTTTGGGATTACTAGAATGAACGATTGAGATAATAAGGTGTGATGTCTCTAACTTTAAGCAAACCGGATGATGCTTTTCTCTGTGTACATCTACACATGCTGACACATCTGTTCACTCAGAAAATAAGCAGAGCTAAATAAAAAAACGATAGCCCGAAGTGGAAACATTGTATCGTCACGAGTGGCGAAGTGTCCAAACGTAGATATCCTGCATATATTTCACGAGTTAAGTGCAAATATTTTGTTGTCACGATTGGCGAAGTCACAAGTGACAATACAAAATGTTTCTACTTCATGAGTGAAATATTGCCTTATATCTAATCAATAAACGTATATTTTCTTGTTACTATATATATATATATATATATATATATATATATATATATATATATATATATATATATATATATATTTGTTAAGGCAAAATCCGTCTATTTGCATCTATTTTTCTCCATTCTGTTCCAATGTGATTAACAGCAGCATTACTACATCGATACAAAGAAGTTCCGAAATTTTACAATAATTTTTAGGATAGCGAGTGTGTACAAATTTAGCTTGCATCTATATAATGCTTTAAATTGTATATTTTGTCAAATTCATTATTGTTTTCATACGAAAAGGAAGAGTTTTATTTTCGTTAACACATTTCTTGCGCGAATTGATACAATGAACATTGTTGGGAGGAGGTACTGTAGAAACATCACAGAGCAGTCGTATCCGACAGACTTCAGAACATTAACATCTTTTAACAAAAGATTCTAATGATTTGAGTGTATCTTTAAGGATCCTGGGTTTTTATTTTGTTTATTTCTGCCATCAAACGTGAATTATGTGGCCTTGGCAGGCTTGCAATCTAATTCGGTCACAGACGTTGCACCAAAATTTTGATCATCAATTAATTTAGGTTTGCAATGAACACTTATCTATGTCCGATTTCATCATCGTTTTCAAACATGATTATGATTGTGAAGAGAGTTAAAATGGCTTTTTAAACAATTGTGTTACTTTATTTAAACAAGAACTTTTCCCTAACAACTTTTACAGTTTGTCGTAGAGTGCAACATGTATACGATATTGTTTGCGTGACACTGAATAGCGAATAGAAACAGGTCATGTAAGTTCAGTCACTGACAATTTGCGAGATTCATGTAGAAAACTTTTTCTTTTTTATTAGTTCATACATGGAGCCTACTTTTTGTTGTTTGGAGTTCGTTTTTAGTCATTTTTGATGGCACCTCCTCATTAATTACATATTTATATACTAGTATATTAGAGAGTCTACGGTCTCGACATATTTTAAGATTTGTTCATCCTGAGACAGACAGACAGACAGAGAGAGAGAGCAGAAGAAGAAAAATGAAATAAGCCTAAATATGGAAATACAAGTTTGAATGACATTCATAAAGGTAGATATGTTTCCTAAATGTGAAAAGAAAGAAAGTAGGTCTAAAACTGTTGCGATATCAATTTTCTCAAATTGATTTATTACAGTAATCTCATTATGAAATACATAATAAAAAAATTTTAAAAAATAAAAATAAAAAACAATTAACTGTCCTGCGGATTATGTTGACGATGTTGGTAAATTTGCATATATTGGATATATTGTGGTTTTGTACTGCTGCTAATTCTATAAATAGCTGTATAGTAACGCACAACGGAGTTGTATGCTTTGTAACAGCTGTCTATTGTGGACGCCTGTGCACTAAAAATCATGATTTTAGCGTTTATAACATTCATTGTTTTTAAACGTGAAATTTCAAATTAGTTGATGCTGTACATTATATTTTAAACGAGTAGAAAAAAAATGAGCGCGAAAAGTAAAAGTATATTTTGTGTCTGCAACTACCAAACTACTACATTATAATACTGGTGTAGAGTCAATTGTAAAATATTTAATTTTGTTGCTGTTCTAAGCAAACATTATGTAACTCGTAAGTGACATGATCACGTCAGGTTTATGTAACTCGTAAGTGACATGATCACGTCAGGCTTATGTAACTCGTAAGTGACATGATCACGTCAGGCTCATGCCCTGTTAGTATGACCATGACACACAAAACATATTGAGTCTAATTACGCTTAAAAGCAGACGGTATTAGATGATTTTTACACTAATATCGACAGTACATGAATTCAATGTATCTATTTAATCAAGATCATACTATTTCAATATTTTTAGTTTGATCCCGTAATATTTTAAGATTGGTTGTTCAAATTATGGTAACAAAAACATGAGTGGTCTAGTAATTTGTAACTTTGATTTAAAATTTAAAATAATTTAAAAAGACAAAAACAAAAACAAAAAAAAATTGACTAAGCGAGTTTTCGCCAATTTGCATTACTATCGATTCTGGCCGATTTGGACCAATCAGATCAAAGTTATATCGCTGATCCAGACCAATTATAATCGTGGCCGATCGTGACAGCGTGATCCGTCCTGTTACTGAATCAGAGGCCTATCTCGTCATTTGTCAGACTTACCGGAGGCCTGTCCTGTATTGAACCAATGAGGCCCTCACTATCCGTTATTGAACCAATTAAATTTTAGATAATAGATCAGACATTAATGTCTCTAATTATGCTAACGTTTATATATCAACTATCGTGTCCTCAAAATACGTACACTTCAGTTTTATGTATTGCCCAAAACTCATAAAAGTCCTGACTATACTTTACCTTTAAATTATCCAGGACGACCAATTATATCAGGTTGTAATTTGAATACAGAAAACCTATCCAAATGTATAGATAGTGTTTTGTAACCTTTAATGAAATCACTTCTTTCATACATTAGAGTTAATACTGATTTCATTAAAATGTTGAAGTCTATTCCACAACTATCTCATAATTCCATCCTTGTATCTTTAGATGTAATATCATTGTATACAAACAAGCAGATGGTATTAAGGCGTGTAAATATTTTCTTGACAACAGTCCGAATAATAACAAACTACCATTTCAGACGATTGTCAATTACAAAATCTTTGAATGAATTAAAAACATATTTCCAAAGCAGGAATCACCATATATATGGAATTGATTCTGCTTTGAATAAAGCCCGTATTCTTACTCAAAATGGTGGTTTAAACACAGCAGAATGTACCAAAGAGAAAAATATAATTCCATTCATAATACAAAATATAGGTCTTACAATCAATACATATTGAAGTCTTCTCAACTTATCAAATAAAGACAGCGTAAAAAACGCTTTACAAAAATAAGCTAATCCTTGCTTATAGAAGACCTAGGAATTTGCAAGACTTTATTTTATCAGAACTAAACAGACAGAAAATATAAAAAGATGTTTTTCATCATCTAAATGTAACAGACGTCGATGCTCTCAATGTTCAAATATTAGAGAAAGTACCTATTTTAGTAACTCCAATACTAAAGAATTGTTTTCTCTACGTTATAACACTGACTGCATATCGACTGATATAATGTATTTGATAATCTGAAAAAATATAACATGCAATATGTTGGACAACACTTCAACAAGTTTATAAGAGAATGAATAATCACCGCTTTCATATACAAAAAATTGTATGGATCCTCATTTCTGTTCTAATGTTTCAATACATTTTAATACAAATAATCACTCTTTACGTGATTTTACTTTCATGCCAATCGATATTGTGCAAGGAGAGAAGATGAACAGACTGATTAAAGAAAATGACTGGATTCATTAGTTAGATACTTTTTATACCAATGGCCTTAATACTAAGGCATTATATACAAATGTATAAAATTTTTATAAAATAATTTATATGTTGTATACATATATATCAGTTATAAATATATAATTGTATGTATGACTGTTTGTCTCGACATTGTGATTTCACTGACTCAGTTTTCATTAGAGACTCATGTATCTTTTTGATCCGGTTATATATACGAGGTTGTTAGTCTCCATCCACATCGAAAATATCCATGGATACACACAAGTAAAAAAAAATATGACATAAATAAACATGTAATAACACTCCCTATATGTAACAATATCACATTACGTACACATTTTATCCTCTGAATTCTACTAATTTTTCACAGTTGTTATGGTTACCCGACTATTTCTGTCTCTGTGGAGACGGTAGACTATTTGCAAGTGATCGTCCGACATGTAAGTTGTTCCCCTAATTCCCAATGGACCAATGTTCACCGGCAACATACGATCATTCGTCTTGGAAGATCGTAAACGTCCCTCATCCACACCATCATCCTTGACCGCGGACCTAGTACTGCCTCTGCTACAATAACTTATTCGCGAAGTTCCACTCCTGGCGCGATTTTGCGGCGCAGGCGAAATGACGCTTGAGGACGGAGTATCCCTAGAAACCGTACTGCCGACGTAAAGCGTACCAGGGACGGTACTGTGATGGAATGACGATACTCTGTGCATTTGCATTTTTCGTTCTAATATTTGTTTTCCGTCCGACATCGCACATTTTTTAGCAGGATCAGGTGGGGTTGCCGGCTTTATGAACTCGGCACTTCCGAGGCGAAGAGGCCGAGCCCCGCGCCTCGGAGTGCATGCCGGGAATAGATTATTCTCACCAGTATTCGCGATTCGAAAGCGCCGTTCTCTACTGTCGTCTGTATCCAACGGCGATGGTTTCGGGGGAGTCATTAAATTCAAGTACTGGTCTAGAGTGAGATAGTTTCTCTTCTTATTTCTATTATCATGAGCTGGAAATCCTGAAGAGGAAGAATTTTCCCTCACAGGAGCTAGATTGATTGCTTTCCCTCTGTCACGCATGGTCAGAACCCTGTATTCTTCATCCCACGAATCTTCATGCTTTTTGCTTTGATTTTTCTCGTCAGCGGCGCATAACCTGAAAAATCATTAGATAAGCAAGTGGAACATATACTGTTATTGTAATATGGAAAAATGAACAATACCAAAGTAATTGAATATGAAAAGCAAACGGGCTTCATCAGAGAAGCATATGAATTAGAACTTGAAAACAGGTATTTATAGTGTTTGAAATAAGTACTGAACTGAAGGGTCATGCAAACCCAAAGAAACTTCATTCGTACCGAAATGAATGCCATTGTTTCAGTTGACATAAAGAATGATGAAGAGTAAGTATCGTATATACTCGCGTATAAACCGATACCAACTGCAAACTGCATAGACCCAGATCTGCCGTCGCATAATGCGCCGGCAGATCTGGGTCTATGCAGTTTGTAAGAACTAATCAGTAGAACAAACAACATAGACCCTGCGACGGCAGATCAGAGTCTATGTTGTTTGCATTTGGAGTATATACTGTATCAACTTTTAATGCTAGAGAACATTTGTTATTATTACATGAGCTTATTAAGTTGAAAATGTATTCGTTGAGACTCAATTCCGAGAAAGGACTGAAAGTTATTCAATAGTAATCCGGAAGATTTTTACATGATTTTTTTCAAGCTGCAGCCATAAGCCCTCGCCACCGCAACGTAATTATTTGTGTTAACTTTAAAAGTGTAACAGAAGAAAAAGAAATCCTGCTATTGAGCCATCCATTAAAATATCTCCATCTTAATTTCTAGAGTACTCAGTTATTTATTTTTAATTGAAACATTACAACTATTTTATCAGTGCTCATGAATCCATGTCTTTTTTCAATATTACAAACGTCACAAAAAGTCGTTACATCACGTTAGACTATGGGGTAATATTTGAGGTGTCCGAATGTACTGTAAAAAATGTATTCTACTTTATTGTGTACTTTTATTCAGTATATTTTGATTATTTTTCGTCATTACATAATGTAATCTTGTGTGATCATTTTTAAATAAAATATATGTAACCCGTCGAATAATTTCAATTAATTAGCTCGCCAAGCTTCATAAAATATAGAAATTAATATTCGACTCGTTTCACAAGTAATTTAAATAACCAGCCAAATACGATCCTCTATTGCTGCTGTCCATGTCATCCTGTTGCTTCTCTAGACACGCCTATGCCACCACATTTTGAGTCCTGGGTCCTACAAGAATCTTACAGAAAACTGTGTTTGTTTCCAGAGAACTGACAAAAATGTAATGTAATGTAATATATATATATAGAAATTTTAAGGTTTGAAACAGCAGATCTAAGACTGCAATTTTTAATTCATCAGCCATTTATCGTCAGCAATTTTTAACATATCCCTTAACTGTAACCTTTTATTATTCGACACTCAATTATATCAACAAGTTAAGTTACTAAGTTATTTGATTAGTTGGTTGTGTTACTGCTTCTTTCTCTCAAAAATTAATATATACTTCTGAACAATCAACATTTTTGGGGTTATCTATTTGTTTACTTCTCTTATGCCTACTGCAAAGGCATGCGAATGTGTATAATTAGTCAAATTTATGTTTTCTTCTTCTCTCTTCTTCTGTCAAACTTCAAGGTAAAGTTAGTTCAATGAATTCGGGGTCAAATCGTCTGTACAGGCAGCGGCGTTGTTAAACAGCATCATTAGGGAGTGGTTTGGTATCCTCTATCTACCATTAAAGTATTTGAAAGTATTTTCACAATACAGAAATATTTAGTTTCGTCTTTTGCATTCCAGGGATTAAAAAACAAAATGGATGAAAAATACATAACGAAACTTATGGAGCATGTGTTACTGTTTCAGCGGTAAATGGAAACGTAATATGACGGTTCACAATATTGGCTGAGGCTGTTCCGAATGTTCTTAGAGCAAAGGACGCTGCCTGAGCTTTAAGAACCTTTGCATTTTAAGTATTTGCCCAAAAATAAATCGAAATACGTGTAAACAAAACGTATTCATAATATTTAGTTATTTACCCATTGTCCTTTTCTCCCGACAAAATGGCAAGTATGTCACAGTTTTCCGCCACCGAACTGGAATACAGAAGGTTTAAGAAAAGGTTATTACATCTGCAAACAAATGCATGCATCGAGTCAAACCATTAACGAAAGTACATTTTTTTTAAAATAAAAAGACTAATCACATCTAAATATAAACAAAACATGATGAAATGTTGTTCGCATAATTCAGTTATGAGTAACATGAATGCAGCGGCATAGATAAAACCTAACCTGTAATCAAACATTCGGCCGCACGCAGCAGCTGTCAACTATCGCATAAAATATATTCTAATGGACTGCTGACAAATCCAATCGTCAGTTATGTGTGAGTCGTTACGTAAATACATCTGACTGGAACTCATACTGTTTCTATGGGGATTAGATCAAATTGATGTGCTTACTCCTATTGATACTTGCAGAAATTGGGGTTTAAGCGAACTATTTGAAAAGTAGTTTAATCTTGTATTCATCTACTTTGCAAAGCGGTTCAATTAGCGAGATGATTTAATAGGTTTATGTAAGTATCGGTAAAATACAAGTTTTTAGAGGGATTAGTTACAACACATCATCCAGTAAGTGTCCGCTAAGTGGAGTTGCCAGTGAATAAAACAGACTGGTTGTCTGTTTGTCTGATATCATTAGAACAGGGATGGAGCGCAGCAGTCGATGATCGTGGGGTATTGGGTACAGATGCAGGATCTTGGGGTATCGGGTGATGTAGGGGATGATATCACCAGTGCACGTACAGGTACAGGAAGGATGCCCATTGTCCTTGCTGGTAGCAAAATTTACTACAGTTATGGAGAAAGTTAGTATTAATTGTACTTTTTGTTTAATTGTGTTTATTCGAAAGGAAACATCCATTGCTGTCTTTTTTAGCTAAATGAACGGCAAGTAATAGTGCCAATGTAGACAACTGACCCGATCCCAAAGGTCAAAGGTCTAACAAAAGCGCAAAGAAATATGATTGCGACGAAGAATGTTCATTTTGTGTTATTACTGAATGAGTGCATCATATTTCAAATGCTATTATTGCAGAATAATAATAATACAAGGTACACGTACTTCAGCAACGTACTATACACCAACACAAATTCATCCATGTCATGTTCTTTCAGTTTAGGTCTAATTGCAGCAACACAAACGATCAGATTCGTATTCTACACTCATCCGATACAGAATCGAGTGTTAAACCTTTGGGATTCAAACGTGAGAATAAAGAAAAAATTCTCTTGCTCGATTAAGTTTGGTCTGTGTGCTTTTGCGTTGTGTTTATATGTTCGTTATAGAACTCCTGACGAAACTATTATTATATTATGTATGAACACTCCGCATCTATGGTGGAAGCGCTTCACGTTAGTCTGAAACGAATTTTATTTCCGCTCAATAACGTTTTGAGGATTTCATGGATTGCAACCAAATTTAACGAGGCTTAACATTAAAAAGACCCAGGTTAAGTTTCATTTTCGCTATTTTTTTTTTTACAAAATTGTTACGGAGTTATTACCCCCGTTTTACTTAGACCTTTTCCCTTAATTGCATCATATTGGCGGGGACATCGGTGTAGTGTGGGTTCATTTCTATTTTCCTTCTGTATTTATTTATTTATTTTCTTTTCAGGAAATACCTTTAATTTTTTTAGACGTTTATATAGTAATGAGTTGGCAGAACATAGTTGATAAGTTAGTTTCAAAAAGGAACAGGAAAGGAAAAAAAATCTATTACAAAAATAAACAAAGGGGGTAAAGCTGGAAAAAAATCCCGCATACATTATCATACAAATTTAGTTAAGAGATTATTACTTAATTAGGATCATTCCAAAGCATAAATTTATAAATGCAGAGTACTCAGCTAGGCAATGTTACCAAGATTATTATCTAGAAAGCAATCTTTTTGATCGGCAAATCGTATCATTAACTAACTATTTAATTGACATTAAAGGGTGTGCCAAACATTAAAAACAATAGTATTTAGTGTGGCCATTCATGCAGATATAATATGAGAACGAAAATTTCATGACACGCATTAAAACCAGTTTTTCTTTAACAAATTGAATGACAATGTTTGTATATTACTAAAGTGAAAAATAGTATAGTTTTACCAATCTTTACATCAAAATACTTATTTGTACTCCTTCATTGTTTATGTTTTTGGAAGTGAAACACAGGTCGTCTACTATTACCAACACTTTTGTTCTCATACAGTATACATGAAAATGGTAAAATCTATTAAAAATAATGAACTCTTAATGTTTATATAGTAAACTCCGGACATAACGCCGTTCAATTTACCCCAAACTTGTATCGTTATTTGCAGCTTGGTTTCGGGTTTTACGGCACAGCAACACAATTGGGATATTTTGTGCCGAGGCAATAGGCGTAAATTCCCTTGCCCAAGGACGCACCACGGTAGCCGACCTGGGAGTCGCAGTAGCTCAGTTGGAAGAGCGTCGGACTCGTAATCCAAGGGTTGCGGGTTCAATACCCGCACAGACCTAGGTCGGCTGCTTCGGTGTGTCCGTTGAAAATGCACTTAGCTGCCATTTTCTCGGCAAGATATAGCCAATAATTTTTTAAAAAAAGAAACCGGACTGATGCGATAGTAGGATTCGAACCCGCACCCGTTTGGTCGCGAGATCGTCACACTAACACTGAACTACCGATGCTTCTTCGCTATATGCAGACATCGTTATAAAAGATAAGGCAATATCTCTATAACCGATATAGCTTTGTAAATAATATCGTTATAAGCAAAGTTACTTAAAAAATCCCGCACCGCCACCCCCGCTTTGCAGTGCGCTCGGTTATACTCAGCTTGTGCAGAAATATCAATCTGGCCCCGTTTACTCCATCCTCAGTATAAGAGACTGTAAGTTATACTTTCACAGCCCTTAAATTAATATACTTTATGTCAACTACGCTGAGGGGTATATGGAAAGTCATTCAGAGTTTCAAGTAGACCTTTATTGTTATTCGTATAAGGCCATTTGACCCAAATACAAGACTATACAATGAAGAAAATATAAAATTGGGGTGGAAACACATGAGTATTTTCTAAGTCTACAGTATAGGATGTTACCTAATGATTGAAGAATATACATGAATTAATGCTGATTTATTTATGGCGTTTCTTTTCGTATCCTGATATAAGCACCTGTGTGTTCTCATTTTACACTTGCGTGTATCCCTTTGCACATGCACGAATTCACACGTTTGCTTACAAACATGTGTAAAGTTTATCATATATTTTTGTCATACAATATTACATGATTATACACACAATACTGAATTACCCTTACTTATTTATATGCAAAAGTCATTCTAATTCAAATGTAACAAAGAATTGGCCGTACATCAAGAGTGGAATATTATTTCTTTATTGTCGTAATTAAAGACAGGTATTAAAATGTCATGAATTTTACATTTTCCTTCATGGGGACAAAGTCGACCTTGACTATGTCAAAAACGTAAATATCACACTGATCTTCTAGACTAAAAAATACAGATCAATTAACTTAAGCCGGAATAAACAAATTCCGTTTATGTACCTGGTGGTGCCAGGCAGTATTAAATAAATGAGACCCGAATCTGATTGATAGTAGGTCCTCGCATAAAGAGTGGGTATGGGTCATAAGAAAGTTTCCTTATACCGCTGTATCCAATGGAATGAACTATTTTCTCATGCCTGTGTCTGTAAGGATAGGACCTAAGTATGTATTTGATCAGGGAATTAATTATAGCGAGGTATATTTTTAAAGAGGATCCGTTATCCCAATGGTAAGTAGCGAGGTATATTTTTAAAGAGGATCCGTTATCCCAATGGTCAGACCTCCTTTTGCGCCACTCAACAACATTTTCATGATTAATACAGGTATTTTAATTATAATGTATTCTTTAAAAATGAATTTTTATATAAAAAAGAAAATTCTGTATGAAATCGAAAATGTTTAGGTTGGAGTTTGTTTAGGGTGTATGCGTGAGGGGATGGCGGCAAGAAATCTTTCCATTGTAACTATGGCAATATCTTTATCCACTCAGTGAGATTTAACAATTCTACTCTTACGAAGCATAATCCTAATTCAACATGTTCTTCACACCCATCCACCTCATGCCATTGGCTAAAGAACCACCATCCTCAATATCATCATTCATTTTTGATTCTCTTTCTTTGGTTCATGTTTCAATGACAAAAAAGTTTCCCAATCAATAAGAGATTATACATACGAAACGGATGAACTTTTTGCTGTGAGAAAATCTTGTATACTATACCCCAAAGTTGTTCTATACTCAAAAGTTGTATGATATATCCCAAAACTGTATACTCTACCCCAAAGTTGTATACTATACCACAAAGTTGTATACTATACCCCAAAACTGTATACTATACCCAAAGGTTGTATGATATATCCCAAAGTTGTATACTATACCCCAAAACTGTATACTATACCCAAAAGTTGTATGATATATCCCAAAACTGTATACTGTACCCCAAAGTTGTATACTATACCACAAAGTTGTATACTATACCCCAAAACTGTATACTATACCCAAAGGTTGTATGATATATCCCAAAGTTGTATACTATACCCCAAAACTGTATACTATACCCAAAAGTTGTATGATATATCCCAAAACTGTATACTGTACCTCAAAGCTGCATACTATACCCCAAAGCTGCATACTATACCCCAAAGTTGTATACCATATCCCAAAATTGTATACTATACCCCAAAGTTGTATACCATATCCCAAAATTGTATACTATACCCCAAAGTTGTATACTATACCCCAAAGTTGTATACTATACCCCAAAGTTGTATACTATACCCCAAAGTTGTATACTATACCCCAAAACTGTATACTATATCCAAAAGTTGTATGATATATCCCAAAGCTGTATATTGTACCCCAAAACTGCATACTATACCCCAAAGTTGTATACTACCCAAAAGTTTTATGATATATCCCAAAGTTGTATACTATACGCCAAAACTGTATACTGTACCCCAAAACTGTATACTATACCCCAACATTGTGTACTATACCCCAAAATTTTATACTATACCCAAAAGTTGTATACCATACCCCAAAACTGTATAATATATCCCCAAAGCTCTCCTGCACCAGATTTAAAATGCAGTTTACCTATATCTTTATCTTAAAAAAAGGTGAAAAGTTTTCGTTTCTTTGAGCTTTTAGAGCTTTTGAATATTTGTACCCTGTTTATTAATTTTCCATTTGTTCTTTCTTTTGAACCAATTTTTTGGAAAAAGAAAACACGACATTGGATTGGAAGACTTCTTTCATTCTTGTCAGCGAAACTTTCGATTTCCAACCTTCTTTTTGTGTACATCAGAGAATTATATCTATTAATGAGGCAGAACGCTAACAGTATCAGAACCGCTTCAACTTTGATTTACAGCTAGACAATAGTTTTTATTTTCGAACTTTTGAGCACGAAACTCGAACCGAAACTCCGAGTGCAAAAACGTTGAGGAACTTTAGCTTTATTGAAAGATAAGTTAGTAACATGGAGATTTTATAAGTTTGGTTTCTATCTTCCTTGCAAGCTTTCAATCACGTAGATGCACTCTATACTCTATGTATGATCTCCGTCTTTGGAGTTTTGGGTCCGAGCTCGAGTTTTGTGCTAAGCATGTTCGAGAATACGGGACAAGTGCTGGATGATAACCCACTCACCATAACGTCGATTTGAGCTTGGAAAAGTAAGGATCCGGTTTTTCTCTTGGGGCGCTCTCTGTCTCTGTTCCTATTGTGTCCCTCTGAGTATTACAGCCTACTACATAATTGTTTCTGTAATCCTCTATGTAATCCGTGGTATTTTCAAAATGTTCAAATATGTAATAGCCAGATCTATCTGCATTAGTCAGTCTTTGAAATGCTTCACTCTGAGTCTTTCCTATATTTAGTTTCTTTGCCTTTTTTGAACTCTTTATTTTACGTGTGTCTCGGACCTGCTCCCATCCTACCAAGAAATCACTGGGCGTGCCATTTAATCGAGTACACATGCAACGGTAAGAAAGTTCTGACTCTGACCACATTCGATCATACGTGAGCTCTTTCCGAATTTTTTCAAACTTGCATACACGTTTTTCTCCTGGCTTGTAATTTAAATACTCTTCTGGATCAAATAATTTAAATTTTCTGAAGTGTTTCTTATCCGTTTGTGTGGAAGACTCGACTTTTCTCGATGATTGCAGTGTTTGATGGCCGGAAGCTGAACTACGCACTGAGTCCGGTTGTCCATGTGACAGCGGAGGAATATCGTCATGACCGAATAAAAAGAATACTCTCGAATCATAGCAATTGATAATGTCATCTGCTAATTTTCGGCAATCGGCGCTGCCATACAAAGGAGTCCTCTCGGTGATTTCTTCGAGACTATCGCTGTCCTCTGAAGCTGCAATTTCTTTCACCGGATCCATCTGTGGGTCACCGCCTCTTTCGCTGACAAGCATAGAGGAACCTTCCGCATTTAGCGGTGTAAGGCTTCCAGGTATATTCGGATGTAACGGGGGCATGTGCTTTAACTTCCGCTTAAATTGACCTGCAATCAAAGAAAATCTCCTTTATTAACGTCAGTTAGGATTTTATTCACCGTGTTTTGACTTCAACCAAAATGTACCTGCAATAGAAGAACAATTACCATTTATAAAAACTAATTGCAGCAACGATCAAAATTGTATTGTATGAAAGAATTCTGACTATAGTATGTTTGCTGCCACTTGACAGGCCATATGTTTACAATTAAAATGGCACCAAAACGTAACGAAAAAAGATTAAAAAATACAGGACTTAAGTGATTTAAATCGTAAGTAAGAATTTTTGACATGTGCTTTTGGAATTTTAAATTTAATGTTTAATTCTTTTTGCTTGTTTATTTAATTTGTAATAATTTTCTTGCAAGACATTGATCACCACTGGTTATCCGAAACAGATGTAAGAGTCAAATCAGGGATTACCCAGTTACAACCAAATATATATCTCTATAGACAAGTATGTTCAATGACTACAATCACAAACTACTCAACAAATATGGATGGATAGCCATAATACCCTGATAATATGCACTTTGATCTTGCGTTTTTCTGGCATATCAAAATCTGGCGAAAAATGAATAGCCACTCAAGGGTCATCAAACAGACTGCACACACAAATAAAATAAAATTTCACGATATAAAATCTGCACAAGGAAATCTGATATGGCAACCATGGCAACCAGAGTTTTTCGATCATTTCTGTAAGAAAAAGACTCTTCAAACATACACGAGGCAGAGATTCGAAAGACTGTTGTCTTTCTTTCAAGAAATAAGTCTTTTCTTATGAATGGTTGTCAAATCAAGCGGTATATTGGAGATAATATTGTAATAAAAAATAAAGGAACCAGGCTATGTTGTTACATGAAATATTTCAAATTTGTTAGCAATTTGGAAATGCATGAGAAGTTATGCGAGTGATGTTTTTTCATTTGTGCACTGGACGAGAACAACAAATGCTATCAAATAAATATTTGATGTACAGTTACTAATAATTTTGGTCCAGTATGTCAGTTTAAATTTATTCTAAAATTTCGATCCGACAATGTGCTTTCTACCTTGATTAGATTATAATTAATCAAGGTAATTTTTCAAAAGTGTCGACAATTCCTGTTGATTCCACCCATTTTATACTATAAGAAATATCACCACAGTAAGTAAATTACCTTTTTATTCCTTTTCAATACGCTAGATACTGAATACCTTTGTATTAAAAAGCAACAGAGTCGCAAACATTCTAAATGAAAAAAAAATGCTTCTTATAAACTCTTTGTAAACCTATTGAATCCCAATGTAATTTTGTTTCTTTCTTCAAGAAAAATATATTTACAAGTACTTAAAAGGTCCAATGTCAAAATGTCACCCTTTTGTGTAAAATGTTAATGCACTTACTCACAACGTATTCCTTTGATATTGAATAAAATAAACCCTGTCGCAAAAGTGTCAAGGTATGCTATGTAGATGAGAACAATTTAATATTGTTATATAGGCAGAATAGAATGTTTGAATTTAGCTCACACAGATAGCATCTAAAATTGCTGTAATTTTCCCGATATTAAATTTGAATGATGAAAGTAAGTAAAATCCGCTGTACCATATTATAACCACTAAACGCATTGCTTATTATGGTAAGTTTGGTGTTGAGTTACAGTTATAACATTGTCATATGCTCTCAGCTTGGGAATTTTAACAGTAATGACATTGTCACACACAATCAGATAGGGAGTTCTAAGAAATAATGCAATACTTGATACTTTATTATATTTAGTATTTGCATTCTTCTAACTGCAATTAGATTCACAAAAAGTAAACGGGTTTTCCACTAATAGGAAATACCACCAACCCCAACTCCCACTTCCACCCCAGTCACTGTTACTGTCGTGTAGAATGCAGTGGTGTAGTGTAACACATCCCTGAAGCTTTCTGTTTTGACCATGTCTCCATCACTAAAGCCATCAAAAGTCACAACATGTACATAATCATGACTAACGTCACTTCCTGTCTTAGTCACAAATATTGAAGCTATTATGAAAACATACTGCTTCAGCATCGTCGTTTTTTTTTCCTCCTCCCATTCCGCATTTTACACTACCATAACCAAAATAATAATCCTAATTCCCTCCTCACATTTTCCTCTACATAATACAAACACCACCACCACGACAACAGTGACAACAACCGCAAAAACGATAAATAGAGCCTACTACATGTAACGCTGCTTCTCCTATTACTAATATGAAGTAACATTACTTTTATCATTATTGCTGCTGATGTTGCAACAACAACAACAACTACTACTACTACTTAAGGTAATGCTGCTGCTGCCATGACAACCATAAATGAATGTTTTTTTTATCATTAATTTGCTTCTTTTGTACAGCAACACAATCAGAACAATAACTACCACAACTACTATCGCTACTACGACTATTACTCTTACTGCTGCTGCTGCTGTTACTACTACTGCCACTGAACCGGTACCTTTAATATTACTGCTGCTACTAAGTGCATCTTCGTTCACTATTACCAAAATAACTAAGGTAATTATCACTAATGTAAAACACCTTTCTGCTAATGCTGCTGGTACTACTACTATTCTCCCCCCCCCACCCCCCCACCCCCCTTTGCACTCTCCTACATATCGTGAGTTGTGACTAATATAGGCAACCATTTTGCGCTGGGATGCGTCATTAGATGATGTTCCAACTGAAAAGGTCTAAGACTTTTGAATCGAGTGCGGTTTATATATAAAAAATCTGAATTTGTATTTTAAGGATATTACGCCCTTTTTTGCCTTTATCTTTGTTTTGTGTACTTTTTGGGATACCTTAACTTAATCGGCACAACATTGCCAGGATTGTGCTGATGTGCCGTTAAACCACATACATGCATACATACACATACATACATACTGATACTACTACTGTTGTTGGCACTTCTATCAGAAATCACGGAAATATGTCCTCATACTGATGCCATGGAAATATGTCCTCATACTGATGCCACGGAAATATGTCCTCATACTGATGCCACGGAAATATGTCCTCATACTGATGCCACGGAAATATGTCCTCATACTGATGTCCCCACATATTTCCAATAACCATACCTCTGGTACTCCATGAGTATTTCAGAAACGATTTATCTTTGTATCTAATATCATTTCAGTGCCAGCGTTTGTACCCAGTGCTGTCGTAAGGGGCGGGCGAAATAGGCGATCGCCCGGGGCGCCAAGCCTAGGGGGCGCCATTAAGTGGAGCTTGCGGTATTTTTTTCCCGAGTGGGGGGCGCCGGGGCGCCGTTTCTTCCAGCACAAACTTGCGACGGCCCTGTAAATTGTACTCTAAGTATAATTTCTAATTTTCCGTCATCGAAAATATGATCATTCCTTTCCACTCAGCTGTAAAGTCTCGTATTTGTCTTAAGGAATGACTCACTAATTTTGGCATTCTTAATGTTACTTCGTGCCGTGTCAAATTGAATTTCACTTTTCACACGGGACCCTGTACACAATGCTACACGATACTCAAGTTACTAATCTTCCCCTTTAACTTTGAGGGTGACGTGATGGCAACGGAGTAATAATATTACGTGCCTATCAGATCACAATGGATATCGTTAGCTTCACTAGTCAGCCCAACACTTTCTGAAAGAGCAAAAATTCTTGCATGGGTTGGTAACCAGAAAAGAAGGGTTTGCGAAAGTCCATGTGTCTTGTCATGCTAGCGCCATATGATATGTTTGTGTAGCTATCAGTTGTCCGTTGATTGTTTATGTAGCGCATATTTCAATGTGTCTATAAAGCTTGTAACAAGCCTGGGCATTCGTCGTAAGTCAGTATAAAAAGATCTCACCAAACGACAATGTAATTGCATTCTGGCTTTAAAATAATAATAACAATAATAATAACAGCAACAACAACAACAACAATAATGATAAGAAGGAGGAGGAGGAGGAGGCACTCAAAGTTAATATACTGTCGTACTCGCGTATAACTCGATACCAACTGCAAACTGCATAGACCCAGATCTGCCGTCGCATAATGCGCCGGCCGATCTGGGTCTATGCAGTTTGTAAGGACAAATCAGTAAAACAAACAGCATAGACCCTGATCTGCTGACGAATTATGCGACGGCAGATCAGGGTCTATGTTGTGTGCATTTATACGCGAGTATAGACGGTAATCTTTTGACTGGATAAATCAAACCGTTGCGATTTATTAGACATTATAAAGAGTTGTATGTAATTTCATGACATTCAAGAGGATAACCGCATATACCAATCATCTAGCCACCGGAAATGAACAAAACATGATTTGGTCGGACTTTTTGGTTGAGAAATGCGCTGAACATTCATATGTTTTCTCAAATCACACAAAAAGCTGGTGTTCAAATAGATTTTCAGCAAATACTGTAAGATCCGTATCGCTCAGTGAAGCACATTTGTGTACATGAATTGTAGAAGGTTGGTGAATTATTTTGGTTGTAAACCTAATCATGGTTATACATGAAACTAGTAGTGCATAATCAAATAAATAAATGGGTATAAATCCAAGAAAAACGTCGAAACAAACGAAAGTATATATAAATACTGGTATTTACTAGTATTTCAGTAGACGTTTTGTGCAATGCTATTTTGTGGCAAAGTAAATTTTTAAAAAAAAATCCATTTCTAGTCTGTGTATACGCCATTACACAGAAAGAAAATGTATCCTGCACTGAATTAAAGAGTAACAACTGGAGGAAAACAACACGTTACGTGACTAATAAAGTACAGGATAATTTCACAGTTTTATTCCATATTGCAATGAGCACGAACACCCGCGAGGATACAAAATTGATTCAAACAAGACAAATAATGTAGAACATTGTATACAATCATCACAAGCAATGAAGCAAATAACTTAGCACATTTACACGTGCAACACTGACAGCTCACTCACCGCAATACAACGCTAGGAAGATACAGAAAAGCAAGTAACTGATAAAGACGGTACAGACGGTACATCCACCTTGGAACGGTCAGTAAATAGTAGATTTTACAGGGAAATTTGGCCCCGTACTCATTGGCGGCGCTAGGAAGAGGGAGGGGCAATTGCTCCTGGGCGCCAGGCGAAGGTGGTGGGGGTGGGGGCGACGTCGATAGCTCTTTATTTTCAACCTGACATTTTCGTAGTATTTCACCTCACCTTAGTGTAACGGGTGCAATTCTTCACAAAACTTATATTTAAATGGGGTGGGGTGGGAGTGGAGGTTGGCAACTGACATGAAAACTGTTCTCTGTGGCAAAGTAGGGGCGCCACTAAAGAACATTGCACCCAGGCGCCTCGAACCCTCGCGCCACCACCGCTCGTACTGTCTAAAATCGTCGTCAAAGTCTATAAAGTCCATCAAAATTTCATAAAAATGAAGAACGAAACAGAAGATAAATGTGATTTTTAGATAATTTTAGCATCATTCGGTTTAGCGCCGTTCATATTTCAAATTGTGGATTATTTTTTCCTGTGTCGGATTACAAATTTTGTTTTCACGATGATTCGTGACAACAGTGTCAGTTCAATTGGTCCAATTGTCTACCGTTCATGGTACTTTATAAACTGTTAGATTTTTTTAATAATAATAACATAAAATATGGTTAACATTTTTATTTAGCTGAGACAGAATATTAGTACAAAACCTAATCTGTAAACCAAAACTGTTATAAAATACTTACCATATCCCAAAATTACTTCCAACATTGCACTTGGCTCCGAAAGTCTTAGTATGTAGTTATCATTGTGACTATATCTCTTCATTAAGACGGACAATTATTTTTATAGTCATTGGCAATTTTTAGTAATAACCAATTACCAACGAAAGTACTGTTCCACTGGTGAAAGCACGTGAAACACGTGACGAAATTAATAAAGTGTAAACAATCTGCATAGCATATATCCTTGTTGTATGCTTCGCAATGTGTCGATTAACGGCAAACACTTTCGCGTTTCTCAATTTTAACAGGTCTGGTAACAATGAAACTCTATGTAAATAATGAACGCAAATATCGATCAAAATCCATTGTCGCATTCCTCTCGTAAATCGCCTGAATTTAATTTTGTACACATACTATTCCGTGAATATTATTGATGATTGAGATGTATTAGCCTGAGTTTTACTGTGTAGCCTCCGTATTAAGAACGTACATCTGTATATAAGAGTGTCCGCCTCAGTACGCACAATCATAAGGAAGGAGCCGGTGTCGTTTCATTTGGGAAAGTAATACGTTAACTGTAGGATATGCTTAGTCAAACTAAGCATTTATGATCAGCGATACAATCATGAAACAGACAAGCAATTTGATCAGCTGATAAACTCATGAAACAGACAACCACGTTTGATTCTTTATATCTGGTACGGGCTTTTCTTTATTTCGATTAATGCATATAAATACCTTTCGATGACGGCTTAGCTGTTCAAGAGTCGCGCGCTATCGATCTAAACCTACACTCGAGTTACCTCTGAGAATAAGAACAGCATTGTACATTTATTCTGATAAACTCTTTGGTGTCTATTTTAACAGGTCGAAATGCACCGTTACGATGTGTGATCACAATTTTGTCCTTACTTATATCCACTTAAATTGCATTTTGTTAAATTAGAGTTGTTTTATGATATACTATATGTTTTGGGGGTTTTTTGCGTCACGCAAAATGCAATTAAATACGATTGATTATACTTCAGCCGCGGAAGGGGAAGGTGTGAGCTTTTAACGTTGTTTTCTTCGCGTTTTGAAATGCATAAAGACTTTCAGATGTGTTATTTGCATTTTCATAAGATCTTGTTCGTTTCTACAAGGCGTAAAACTTGGTTGGAAACCCTTGGGACCAAAATTTATTTTTCGATTTTGAGAGGTTTTCTGTTTACTGAGAGTATTAAAACTAATTCTGTATGTGTTTTCTCATTTTGTCACACACAAAAAATGGAAAAAAATAAGAAAAAGAGAAAAGGATGAAGTTGGAGTGTAAGCTTTTAATAAGGCGACAATTGTGTTTCTAAGTGGAAGCATCATATATTTTACCAGATAGTCATGTAGCAAAAAGTACCCAAAACAGTCTACGCTATGTTACGTTGATTGCTCAAAATTTGTAGACAGACAGATGGACGGACGAGTGGAGAAGAGGATTACTCTTGAGATCTCTACTAAAATATTCACCAACATGCATTTTTATGGCATTACCATTGATTTTCATAGCCATTGCTTATACTGTGTAGGAGAAAACGTTTTTCCAAAGTATTAACGGATCTACAAACCGCTCTAAGCACTTCAATGATACTTGTTAAGGTAGAAAAATAAAAATACATTTATCACATTACCTTAAGTCTGATCTATGGGAAAAAAAGAAATGTTTCATTTCAATAGATGTCAACGTGTTTGATTTGGATTATCTTGCCTTTGATCCAAACTGTCAAAGTTTCGTGATCTCTTTTAAACCTTCCCTAAGACAAGTAGACGAGTATCTTGTCCTTGATCCCGACTGTGACAGTTTTGTGAACTCTTTAAACCTTCCCTAAGACAAGTAGACCAATCTTTTTGTTGAGTCGTTTTCGAATGCTTCTAATATTTGCTTAGGAATTTGGTGCGGTATTTAAATTGATCAATGTAAACGTGTTCAATAAAAGATTTTAAAAAATATCCAAAGAAAGAGTGATACAATGTCAACATTGCCACATTAAGCGAGACGTCATGGCGAACCATGCTATAAATAATAGGATACTCAGTAAAAATAACTTCGTTTTGTTTTAGCAGTAGTAGTGGAAGATGGAGGAGGAGAGGGTGGCATAGGAGGAGTAGGCGAGAGAGGAAGTAGCAGTGGTTGTGCCATTTCGAATCTTAAGTACTGCACTTTGATTTTCCTGTTCATATATTGTTTTAACCATATGCATGCATTCCTTTTTATCACACTATCAAATTATATGACATAATTAAATCATATACGTCATACCATTCAATGACTGAATATGTTCTTAGCTTACTGTAATCACTGCAAATGATTAAGTCACACTCCCGACCTGATGCTTATGCTGAACTTTTACAGTTAGACTTGATAACTTGGGTATCACTAACTCGAATACCAGGTATCACTCAAATGATTTATTCAGCCCAGCTTAAAAGAGTATCTTGCCTAAGACCTCGAAAAACTATCGAACAACCCAAAACTCGAACACACATAGACCTGCAGCAGATCAAGTTTTCGAAGATTTAATGAATTATATCTGATGTTCTTAAAGAGTCATTTTCCACATATATTGACAAAAAATTTGGGGCCTTAAAACTATTTCGGATTTCTGATGACATTTTGTATGTTAAGGACGATATTTACTTTACTGAAGTGTCATTTTGGAGTTTACCCTGAAGTTATTTTACAATACAGGTACATAGATTTTCTTCATTTCAGAGGCAAAGTAATACTTGAGTCTATTTGTGAATACTCTACGTCGAAATTATTCTTATGCTGTGCACCCTTGTTCAATAGCTTTGTTTGCTATGAGGCATTCGTGGCCTTGTTGAATTATCGATAATCTGTTTAATATAATTTGACAATTTTCAACTTTTGTTACATATTTGTAATGAAAAGAAAGGTTTCTTATGTTGGTTATATTGGTTCAAGAAGTTCAAATACAGAAAACAAAAATGCTACGCACATTTAAACAAATTAATATTTAGACAGTTAGGAAGCTAGTCAGTAAGACCAACATACTGACAGAAAGATAGATAGATAGATAGATAGATAGATAGATAGACAGACAGACAGATATACAGTTAGATAGATAGATAGATAGATAGATAGATAGACAGACAGACAGACAGACAGACAGACGGATAGATAGATAGATAGATACTTTGGGTATATGAATGGTGTATATATTGATATGTATGATTTTAAACGGCGGCTTGAAACGCTACACAATATAAGCTGACCAAATACACCACAGCACTGAATATATGTTTTCTCAATATTAAGAAGGCAATATTGTTTTAAAAAAAGTGAAATAAAAACTTACCTTGTAATCCATGCTGTGGATCCTACTTTTAGTGTGAAAATTTGTTAGAATTTCAGCGACAAAATTTGGTTGACTTCTAATGTTTTGGGGGTTTTTAACATAAGTTTTCTAGCTTGAAGTTATTCAACAGACAATACACTTAAATACTGTCTCCTGGCTTTGTGTTTCCTAATATTGTATTGAGGTGCAGTACACAGGATATGGCCCGCCACACACCAGGGGCCACATTCATAACCAACTCTCCCCTGCCCACCACACGGTTACCTTTCAACCCTTTTATTGCCTGGATAGCTTCAGTTTGGTTACTGTAGTCATTTCTTAGATCATAATTGTTATTTTCGTCACAATCTTACAGGTAAATTGAGAGTTGTTGTAAAAGATTGACTATTACTGCGAAAGCCTCGCCTCAACATGTTTCCCTAGCATTAATTTGAGTTCTTCTTTCTGTCAGAGTCCATATATTGACTGCATATTTCTGTATGTTTGTCTGTCTCTAGCTAGTTATTCAGGTAAGAGGTGGGTAGGTTGTTGTTGGTTTTAACGGCACCTTTAACACATTATTGGTATATCATGCCAAAGAAATGGGAGTTAAGTGCCTTTCCCAAAGACACATTGAGGCAGCCGACCCCGGCAGGCCTGGGCGGGTATCGAACCCACGACCCTTGTATTAGGAGTCAGACGTTCTACCAACTGAGCTACCGCGGCTCCAGTGTGTAGGTATGCGCGGATGTATATGCGTAGGTAGGTAGGTATTGGTAAGTAGTAGGGTATCTAGGTACGTAGGTAGTTGGGTAGGTACTAGTAGGCAGTCAGGTGCTTATTATGGATCCAAGCCATGCTGGTAGCCTGTCGGTAGATTAGTAGATAAATGGGAAGGTTTTTATTGACATACATAGATGCATACACACATGCCATGTACTTTCATCTCATGGAAACTTAATGGAGAAAAGGATAATTCCACGGCACTAAAAGGTTTTGGGGTTTTTTTTGTTAAAAACAAATGGAGTTTTCTACATAACGCACCATGCCTGTAACTCGTTTCCCTTTGTCTTAGGGTATATCAGATCACTTTGCAAGTAAAACTGCTCGAATGACTAAGCGCACACGTTAAGGAAGGGATCACAGTTAATTATAAAAAGAGGGTTGCTATATAGTTCAATTAACACGTAAGGAGGGGATGGTCATTCACTATTTTGGCAACTTGAAAGTGGTCTTTTATCGGTGAGCATGATCAAATTCCTGGAACCAAATGAATTGTTTGCAAGTCCATACATACTAAAGTAGAACAATTAAGTAAAGTATATGCATACTAGTGTGCCATTTAATTATTTATTTAATCGAATATATATTTGTCGATCTTTGATAAATGTAGATTATTCACAGATAAGAAAATATTAACTTTGTCGTCATCATTGTCGTCTTCGCTTTTGTCATACTAGTAGCAAGTTAGCAGCTGCAGCACGTTTTGAAGTAGTTTTGATTGCATGCTATCATTAGAATGGCAAAAGATTGAGTGGCAACAGCAGTAGTGATAGTAGTAGTAGCGGCAGCAGCAGTAGTAGTAGAAGTAATAGTAGTACTTATTCTGTGCTGGTGATAGTGGTGGTAAAAATACATTATTCAGCAACATTAACTTTGTCATCGTCGTCGTCATCGTCATCGTTGTCGTATTCGTTGTTGTTATAATAGTAGCAACTTAGCAACTGCAGCACATTTTGCAGTAGTTTTATTGCATGATACCATAAGAATCGGCCAAAGACTAGTAATAGTGATAATGGTAGTAGTACCAGCGGCACCAGACAGTTATATCAGTAGTAGTTGTAGCGGCAGCAGCATCAGTAGTAGTATTAGTAGTGATTATGCTGTGATGGTGGTGGTGGTAGTGGTGTTATCAGTAGTAGTATTAGTAGTGATTATGCTGTGATGGTGGTGGTGGTAGTGGTGTTATCAGTAGTAGTACTCATGGCATCATTTTATTAGTAGCGACAGTAGTAATAGTAGTAGTAGTAGTAACTACATTATCAATAGTAATGATAGTAGTGATGTAGTAGAAGAGAAAAATCAAGCCATAACACAACACAAACTATGTATTAGACCTGAACGGCACATCAGCACAAAAATAGCTACAGGCGGTGCCTATAGATATCTATATGTACCTTCTAAGATAAAGACTATTTTTTAATAATTTGTAGTTCCTGTTCTATCTCTTTCTCTCTTTCTCTCTCTCTCTCTCTCACACATATCTTAAAAAGAGTGGGGGGGGGGGACAAAAATAAAAATGTGGCCCAATGAACTAAATGGATGATCATTTTAAATTGAATACACTCAACTATATGAGAGCATCATGCTATGTTTTACGGTGTTCTTTGTGTGCCCCTGCTGACAGGCAGTGGCTTACACCATTAGCTTCGTTTTCGATACGCTCATACCGCGGAAGATAAGACCAAGGATGCTCTGGCTATAGATATCGAAAAAGGTCTACTAAAGACTGAAAAGGGTCTACCAAGGACTGAAAAGGGTCTACCAAGGACTGAAAAGGGTCTACTAAAGACTGAAAAGGGTCTACCAAGGACTAAAAAGGGTCTACTAAAGACTGAAAGGGATCTACCAAGGACTGAAAAGAGTCTACTAAAGACTGAAAAGGGTCTACTAAGGACTGAAAAGGGTATACTAAAGACTGATAAGGGTCTACTAAAGACTGAAAACTTCGATTTCGTTCCCTTAATTGTTCTATCATTACGAGTTTCTTATGTGTACGGTATAAAGTATACTGCTACTACTACTACTACTATTACTACTACTACTACTACTACAATAACTACTACTACCACTACTACTACTACTACTACTACTACTACGAATACAGAAAAAGGAGAAGAGGAAGAATACAACATAAAATATATTTTCTCACACTGGGTACCAAACGTATTATTTTGTTTTATAATATATAATCAATTATTTTCAGTTCTAGGTCAAAATATGAAAACCTGTCTCTATCTCAAGCTTGAGCTTTTCTGGCAAGATTACCGATTATCAAGATAGGTAGAGAGTTATTGCAAGATTACCGATTATCAAGATAGGTAGAGAGTTATTGCAAGATTACCGATTATCAAGATAGGTAGACATTTATTGCAAGATTACCGATTATCAAGATAGGTAGACATTTATTGCAAGATTACCGATTATTAAGATAGGTAGACATTTATTGCAAGATTACCGATTATCAAGATAGGTAGACATTTATTGCAAGATTACCGATTATCAAGATAGGTAGACATTTATTGCAAGATTACCGATTATCAAGATAGGTAGACATTTATTGCAAGATTACCGATTATCAAGATAGGTAGATATTTATTGCAAGATTACCGATTATCAAGATAGGTAGACATTTATTGCAAGATTACCGATTATCAAGATAGGTAGACATTTATTGCAAGATTACCGATTATCAAGATAGGTAGACATTTATTGCAAAAAACACATCAATCATTAGAATTGAATATTGCTTTTAGTGAAAGTGCAGCCTTAGTGTCACTCTTCTTCAGTGTAAATAAGAATCATGCAGAAAAACTAATACCAACAGCTAGTTAGCGAAAAATTCTACAGGTACCCCCCCCCCCAAAAAAAAAAAAAAAACAAACAAAAAAACAACAAACAAACAAATAAAAAAAAACAACTACAAAGAAACATAAGAAATAAAACAGGGAATCGCTTTTCGTTATAAAACAACGACGAATCCAAATCTATAGTCACATTGTAGAATGATGTGCAGTAAAATTCAATGGTTTAAGTTAATAAAGAAATCAGAAGAAATTTGATACACTAATTAAATCCGTCAGAGTTAGCCATTGTGCCTCCAATGATGACCTTAGAAATGATGACCTTAGAAATGTAGGTACAAAGCTATTAAGAACTTGTGTCAATAGGTACATACAATAACAATCACGCAAAGTAGACTTTAATAAAAACGTTTGGCACGTTTACTGAAAAATGTGTCTGAATAAACGAGGAGGTTAGGGCACCCTTCCTTTACAACCGTAATGTTTGTCGTTGTTCTTGTCGCTGCTGTCGTTGTGGTTGACGTAATAGTTGTTGTTATTGTTTCTGATATTGTTAATATTAATAATAATAATAATAATAATAATAATAATAATAATAATAATAATAATAATAATAATAAAGATAATAATAATAATAAGAAGAAGAAGAAGAAGAAGAAGTAGAAGAAGAAGAAGAAGAAGATGATGATGATAGAAGAAGAAGAGTTATAGGAGAGAAAGAAAATGGAGCATGAGAAAGATTTAAAATCAAATTATTAACATTTATTGAAATTACCGCCTACACAAATATACTTTCTATATAAATACTTATACATCCATCTAACCTTCTGTCTAAATACATCTTTAACTATAATTTTCAAGTTTCAATGACATTATCCATAATCTCAACAACCAGGTAAAATGATAAAATTGCAAAACATTGAAAATTTCAACATTCTTTGATACAACGTTAGTGACTTATTTACAAGAGTTAAAATGATTTAGAAATGTCAATCATGAATGGGTGAAAATTTTGATCTTGAGAAATGGGGTAAAAAAACAAGAAGCGACTAATATGCATGAGAGATAGAGAGACAGACTGACAGACATAGAGACAGAGAGTACCTGACACAACACCATCCTTTTCTTTATGGAACTGAATGAGACAAAAAAATACATTCGGGCGAGACTGATTTTTATTATTATTGATCAGGATTTTTATTCCGTCGATCAATGTTCGCACTTATAGACAAACCATTGGAACCGTGTGATGCTACAATTCTTAATGGATGAGAGCAGGAAAATGTTTATGCGTAGTAAATGGACGTGGGGTTGGCTAAGAGTACACGCGTCCGGTAATAAATGCATCCTCTGTATTGTTCGACAGTGATGCCATCAGATTACATTATAGGTAGCAACACACACACACACACATTCGGACAGATCGTGTATTCTGATATCATCCGTTGTATACAGAAGGGTGTAAAAGGGTACTTACTCATCACTTAACCTGTGCCTATCGTTGAATTCACAGTGGCAAGGACCAATCTGTGCCTATCGTTGAATTCACGGTGGCAAGGACCAATCTGTGCCTATCATTGCATTCACGGTGGCAAGGACCAATCTATGCCTATCGTTGAATTCACGGTGGCAAGAACCAATCTGTGCCTATTGTTGAATTCACAGTGGCAAGGACCAATCTGTGCCTATCGTTGAATTCACAGTGGCAAGGACCAATCTGTGCCTATCGTTGCATTCACAGTGGCAAGGACCAATCTGTGCCTATCGTTGAATTCACAGTGGCAAGGACCAATCTGTGCCTATCGTTGCATTCACAGTGGCAAGGACCAATCTATGCCTATCGTTGAATTCACAGTGGCAAGGACCAATCTATGCCTATCGTTGAATTCACAGTGGCAAGGACCAATCTATGCCTATCGTTGCATTGACAGTGGCAATGACCAATCTGTGCCTATCGTTGCATTCACAGTGGCAATGACCAATCTGTGCCTATCCTTGCATTCACGGTGGCAAGGACCAATCTATGCCTATCGTTGAATTCACAGTGGCAAGGACCAATCTGTGCCTATCGTTGCATTCACGGTGGCAAGGACCAATCTGTGCCTAGCGTTGCATTCACAATGGCAAGGACCAATCTATGCCTATATATGCCAATTATGCCTATCGTTGAATTCACAGTGGCAAGGACCAATCTATGCCTATCGTTGAATCGTTGAAGGCATTCATCTAGATAGCGCATACTATGCTCGAACATCTAATATATTCTTAGTGACCTTGAGCAGAGCTGTCAGTGGAGAGATACAGACAAACAGAGAGACAGAGAGCTTCCAGAATTTCCAATGCTGGACTTTCTATAGCGAATCTGAATCTTTTTTGTTCCGTAGCTTAATCTTTATTACCCCGGACTTCCATTTTAAAATGCCTACAGAGAGATTTAAAGAGACAAAGAATTAATTTGAAACTTTACTCAAAGGCCTATTACAAGTTTAAGTTATAATTGCAACACTGAAAGAAAACTCAGGCAGTAAAGCTAAAAATTAATTTAAATTTAAAACTTTTTCAGAGACGTGAATTTGGAACCGGATGGCATTCATTTCTTATTTTTTCTTTAAATGAAAAGAAGGGCAAATTACAACAGCTATAAACAAGAAATAGTGCAAGATTAGATTAACTTGTCATGTCATTGTTTCTGTTTCTGATATTTATTCTTGGAATCTTCTGATCCTCAGCGCTTGATATACAAGAGATAAGGTGGACAATTCTGTTTGAATTGAAAACCATCTGTCATAAATTAAAACAAAACATTTTTCCATGAGATAAAAAATGAGCGACCAAAATAGAGCGTGTTCAAATGTTTCAAGAATTTTACACCTTTCAAACTCTACGTAATGTCACATTCAGCGGGTAAAGGTAACTCTAGCTAGATCGTAGTCCTTTAGAGGGACGATTCTTATCCGTGGTACGCATGTCAGTGAGAACCAAGGGATCTTCTTTTTTTTTTTTTTTTCTTTTTTTTTCTTCTTCTTCTTCTTCTTCTTCTATGATCTTAAAACTCATTTCTTCCCCGAAACGAATGGGGAAAACACACATCACCGACCGCAAGGTTCGGAGGCATTCATCTCAGACAATGGTTCTAAGCAAATTAGGCCATCGGCACTCACACCTCACTTCTTCACATGACCACTGGTGATGCGTAAAGTATGTACTTTATATTTTGTTCACATACACACTAGTTATGCATAAAGTATGAACATTATGTATTGTTCACATGGCCACTGGTGATGCGTAAAGTATGTACATTACGTATTGTTCACATACACACTGGTGATGCGTAAATATGTGTGTGTGTATGATAATCTGGAAACTTGTTATTTTGTCAAACGAAGAGAAAATGGAATTATATGTTGGATTGTGGCAACAAAAAGCAAATGGGATCTAATTTGAACTGAAAAAACCTACAAAATACTAATTCATTTCAAATTTCACTGTCAAACTCCACCGCCTCGCCCCCTCACCCCAAAAATGTTACATCATTTATAAATGTCGATAAGACAGAAGTTTGTCACAGGAAATCAATCCGAAACTCCTCACTATAAAATGGTCTTTGTAATTAACTCATACAGATGTCAGAACTCAGAATTTATGGCATCCGCTGTTCGAGGGAATTTCCGCCGTAATTAAACAGACCGAAATATATGGATAATAGAGTAACATCTGACATCGGTTGCATTAAATGATTTAGCAAATCAACATTGATGTGTTGGAGTGTTTGACAATAAAACCTAAACGGCTTCTCTTGAATCCACGTCTTTATCTGTCGCAAAAATTACGCGGGACATTTTGATACTATAATATGAAAGAGCAAAGTCGAGGACGACTGCAGTGGACTGATCAAACTGTCCCCTTAGATGGCGCTCTTTCTTCTTTCGATACGCCACTGCCATCACAAATTAAAATCAGTCAATTTCTTGCTGAAAAGTGTACTCTTGATGATACCTCATTTTTCAATAGATTCTCAAAAATGAGGGTAAAATATAGAAATTGTAAGACTTTACCTCACAGCTCTTACACCGTTGTTGTTAAATTTTCACCATTTGTCACTATAATTCAACGCAAAAATGACTGAAACTACAATTCAAAACGAGGCTGACCCCTAGTTTATACAGTATGTGCAGACAGTGGCGTTGTTTAACTACGCCAATGGAGAGTAGTTTGCTGGCCGATTTCTCGTGACGTCACTGACTAACATGGCGCGTGAAACGCGAGCGTTTTTAAGCTTAGCAAGGACTCTATACTACGTGACACTATGGATATGTGTCGAAATGACATAAAGGAAATTATTGCTACAAATATAATCCAATTTTGTAAGCTATTTTTCTGTTTGGTAACTAGTTGCATTGTTTAGTTCAACTCCGATCCAATTTAACGACAAACTTCCGTTTAACGAAAACGTTTTAAAGCATACGCTATGACAAATCTATTAATTGATAATAGGAGCTGCGGTCTCTATTATTATTATTATTATTATTATTATTCTGCTCTTCAGCATTTTGACTGGATTTAGTTGGTGATTATTGTGTGGTTTTTATTTCATGAGATGGTGCCCTTTTTCTTTTGTCTTAGACCTCATTAAGTTTTCTGAGTATTTTCACGGTACAGAGGACTATTGCTTCTGGTAGTATGTCCAGCTTCAGTGTTTTGCCTTGCTTTCTCATGCTGACTCCGTGTTTTGGTAGTAGGTCCTGTTGTTCTCAACCACTGTTCCTTCGATAAGATTTTACCGCTTTTTTGTTAATTACAATACACATTTTTGAGAAAACTGCCTTTGAAGGACTAGAACTAGTTTTGTCGTGCCGATTGTGTATTCAAGTTGGTTTGGATTGCCGCACAACTGATCAGGTGATTGACATTTAGAACGTTGATCTTGAATGCTTGGTCTTTAGTTGCTGCAATTCTTTTGTGTGCGTTTGCTAGCCGGTACTTCTGCTGCCTTCACAAGCTGCCCCTTGCCCAGCATTTTCTTTTCTTTCTGTCGTTTTGCGCTATCTCTGCCGAGATATATGGTCTAATTTGTCCTCATTGAAGATGTTTTGTTTTTTTATCTGAATCAAGGCTATGTGTACTTTTTCGCTCTTATCAAATTTCTTTTTTTACACAACTCGTTTGCTCATTTATTTAAATTCATTCTTCTTTGGCTATATAACATTTTTATGCTTTCTGACTGTAAAGTTTGCAGTCTGTTTACATCAGTTCTTAGATGCAATTCCGCTACATTGATGAGCATTAACTTGTTATTATTGTTATTATTATTATTATTATTATTATTATTATTATTATTATTATTATTATTATACACATGTTCACGTTAATTGTCTAATTTGATTCTTAGTTTGTGGAAAATAAAAACACAACGCATATCTTACAAAAGAGATGTGAATCAAGTAATGATATTTGTAAAGGCCTAGACTCCAGTACAAAAGGGAGCGGGTGTTTTCTGTATTCAGTCTGGCTTTAGCTACCATAGAGGAAAGTTGCCCCTTACTGGAATATGATTGGTTGGTTCGTTTTGTCAATTACCTGACACAATGATTAACAAGTGAAGCTTGACTCAATCGATTATCTATCAATATATACTGGTTATAGAAGGAATCATATTAGCCTAATAACCCGTGCATGAAATTAACCAACAAATTTACAACCTGTTTGATCCATTTTGGATAACTAACTCCCAGCTACTTAACAAATTACAGTGTTTGCGGAACATATGCTACCTATCTCTTCTATCACAACCAGCTGGTTTCGAAACTTGACTTTTAGGTAAATTTTATTTTGATTTATTAGTATAGGAGAGGTTGGTGGCTCTTTGAAAATGGCCCTTCGTGATTTATATGGTCTGAAATCGCCTTCATATATCGTCATCTAATACCCCAGATATTATTGAAGTCTGTGTTCTCGAATCGGAGAATTGGTCCCAAATGACAAGTTCTACGTCCTACAGCTGACGTTACCGTACATTTCAAAATGCACTGAAACCGAAAGAACGGATTCGTCTTAGGTTGATTATACCTCTAGACTAAACTTTAGATTCAGTCGAATGTCGAGGTTAACATTACAAGCTTACTATACGTCGAATAAATGACTGTAATCAGTGAAAGATGATGCAGATCTGCCTAAGAATGGAAACGTATACAACAGCAATTTATTTAGTGAGAGATACCGCTGTAAGGCGGCTCTGAGGAAAATTCGAAGAAAGACAAATCTGTCTGCAAATATTAGAAAGTGTGTTGAAATCATAAAACAAATAGTTATAAGTATACATGTTTGTCATGAAAGTACGAAACAGAAAGTTACATAGTGTTAGTCAGTTAATTTGGGCAATATGTGAATAATTAGAACCGATCCACTCTTTTTCTCTCAGTATTTTAGATTAGCCACAAGCTGGAGATGAGGGAGGCCATGGATGGGGAGGAGGATAATAGACCGTTGCAATTGCATACTATATCTTCGAACATACTATTGCATACTATATCTTCGAACATACTATTGCATACAATATCTTCGAACATACTATTGCATACTATATCTTCGAACATACTATTGCATACAATATCTTCGAACATACTATTGCATACTATATCTTCGAACAAGACATATGTTCTGGGAGAATGAATGTATTCACATCTCTTGTGGACATACACAAATGATGTTCATATCGTCCATTCTAACAGCATGAACTGTTGTGGTTTTGGCTGAATGAATAACCCGTGATGACTGTGTGTTATCATCTCTTTAGAATTAACATGACTGTGTGTTATCATCTCTTTAGAATTAACATGACTGTGTGTTATCATCTCTTTCGAATTAACATGACTGTGTGTTATCATCTCTTTAGAATTAACATGACTGGCAGACAGTTTATGTACTTTTCAAATCAAAACATTCCTGATCGGAGTTTTACTTCGCAGTGTCGAAATCTCATAAGAAAGATGACTTTATTAATGTATTTATTAACTTTATTACAATATATCGGTATCAGCCTACGAGATAATAGTCTTCAATTTAGTTGAATTTATATTGAGTTTCGTGGCTGGTTTATTAATTAATTAGGGCCATCCGAAGTCGAGTTTACCTTGAATCATTACATGTTTCTGGCCATGCATTTTCAAATTACCTGAACTTGAATGCACACAGTAACGAGCAAGTTCATTAATATTATGAGATGTTTGAAAATTATAATATATTTTTTTGAGAAAAGTTGTAAAACAATGAGAGTTATTTATGAGAATGTAACAAATATGATGTAATCAAAAACAAGATATCAGAGTTTTTGTGCATACAAGTTCAGTGAGTTTATCCAATGCCGGTCCGAGACCAGATTTTGTCTTCTTGCATAAATTGTCTTGAGTTGTAAGGAAATATAAGCTTGATTGAATGAGAATGATTTCAGGATTAAGCTGAAACAAGTTGCTTCCCCTGGTATATTTCTTTTTTTAATTCACTGACTGCATTTCATATTCTTGCAGGAGATTTGAGAATGTCGTCTCACGCCACTTAGTACTAGAAAAACGATGTACATTCGCTGGAGGTATTAACACACAATTACAAACATATGTTGTTTTAGGAAGCTATCATACCATAAAAATGAGCCCTCAGGATAAATCATAATACAGATGCAATTCGGTAAAAATATATATTTATGATTACAATTTCATACCAAACCTTAGTAACAAGCCTTTCAATTGGTTAAATCGCATCATATGACACAGAAAACTAGAAGTTAGTAGATAAAAATACCGGAAAGGAAATACATATGTATTCATGTGCTCTTGTATGATTTGACAATATTTGCAAGCAATGTTTTGAAACAGAGTTATGTTATTTATTTCTTAATATTCGTTACTGTTTTTATAACTACATGTATTTGTAATTATAAACATTGAACTTCACGTTTTACAGGATTCATAAAGTAATGAAGTTTGAAAGGCCATTATACACTATGCATAAACAGACTTTTCTTCTCTAATGCCGTTCATGCAGTGTGTGATACGTTTTCAGGTTTCATGACTTTATGAATCCTGTAAAATATGAAATTAAATTATTGTGCATTAAATTCTGTAAAATATGAAATTCAATTACTGTGTAAAATATGAAATTCAATTATTGTGTATTAACCAAATGAATCTTGTAAAATATGAAATTCAATTATTGTGTTAAAGATGAAATTCAATTTTTTTGTATTAACGAAATGCATCCTGTAAAACATGAAATTCAATTATTGTGTTAAATATGAAATTCAGTTATTGTATTAACTATGAAATTCAACTATTGTGCATTAACCAAAGAAAATTTTTATTCTTGTAAAGCATCACCTTAATTAGTTGACTAGAGTGATGTCGATCTTTATCGTGGTGTGTTGTTTACTGACTAGTGATGTCAGTCTATATCGTGGTGAGTTGTTTACTGACTAGTGATGTCAATCTGTATCGTGGTGTGTTGTTTACAGACTAGTGATGTCAATCTGTATCGTGGTGTGTTGTTTACTGACTAGTGATGTCAATCTGTATCGTGGTGTGTTGTTTACAGACTAGTGATGTCAATCTGTATCGTGGTGTGTTGTTTACAGACTAGTGATGTCAATCTGTATCGTGGTGTGTTGTTTACTGACTAGTGATGTCAATCTGTATCGTGGTGTGTTGTTTACAGACTAGTGATGTCAATCTGTATCGTGGTGTGTTGTTTACTGACTAGTGATGTCAATCTGTATCGTGGTCTGTTGTTTACTGACTAGTGATGTCAGTCTATATCGTGGTGTGTTGTTTACAGACTAGTGATGTCAATCTGTATCGTGGTGTGTTGTTTACTGACTAGTGATGTCAATCTGTATCGTGGTGTGTTGTTTACTGACTAGTGATGTCAATCTGTATCATGGTGTGTTGTTTACAGACTAGTGATGTCAATCTGTATCGTGGTGAGTTGTTTACTGACGAGTGATGTCAGTCTGTATCGTGGTGTGTTGTTTACTGACCAGTGATGTCAATCTGTATCGTGGTGTGTTGTTTACTGACGAGTGATGTCAATCTGTATCGTGGTGTGTTGTTTACTGACTAGTGATGTCAATCTGTATCGTGGTGAGTTGTTTACTGACCAGTGATGTCAATCTGTATCGTGGTGTGTTGTTTACTGACCAGTGATGTCAATCTGTATCGTGGTGTGTTGTTTACTGACGAGTGATGTCAATCTTTATCGTGGTGTGTTGTTTACAGACTAGTGATGTCAATCTGTATCGTGGTGAGTTGTTTACTGACTAGTGATGTCAGTCTATATCGTGGTGTATTGTTTACTGACTAGTGATCCCAATCTGTATCGTGGTGTTTTGTTTACTGACGAGTGATGTCAGTAAGTATCCTGGTGTGTTGTTTACTGACTAGTGATGTCAATCTGTATCGTGGTGTGTTGTTTACTGACGAGTGATGTCAATCTGTATCGTGGTGTGTTGTTTACTGACTAGTGATGTCAGTCTGTATTGTGGTGTGTTGTTTACTGACTAGTGATGTCAATCTGTATCGTGGTGTGTTGTTTACTGACGAGTGATGTCAATCTGTATCGTCGTGTGTTGTTTACTGACTAGTGATGTCAATCTGTGTCCTGGTGTGTTGTTTACTGACGAGTGATGTCAGTCTGTATCGTGGTGTGTTGTTTACTGACTAGTGATGTCAATCTGTATCGTGGTGTGTTGTTTACTGACTAGTGATGTCAATCTGTATCGTGGTGTGTTGTTTACTGACGAGTGATGTCAATCTTTATCGTGGTGTGTTGTTTACTGACTAGTGATGTTAATCTGTATCGTGGTGTGTTGTTTACTAATTAGTGATGTCAGTCTTTATCGCGGTGTGTTGTTTACTAACTAGTGATGTCAATCTGTATCGTGGTGTGTTGTTTACGTCCGTTGTATGATGAGTATCTTTCTGCGGAACGGTATCTGAATCTACGGTATATGAATCTACGGTGTCTGAATCTACGGTATATGAATCTACGGTATCATGCTTGTGTATGATATGTTCTCTAACAAATGTTTTGAATTAAATAAATAAAGAAAGAAAATAAATGATAATTTAAATACAAAATTGAATATTAACATGTAAAATTGAAGAAAAAAAAACAAAAACCAAAAAAAACAACAACAACAATAACAAATTTTCATAGCCGACGATTTAGTGCCTTCTCTTACACTTTGTCCACATCTCAAACAAATATTTTTCTTCCTAAAATGTACTTTTAATGATGTAAATACGTTTATGCATGGTATTTCCTTACTCTGCTTCAAAAGATTGAAGATAGTATTGTGCATTTCTGCATGTTATATCTGTGAAACTGTTACTTATGAGCCCAAAACTTCAACTGGACAAAACCTACAAATATTGAAGCTTTTAATACTGGAAATTATTAAATTTGTTATTTAACAAAAAAAAACAAAAAAAACAACAAACAAACTCCAACAACATTATTGTGCACCAGGCTGAAAAAGATATGAATGTATCAATAATTTTCTGTCTGTGTTTACAATAACGTATTATTTATGAGGAAAGGCATTAATTTTGATGCAAGATCTAAAAAGTTCATTTCAACCAAATTTATTTTTATTTGCATAATAAAAATAAAAACCATTTATTTTCTGTGCTTAAATGCTCCTTTTGTCGCTAAAGTTATAAATGACATAGTGGAAAAGCTAATATGATGATGTGGATAGATAACACTCAGGCACAAGTCACTGAAGTTTATCTCCCAACTTCCTTGTTACATCTAGCCAGACACAATATAACACATTGCTCTTCAGTGTCAAAACAGCCCATATGCCCAATACGCTTTTACAGGTTCATTGAGAGCTGCCACGTCTGCCTAACTGGGTCACAAACTACTCGTTTTCCATTTCAGCACAACTGCAAGGTCTGCAACTGCTGATCTAGTGTCATCGTTGTTCATCCATCGTAACCAGGAAGAAACAGAGGTGTGTATTCTATTTTCTGACTGCCTCGTGATGACTCGCGCCTTTTCTATTACGTCTTCAACGACATACTTTTCCTCTGTCTTTTCACAATGTTTACAAACTGCAACAAAGTCGTCTCGATAGTCCGTCAGCATCTGCATGAGATTTTCCACTACTATGTATAATATTGAAATTGTATGCACCTTTAACTTCTAGCAAACAAGCCATCTGTCCCTCCCAGCAACCCATCTGTCCCTCCCAACAAACCATCTGTCCCTCCACATTCTTAAATCTAAATAGCCAATAAAAAGCACAATGGTCTGTACGAACGGTGAAATGGACCCCGTAGAGGTAATGATGAAAATGTTTGATTGATTCAACGACAGCCAAGAAATCGCATCTGTTGATACAGTAGTTTCTTTCTGGTTTGTTTTGTGCCGTGCTAGCTACACGCTCCTGTCCGTCTCGAAGTTGTGAAAGAACGGCTCCTACGCCATAATTACTGTCGTCAGACTCCAAAATCTTCCCGTTCACATGGTTAGCATAGTACTGGAGCTGTCCTTAAAGCTTTCTTGAAATTCTCAAACGAATCCTGACATTTCATCGTCCAATAAAAATAACCTTGTTTCTCTGTTAATTTGTACAAAGGATTAGCTATATCGGCGAACTCTTTTATAACCTGCTGTAGTACGAGCAGTAGGTCTCTTTCTGTTTTCGTTGCTGCCATCTCTCTACTGTCTGTTTTCATTTTCTTTTTCTTTTCTGAATCTGTAGAAACTGCTACTGATGATACAACATGACCTAAAAAGGATACTTTTCTCCTGAACAACTGACATATGTTTGGGGAGATTTTCAGCCCTGTTTCCTGAACCCTCTTCTTTATTGCTCAAAGTATAGCAACATACTCTTCAAAGTTCCCCCCAAATATGAGTATGTCATCTAGATAAATCAAACAGATATCCCAGTTCAATCCAAATATGAGTATGTCATCTAGATAAATCAAACAGATATCCCAGTTCAATCCATGTAATATAAACTGCATCAGACAAAAAAAGAAGAAACAACAAAAAATAACCGGCTTCTTGCAAAGACCAAACGGTAGAACTTTCATTTCATATAGCCCACATGCTGTAGTAAAATCTATTCTGGTGCTACTTCTCTTGCCAATACCCACTAGCCAAGTCGAAGGTTGTAAAAATATTGATCCCCGTTGCTTGAATCAAAGGCAAAAGGTATGAATCCTTTTTATTCATACTGTTCAATTTCCTATAATCAGCACAAAACCTCGCAGACCCATCCTCTTTCTGAACCAAAACTACGGGAGATGAACAGGGTGTCATAGAAGATTCTATAATACCTTGCTCCAGCATCTTTTGCACCTCATTCTGGACTATCTTTTCTTTGCAAGTGGCAACCTTCTGGATTCTGCTTTATAGGTGCCGCGTCCCTTGTATCAATTGTGTGTTGAGCAATATCTTTGTATTTCGCAAAAGGATAGTTGTGGTCCAACAATACCTTCAAGGCCATCTGCTGTTGTTCAAGAGTTAAAACGCTTTCTGCAATCGTAACCTTAAACACTGAAGATAGACAACTTTCCAACACGCATGGGGCATTAAATTCCCCTTTATCAACTGAGATTGGGACACATCAGCTTGACATTTATTCTGGTACAAAAAGTCATAACCCAAAACGGCAGGTGTATCCAGGTCAGCAATTATCACCGACTGTTGAAACTGGCGTCCTGCGATATCTAAAGGTAAAGTACAGCATCCAAACATCTTAACCAAACCACTGTCAGCCACATTTATATGTCCTACAACTGTGTCCAACTTTGGACTAAACTCTAAACTGACAGATAATCGAGAAGAGTGCAAAATTGTAGAAACAGAATCACTGTATATCAAACAGTTTAAACTAACACCACAAACACTAATTTCAACATATAAACCATCAAACGACGGATTTTCCTTTATCTTCTCAATGTTTTCAGGTCGTCTCAAATCCGCTGATGCTTGGCCCCCAACCCCAACTGTTTCTAGTTTTCCTGTCACTTATTTTCTGTCGTGATCTATTCTGCATTTCACCCTACTGACTTTTTCATATCTTCCGCTTTCGACAATCTTGTTTATAGTGCCCAAATGTTCCACAATAAAATAACATCTACCGCTGTGTTTCATCGGAAAAGTCCTAGACCACTGGACCAGTATACAGGAACCCTCCTGTCCTTGGTACCAGTGTTGTTTTTGTCAGACTGGATTTATTCTTCTCTCCAGAGAAGTTCCTGGGTAACATGCTCTATTGCACTGTTGGTTCACACACAAGGAGACTCATCTGTATTCAACGCCCCAACGGTGAACCGGCCATGTCCTCCCAAACAAAATATAACTGCCCATTTGGGGACACTCCTTTGGCTCCCAAATATCGTTTGCGACTTTCTCTGAAAGCCTCAAATTCTAAAGTCAAGTGTAGGGACTTGTCCACTTGCCTTGGTCTACCTTGGTGCACAGCCCATTCCATTTCGTAGTCATACAGAGTATCAATAAAACAATCACAGGACAGCTGCTACCTAAGGTAACCACCATCTGTTGGATAAGCCAACTTTGTAAGTCTTCTAACGTCACAAGCCAATGCACTCATGGATTCCCCCTTTTCCAACAACGATCCTTTAATTCCGCTTTTAACAGTTCCGTTTGGATTACATGTTCAAATCTAGACGTCAGCGCCGACTCCAGGGATCTTGTCACACATAAACCATTACTATGTATAATAGACCCATCTATGCGTCTGTATGTGAGGCGAGTAAAGCATTAACTCCACACAACCACATATTAACAACAATAGCAACATTTAATGTGCACGCAAATTAGGTACAAATTTACATTGTCAATACTTTGTTCAATGATAAAAGACGATTCCATCAATATACAAGTAATCATTCAAAGGAAATATTATTTGTGTGAGTCAGTCACTTAAAGGAAACTATATAAACAGTTCTATAGTCATAGAGGTATACCTTTTTCAAAGCGCTGGTCGTCACGCACACAGGGAATAATGCATGTCCACACATGACTGAATTACCACAGTCGTTCACACAGGACTGACGATATGGCATAAAGGCGAGAATACACTGTCCGATTCGACACAGGCGACATCCTACTGTATAGGCAACCAAGCTAGCAAGCCACATACGAACAAACCATTAGGCTTAACTAGATACAAAATCATCCATAATACTCATAACATAAATTCGTATCACTAATATAATCATTCCTACGCAAAACATTTATTACAATTGCAAATTGTGCTTCATTACATCGCCAACGTAGATAATCTGTCCACAATTATAATTAGTGACGCTCATTGAATACATGAATAACATCAAGTCAATACAAGTCGATGCAATTTTAAAAAAAAATATCTTGCAATATATCAAACTATGATAGAAAGACGAATGAAATATTTCACATGATGCAGTTCGCACTATTATATATGCAACGATTCAAAATTAAAATTGTCATAATTCGGGACTTAAAAAGTCTTGATATGCGTGTATTAAAAAATATGAGAAATTAAAATACCGTAAATATGAAAGTATACTCACAGTTATCTAATTCGTTCACCTCTGCATGGTTCCAGAATTTGTAGAAAAAAGAAAAAAAGAATATATATATATATATATATATATATATATATATATATATATATATATATATATATATATATATATATATATATATATGTGTGTGTGTGTGTGTGTGTGTGTGTGTGTGTGTGTGTGTGTGTGTATTGTGTTCACATCTCGGAATCTTGTAGCAAGCATGCCTAGCTAAGTAATTCAGCTATTTATATGCACAGCTCTACACCCTGAAACATGCAATTTGTGCACAGGCCCGCCAAGAGAGAGAGAGAGAGAGAGAGAGAGGGGGGGGGGCAGGGCGGGGGGGGGGGAGGGGGGTGGATATTGCCCAGGGTCCCGGCAATTTCTAAGGAGCCCGCCGTCAACTCAGTTATAAAAAATAAATTAATCTTTGCAGTAAATATTAAAATTTGTTCCTTGCAAGAGTCTATTTTATGAGAGATTACTACAGGTTTTATATGTTAAACTGCACACAGGTTCTTATATACAAAATATTAAACTTCTTTTGGGGCCCATGACAGCTCTGCCCAGGGTCCCGGAATTTCTGTCAGCGGGCCTGCTTGTGCATCAACACATACCATGTACTGTGCACCTAGAACAACTGAAAAACTTGCAAAACCAGTTGCTAAGCACTATCTATACCGCATAAATTAAGTAAGGTCACAAACAGTTGAACTATACATACATGGATTAATCTACAAACTATGCTGTTCCATGATCATTTAGTCAGATACAGTTATTAAACTTATGAACTTCACTATTGACTTGTGATAGTTCTATAATTTCTTCTTTGAGCCGGCGGCAATTCACTCAACACCTGTGCTGCATTCATCAAACTAACACTCAATTCCTCAGCCACAGTTTCCGCATCCCAGACATTAATCTCAGCCACCATTTGAAATTGTACAAGATAATCTCTGAGACTACCGTTTCCATCATATGACATTAACACCAACTGTATCATGGTACTGGAGATTTGATGAAGGTCCATCACTAGCTCTACGAACCTGAAAACTCTCGTCATTATTCTCTTCTTCATTATTATCAGTCACTAGCGCTTTTCTCACCATCTCAAGTTCAGTTTTAACTGTCTTCTTTCAGGTGTTTCACCAGCTGGTCCACTTCCTCCTTCTCATTTCCAGCACCCAGTCTGGCTCCGAAATCGGGGTGGACCTGGCTGCTGAGACTCGCGAAGTTTGCCTTCGGGTAAAGCGGGAGTCGTATCCGTGGAGACGGCATAGTATCAATATCCTCCACCATCTCTCCTCTCATTTCGGCGGGATTCACCATATTCCGGAAAGAAAATATTATAGTAGTAGGCTGCCACCACCCCTAAAGAAGTGGATGAAATGAGTGAAGAAAGAGGGAGGAGAGCAGGAGAACAGATATAAGACAGAATAGCAAATACAAAACTGTTTGATGTTTCTCACAGAAAATCTGCTACTGTTTCTATTCTGAAACTAAGACAACTCACTGGAAAGAAAGAGAGAGAAAGAGAGAAGAAACTAGCAGCTATGGGTATATAGAATAGTCAATCCTAGAGTGATAGTAAGAACGAATACAGAATAAACATAGTTATGACGTGGAAGAGCTCTACAGCTGCACAGCTACTTTAACTACTGCCTCGTATCTGTTCACTCAAGAACAAGATCTCTCCCCATGATAGTGAGAATCGAGAAGCAGGGTGTAGAGATCACAGATGAATGATAGGGAGACTGGAGGAACCACGGTGTTGAGATTACAGATTAAATTATAGGGAGACTGGAGGAAGCAGGGTGTAGAGATTGAAGATGAATGATAGGGAGACTGGATGAAGCACGGTGTAGAGATTAAAGATGAATGATACAGAGACTGGAGGAAGCACGGTGTAGAGATTACAGATGAATGATAGGGAGACTGGAGGAAGCACGGTGTAGATATAAAGATCAATGACAGGGAGACTGGAGGAAGCACGGTGTTGAGATTACAGATTAAATTATAGAGAGACTGGAGGAAGCAGGGTGTAGAGATTGAAGATGAATGATAGGGAGACTGGAGGAGGCACGGTGTAGAGATAAAGATGAATGATAGGGAGATTGGAGGAAGCACGGTGATTACATATGAATGATAGCAAGACTGGAGGAAGGACGGTGGAGAGATTGAAGATAAATTATAGGGAGACTGGAGGAAGTAGGGTGTAGAGATTAAAGATGAAAGATAGGTAGACTGGAGGAAGCACGGTGTAGAGATTACAGATGAATGATTGGGAGAGTGGAGGAAGCACGCTGTAGAGATTACAGATAATTGATAGAGAGACTGGAGGAAGCACGATGTAGATATAAACATGATTGATATTGATACTGGAGAAAGCACGATGTAGAGATAAAGATGATTGATATTGATTCTGGATGAAGCACGGTGTAGAGATTAAAGATGAATGATACGGAAATTGGAGTAAGCACGGTATAGAGATTAAAGATGAATGCTAGGGAGACTGGATGAAGCACGGTGTAGAGATTAAAGATGAATGATACAGAGACTGGAGGAAGCACGGTGTAGAGATTACAGATGAATGATAGGGAGACTGGAGGAAGCACGGTGTAGATATAAAGATCAATGACAGGGAGACTGGAGGAAGCACGGTGTTGAGATTACAGATTAAATTATAGAGAGACTGGAGGAAGCAGGGTGTAGAGATTGAAGATGAATGATAGGGAGACTGGAGGAGGCACGGTGTAGAGATAAAGATGAATGATAGGGAGATTGGAGGAAGCACGGTGATTACATATGAATGATAGCAAGACTGGAGGAAGGACGGTGGAGAGATTGAAGATAAATTATAGGGAGACTGGAGGAAGTAGGGTGTAGAGATTAAAGATGAAAGATAGGTAGACTGGAGGAAGCACGGTGTAGAGATTACAGATGAATGATTGGGAGAGTGGAGGAAGCACGCTGTAGAGATTACAGATAATTGATAGAGAGACTGGAGGAAGCACGATGTAGATATAAACATGATTGATATTGATACTGGAGAAAGCACGATGTAGAGATAAAGATGATTGATATTGATTCTGGATGAAGCACGGTGTAGAGATTAAAGATGAATGATACGGAAATTGGAGTAAGCACGGTATAGAGATTAAAGATGAATGCTAGGGAGACTGGATGAAGCACGGTGTAGAGATTAAAGATGAATGATACAGAGACTGGAGGAAGCACGGTGTAGAGATTACAGATGAATGATAGGGAGACTGGAGGAAGCACGGTGTAGATATAAAGATCAATGACAGGGAGACTGGAGGAAGCACGGTGTTGAGATTACAGATTAAATTATAGAGAGACTGGAGGAAGCAGGGTGTAGAGATTGAAGATGAATGATAGGGAGACTGGAGGAGGCACGGTGTAGAGATAAAGATGAATGATAGGGAGATTGGAGGAAGCACGGTGATTACATATGAATGATAGCAAGACTGGAGGAAGGACGGTGGAGAGATTGAAGATAAATTATAGGGAGACTGGAGGAAGTAGGGTGTAGAGATTAAAGATGAAAGATAGGTAGACTGGAGGAAGCACGGTGTAGAGATTACAGATGAATGATTGGGAGAGTGGAGGAAGCACGCTGTAGAGATTACAGATAATTGATAGAGAGACTGGAGGAAGCACGATGTAGATATAAACATGATTGATATTGATACTGGAGAAAGCACGATGTAGAGATAAAGATGATTGATATTGATTCTGGATGAAGCACGGTGTAGAGATTAAAGATGAATGATACGGAAATTGGAGTAAGCACGGTATAGAGATTAAAGATGAATGCTAGGGAGACTGGATGAAGCACGGTGTAGAGATTAAAGATGAATGATACGGAGACTGGAGGAAGCATGATGTAGAGATTAAAAATGAATGATAGGGAGACTGGAGGAAGCACGATGTAGAGATTAAAGAGGAATGATAGGGAGATTGTAGGAAGCACGGTATAGAGATTAAAGTTGAATGATATGGAGACTGGATGAAGCACGATTTAGAGATTACAGATGAATGATAGGGAGACTGGAGGAAGCACGGTGTAGAGATTATAGATGAATGATAGGGAGACTGGAGGAAGCACGGTGTAGAGATTACAGATGAATGATAGGGAGACTGGAGGAAGCACGGTGTAGAGATTATAGATGAATGATACGGAGATTGGAGGAAGCACGATGTAGAGATTACAGATGAATGATAGGGAGACTGGATAAAGCACGGTGTAGAGATTACTGATGAATGATAGGGAGACTGGAGGAAGCACGGTGTAGAGATTACAGATTAAATGATAGGGAGACTGGATGAAGCACGGTGTAGAGATTACAGATGAATGATAGGGAGACTGGAGGAAGCACGGTGTAGAGATTACAGATGAATAATAGGGAGACTATGGAAGTTTACAGACCATAAGGATGAGCTCTACTCTGCTCTTACTACTACTGTGCAACTCTGCCTAATGCTCAACCATTAACCATGGAAAAAGACGATAGAAAGGCTGAAGGAAAGCAAAGAAAGAAGAAATCGGATAGAGAAAAGAATGAATAAACTAAAAGGAAATCACAATGTTACTGATGACACTTGCAACACCATTGTAACAATGGTCTGTCACCTGACTGGACTTCCTAACCTGAAATGGGCATCTTAAATAACACCCAAAGATAAGACTGCAAGAATGTGAATTGAGAACTACAATGTGAATTTATAACAAATTAGACAAATATGAGAATAAATTCATTACCTTTTCTCAGTGAAATGACTTACACTTCATATTGATATTTGGTAAATATCTGATTCATAATGTTGTGTAATGCATTGAATAATCCTCTGAATCGAGTGAACTAAAAGTCTATAACTTATTTTACCTCTTTTTACTATAGCTCTCAGTAGGTAAGTAGGTCAATAACTTAATAATTCCAATACAAAATCTCAGTAGGTAAGTAGGTCAATAACTTAATAATTCCAATACAAAATCTCAGTAGGTAAGTAGGTCAATAACTTAATAATTCCAATACAAAATCTCAGTAAGTAAGTAGGTCAATAACTTAATAATTCCAATACAAAATCTCAGTATGTAAGTAGGTCAATAACTTAATAATTCCAATACAAAATCTCAGTAAGTAAGTAGGTCAATAACTTAATAATTCCAATACAAAATCTCAGTATGTAAGTAGGTCAATAACTTAATAATTCCAATACAAAATCTCAGTAAGTAAGTAGTTCAATAACTTAATTATTACAATACAAAATCTCAGTAAGTAAGTAGGTCAATAACTTAATAATTCCAATACAAATCTCAGTATGTAAGCAGGTCAATAACTTAATAATTCCAATACAAATCTCAGTATGTAAGTAGGTCAATAACTTAATAATTCCAATACAAATCTCAGTATGTAAGCAGGTCAATAACTTAATAATTCCAATACAAATCTCAGTATGTAAGTAGGTCAATAACTTAATAATTCCAATACATCAATAACTTAATAATTCCAATACAAAATCTCAGTAAGTAAGTAGGTCAATAACTTAATAATTCCAATACAAAATCTCAGTAAGTAAGTAGGTCAATAACTTAATAATTCCAATACAAATCTCAGTATGTAAGTAGGTCAATAACTTAATAATTCCAATACAAATCTCAGTATGTAAGCAGGTCAATAACTTAATAATTCCAATACAAATCTCAGTATGTAAGTAGGTCAATAACTTAATAATTCCAATACATCAATAACTTAATAATTCCAATACAAAATCTCAGTAAGTAAGTAGGTCAATAACTTAATAATTCCAATACATCAATAACTTAATAATTCCAATACAAAATCTCAGTAAGTAAGTAGGTCAATAACTTAATAATTCCAATACAAAATCTCAGTAAGTAAGTAGGTCAATAACTTAATAATTCCAATACAAAATCTCAGTAGGTAAGTAGGTCAATAACTGACTAATTCCAACACAAAATTCAGTAGGTAAAGAACAATAACTGAATAATTCCAATACAAAATTCAGTAGGTAAAGAACAATAACTGAATAATTCCAATACAAAATTCAGTAGGTAAAGAAAAATAACTGACTAATTCCAATACAAAATTCAGTAGGTAAAGAACAATAACTGACTAATTCCAATACAAAATCTCAGTAGGTAAAGAACAATAACTGAGTAATTCCAATACAAAATTCAGTAGGTAAAGAACAATAACTGACTAATTCCAATACAAAATTCAGTAGGTAAAGAACAATAACTGACTAATTCCAATACAAACTTTAGTTTCTTTAATCAAAATGTTAATAGAAAAAAGCATAACTGGATTTCTCTCATAGTGCTAGAATTTCTAGCAAGATTATAGATGAAATAAAGTTACAACTCGCTAAAATAATATTTAAAAAAATTGAATTTACATACACTCCAACAATGACTAAATTTTAAAGTTAAATCCAAAAAAGGGGTGGGGGAGGGATCATAGGTGTGTCCAAAACGAATTTTTAAAAATGCATGAATTTTAAAATAAATTTAAAAGGAACTATCATTTTAAAGTAGAAGAAAAGTCTTTGGTGTATTCATGTTTCAGGGAGATATTGTAGAATGCAACGCACTGCTAACTCCTGTAGACTGGTACTACTAGATCACTAATGCTTCTATTTGTGTAAAATTGGGATTGTAAGTGGGAGAATAAACATAATTTAACAAAGTACGCCAGCCTATGTCCATAATTGTGATTACTACATAAAGCCAATAAATACTCTGATCTACAGGGACGCAACTCGAAAGCTACCCGCAGGTGTGCTTGTATACCCAGTCTCCAACCACTAACCCCGGTGACCCCTGACGTCACGGATCTGAACCACAGAGACCGTTATTTGACTGAACCATAGATCCCGGCATTAAGACCACCTCAGCTATTTCTGCGAAACAAAATTAAGCCTAAAATGTATGTTTGCGTAGTAAATTGCAGAAAAAATCATGCACATTTTATTCGCCGGAACTTTTTTCGCAAAAAGAAGAAACCGCAATATATTCGGATCACCTCGGCTATTTTTGCCACGGGATAAAAAAAATGCATTCGTAACTGCTCAGTCAATCCTGACCAAGATGACCTGAAAAAAAAAGAAAGAAAGAAAATAGTTCGATGGTTAAGTTGCAATGCTTTGTAGTAGCAACTATCGGCATCGAGGTATGATCCGTGGAATTGACTAAGAAGTTTCAAATGGGATCTCTGATACCGAAAGACATTGCGGGAAACTCGGCTGATAAAGAAAAACGAACCGCCTCGTGACTGATTTAATATAAAATACGAACTTTTACCAATCTTATTACGCTAAAACGTGGTAACTATGAATATTTATTATTAGTATAAGCGGCGAGATAAAAATTAACAGCAATTACTGCATATATGTTAAGAATGCGAAGTCGCGAATGCGCTAATCGACTAGCACATGTTTTGAGTAGACTGCACATGGTGATACTGATTTGCATTTATTATATACCACACTTTTACGCTTTTAAAATATTTTTAGCTTTTACAGCATGAATGAAATTCAAAATGAACTGGGATTTATACAAGTTCGATTCACCGTGTCAAAAAATATCGACTTGCGGACGTCAGAGAAGACACCAAAGTAGTTCCAATCTGGCTTTGTGGTACGGAAATACAGATTGATCATCTTTATCGTGCGCCAATTCAACCATGTAAGATTAAGTGGGTATATATAAAAAAATGTAACGATGGCTACACTGGAATTCTTGCAAGTTTGTTGCGTTTTTTTTTTTTTTCTTCTTCATATACACTCACGAAAAAACCTGTAAATATAGATTAAATTAGCATTTATTAAAAAGAATATTTGCATTATGAGCATTCTCACACATTTATTTAAATATTGACGGCATATTTATTAATTCTGAATGCTTTCAAATAATTAGGAAATACACATGATCTTTATATTTAAATAAGAGTAAGAAATATGCGTCATCTGTACAATACAATTACAAATAACTGAAGTTCTCAGATAATTCAAGACATGTCACTAATTTAGAAGGTACCGACCATTTCATTTTCGAATGAGAGGGGGGTGGGCGGGGATTTTCTTTGGAGCTGGATAATTTTTTTCTTTTTACCTAAGGATAATTTATTTCAACTAATATAATAAATATATTATGTTTTCTTTGCTATAAATCAGACCAACAATATTTTGTTTCCAAGCTTATTTGAGAACCCGATTTTTTTCAAACAAAATCCTACCCTCACTCCCCCAAAGGTTAAATGGTTAGTCCCTAATCTTATATGAGATCAATAATACCTATGCATTTACATAAACATAAAATATTAGTAATAGAAATAAGCTCAGCACGCAGTTTTTCCCTGCAGTAAGCGGAAACAGAGAAGAGAAAATAACATAATTACGAGCGGCTAATTACAAAGCAAAAGTTCAGAGCCGCAAGACATCGAGAAGATGCCATTGTAATGACGTCCGCTTACGGATACGTCTAGATCCAGTCCATGATAACTTCCTTGGAGCAAGTTTTGAAGTTAATTAGAGATGCTTTCAACAGTAATGCAATAGCCTGGTCAATATTTTGCTTGAAAACTTGTCTTTTTTATAATGCCAACTTTAAATCAAATAAGTATAGTATTTGTTTAGAAATAGGAGAGTGACTGGTATATGTTTCTAGTTTCTTTGTTATCAGAAACATATACAAATATAGATCATATCCAAAACTTCAGCTTTAAGGCGGTGCGATCATACAGTATTTCTAATCAGAAACCAAATAATGCAATCAGTCCTGACAATTTCATCCGAAAATCACCTGGAACAAAACCAAATACACGAGTTTTGTAACTATATTCTCTAATATCAACTGTGCGTATAAATTGTTATTATTACATCACACACTCCCAGAAATCACGTACGTCATGATGTTCAACATAACATAAATGTCATGTTTTGTGTTTGATAATATCGAATCAAGAGTCAACGTTACATTTACTCCGGTTCGTATAATTGCAATCTGTGTGTAATTACCGATTATCGAGTTTTGCTGTAATACCATCATGTTCTTGCAAGCTGTCCCTCCATGTGGGTAGAAACATATTGTAAAAATCTATTCCTCAAATTGAAATATCAACTCATTATCAGATGTACTAAAATTTGTAATATGATAACATTTGAAGATCGTTAGTTTAAATAATAAATAAGCGTAATTTGTTCATTATTGATTACAATGAAATTGGTTCGGTTCCGTTTTGTTGAATTAAGGTGATGTGCTCAGAGTTACATCTCTTGTTTGTTTGTAGAGAGAGAGAGAGAGAGAGAGAGAGAGAGAGAGAGAGAGAGAGAGAGAGAGAGATGGAATAGCATGATTTATATGTAGCAACTTTAATTATGCCAGTGTGAACATGTAATTTAGTGAGGCGGCAAAGGAAGATAAATATATAAATATACCTAATTTAATTTGCTTCTAATGATTCCAGAAATTATATGCAATGTTTCTTTTCATATGTTACAAGACTAACAGAGATAATAAGATTTTATTGCTCCAATTAGTAAACACAGAATGCATTTAAGACGTATACCAATAAACACAATGATACAGACAACAGTGCTGTAATCATCAAACACAGAATGCATTTAAGACGTATAACACCAATATATTGATACAGACAACAGTGCTGTAATCATAAAACACGGAAAGCATTTAAGACGTATACCGATAAACACAATGATACAGACAACAGTGCTATAATCATCAGGCACATAATGCATTTAAGACGTATACCACCAACACATTGATACAGACAACAGTGATGCAATAAAACACGGAATGCATTAAATACGTATACCACCAACACAATGATACAGACAACAGACCGACACCAGTGCTGTAATCATCAAACACAGAATGCATTAAAGACGTATACCACCAACACAATAATACAGACAACAGACCGACACCAGTGCTGTAATCATCAAACACAGAATGCATTAAAGACGTATACCACCAACACAATAATACAGACAACAGACCGACAACAGTGACGTATACCACCAACACAATAATACAGACAACAGACCGACAACAGTGCTGTAATCATCAAACACAGAATGCATTAAAGACGTATACCACCAACACAATAATACAGACAACATTGCTGTAATCATCTACCAGTAATACTATGAATGAAATTCCAAAACGGGAAGCATCAGAGATTGACTGAATTAAGTTTTATCACCATAAACCTGGCAATCAATGGGTTATAACCTGCTGGACAGATTTTTTGCACGAGTGCGGGAACCACAGAAAGCATGCGCAGTGGCTGATAAAACCCAGGTCACGCAAAGAAAACAATGTAGGCAGTTTTCTTTAAAGGACTGTTAAAGTAGACTGATGTATTTCACGGCATTAACTATGTTCTTTATTTTGGTCCAAAGTTGTATTGTTCATGTCCAAGTACCTGATTCCTTTCATGAACAATACTCTAAATGACATATAAAGACATGGCTGTACGTAAGGAATCCTTCAAACTGAAATAAAGAGAGAGAATAATTTAGATTGAAAATGTAGGTGTCACCGTACCATGAAATGCATGGATCCATAAATGCATTCTGTTTTTGTCATTCCACTGCCAGCGTCTACAGCCTCTTGTCATACAGAGTACCGTCTATACTCGCGTATAAATCGGTACAACTGCAAACTGAATAGACCCAGATCTGCCGTCGCATAATGCGCCGGCAGATCTGGATCTATGCAGTTTGTAAGGACTAATCAGTGGAACAAACAACATAGACCCTGATCTGCTGGCGCATTATGCGACGGCAGATCAGGGTCAATATTGTTTGCATTTGGACCTATATTGTACGCGAGTATAGACGGTAAAAGATAAAACAAAGCTAAGAATTAGAGAACTGGAGAACTAGCGTAATTACAAGGACACATTTAGAGTACAAAATACATAGATTTTCAAAAGCTGAAAAAAGTGTTCAATCACATAAACAGTACTAACAGTCAAGGTCAAGAAAGATAAGAAGGGCCGACATTTCTGTGAGCTTACTGAGCTGCGCTACCCAGCTTCTACTGAAGTCTCCAATGTTTTGGAATGAATGACGAAAAATAAAAAATGAAATATATCTACAAAATTTGTATGTCATTTCGTGTTTCAGTCTGATTATAATTTAACATGCTCCCTAAAACATACGTTGTGATGTGTTTCACCATATCTCTTTGCCAAAAGTGTAGAAGGCATTTTATGCTTCATAACACATGAGAGAATAAATCAATTAGAATGTGTGAAAGCATTAAAAAAGTCATGGAGTCACAAAGAAAGATAACGAAAACGCCTTGTAATTGATGAGAAATAACATTTTTATTCCGCATGTGATATTCTTGTTATTAATTCCAGTTTCGATTTCACCTAGGCTATTTATACATATATGGTCACCAATCTCTTATAAAGAATTCACCCATTTTGTCACACAACGCAAAGTAAGAAAGATACATTACCAACATGGCAGCTTTAATGAAGATACAATGAGCTTCGTAATTAGCTTTCAACAATTCTGTTTGCACAAAGTAGCGGGAAAAGAAATAGATGGATTTCTCTCTGCGTCGAGTAATGCGTGTGTCAAGACTTATCGCAATGCCCTGGAAGCCAAATGTTAAGGCTGGCAATTCGAATTAAATTGACTGTGTATTTACTACTTCTTGATTATTAGCAGTTTGAACTATTCCCTGTCTTGAGCTTTTGTTTATCCAAAACACAAGCAGTCATATTTTTGCAGGTGGGGAGGGGTAGGGAGTAGGGGTATTTTTTATGATGTGTTTTGCAGGTGGGAAGAGGTAGGGAGTAGGGGTATTTTTATGATGTGTTTTGCAGGTAGGGAGGAGTAAGGAGTAGGGGTATTTTTTTGCAGGTGGGGAGAGGTAGGGAGTAGGGGTATTTTTTATGCAGGTAGGGAGGGGTAAGGAGTAGGGGTATTTTTATGCAGGTGGGAAGAGAGGTAGCAGCAGGGGGGGGGGGGGCAACCGACCATTTTTGTGGCGACCTCATTTTGGGAAATCGACGCTTCAAAAAAAAATGGTCGATATTTGTGAAATCGAGACTTCTATCAAAAAACAGGGGTCCGGCAAGTAGCTCACCCAGAGTGCGGGTAATCCTACTAGGTTTACTCAGCGATGAGATATGTAATTGAAATCGGTATTTTATTAATAATAATGAGTGATTCTGCGCTAACCATGGAATCTCATACAGCTAAACTGGCACGACAACGACTAGATGCGATTAAGAAATATCTTCCTGTTCGTGATTCTGTCAAACAGCAACTACAACAACGTCAGGAAGCTCAAGTGGAATTTACAGAGGGTACAGAGCAGTTATTTAAACCAATTGTCGAACCAACCAAGAAAATTTTTGCAGCAACTGAGGCAACACGAAAAACTCTTGAGACATTACCCGCTGACATTGCTGATCGTTTTCAACCCCAACCTGAAGTTCAACCGCTACTAAAAGAAAAATTTAACATAATGGAAAAATTTACTGAGGATGGTATTGCTGCCATCAGGAAGAGTCCAGAGGAAATGGTTTATGTTGCATCAAAGTTTGGGTGGAGGGATAAAGCCTATTATGTAAAACCTGAATATATTAATAGTTTAAGACCTGGTAAAAACTGGGTTAAAGATGTATATCGCGTTGCACGTGGTATTCAACAAATCCGAGGGGAGGAAGAAAACAATGCATTTTTCATCTTTAATAAAGTAATAGAGGAATTCGAATCAAAGGAAATAGAAAAGAGAAGGGTAAAACAAAAGGAAATGAAGGCTCAACTTGAAAAAAACAAAAAAAGAAAGGATAAAAAGGGGCGTACAAACTCGATCTGAAAAAAAGAAAGAAGCAGCTAAGTTAAAAAAATTACTGACTGATCCGGAATCATGGACAGAATCTACTGAGGAAGAAGAAGACTACGATCTGACATTTGACAGATTACATCCTACGGAGGGAAAGGGTTACAAGATAACTCGTAGGAAACAAAAACCTCTAGACAACGACAATAATCGCGATCATCGACTCTGTCCCGATAACGTTCTTGCTGATGTTGATCGACTAGAAATTCTGATTGGTGGAAGACGAGCCGGCAACAATTCCCCTGAAATTATTAACGAAGCAGCTGCGATATGCCAGCGATTATTCACAGGTGGTATCATGGATATTAACGTTTATCGGGTATTGATCGATGAAATTACTGACGATTACTACAGCGACTACGAGTAAGTCCGTAGTCACAATTAGATCCGCGGTAATAAAAAATAACATGATCATACACAATGCTCAACGTGGACCAATCATGGTTAGGGTGATAAACTCACGATCGCCAGTATATAAAGCTACTTACGGAGATGGACTTGGTGATGTTGTTCAAGGACTATTTAGAACGGTAGCTCCAAAAGCGATCCCGATTATAAAACAACTAGGAATGAAAGCTATCGATGTTGTTCGTGATAAGGGTATTGGCGTTGTTGGTGATGTTCCTGGTAAAGCATTCTCAGCAATCAGAGACAGACTTACACGATTAATACGACGACGACCGCAGGTAAAACTACCCAGCACCGAGGTAATGCCAGCAGCTGTCAGTAAAGTAATAAACCAAGTTGCAAATGCGCGATTGAAAGAATTAGCCGGAAATGCGAGTATTTCTAACGATGAATCTCAGAATGTTACTGCGAATTTGATAGCGGGTAGTGGTCTAACTCGTCGTCGATATTAGACAACTGTGATTATAATAAAATGTTCAAGCGTATATCTGATCCTGCATTTGACATGGACGCACCTATCCTCAAAGACGAATCTGTACGTGACCATCAGTATTATTCTTACGAAGCACGAGAACCAAACCAACGCGGGAGAATTGAATTACAAGTCCAAGATACATCTAGATATTTTTTACCCGCAGAGGCATTCATTGAAGTTCAGGGTAGGCTTTTGAAACACGATGATACTGCATATGCAGCAGGTGTGCAATGTGGGTTTGTTAACAATGGTATTATGGCATTATTCAACAGTGCACGATACATCATTGACGGTAGAGAGATCGAGGTGTGCCACGACAATATTGACATTGCCACAACAATTATCGGGTTGGCCAGATACAGCGATGATTATTCACGGTCTGCTGGTCCATCAATGATGTTCGCAAAGGATATATACATCTTTAACCCAGTTTTTGCCAGGTCTTAAACTATTAATATATTCAGGTTTTACATAATAGGCTTTATCCCTCCACCCAAACTTTGATGCAACATAAACCATTTCCTCTGGACTCTTCCTGATGGCAGCAATACCATCCTCAGTAAATTTTTCCATTATGTTAAATTTTTCTTTTAGTAGCGGTTGAACTTCAGGTTGGGGTTGAAAACAATCAGCAATGTCAGCGGGTAATGTCTCAAGAGTTTTTCGTGTTGCCTTAGTTGCTGCAAAAATTTTCTTGGTTGGTTCGACAATTGGTTTAAATAACTGCTCTGTACCCTCTGTAAATTCCACTTGAGCTTCCTGAAGTTGTTGTAGTTGCTGTTTGACAGAATCACGAACAGGAAGATATTTCTTAATCGCATCTAGTCGTTGTCGTGCCAGTTTAGCTGTATGAGATTCCATGGTTAGCGCAGAATCACTCATTATTATTAATAAAATACCGATTTCAATTACATATCTCATCGCTGAGTAAACCTAGTAGGATTACCCGCACTCTGGGTGAGCTACTTGCCGGACCCCTGTTTTTTGATAGAAGTCTCGATTTCACAAATATCGACCATTTTTGTTTGAAGCGTCGATTTCCCAAAATGAAGTCGCCACAAAAATGGTCGGTTGCCCCCCCCCCCCCCCCCCCCTGCTGCTGAGGTAGGGAGTAGGGGTATTTTTTACGCAGGTGGGGAGAGGTAGGGAGTAGGGGTATTTTTTATGCAGGTGGGGAGAGGTAGGGAGTAGGGGTATTTTTATGAGTTAAGAAATGAAGCCACAGAGTCGCGACATGAGGTTTTATATTATTCAGATATAAAAAGTTTTCAAATTCAAGCGTCAAGAGATTTATACCAACTTTGAGAGCTTTAGTCCATACATAATTTCTCTCAAATTGGATCTAAACTATTTTTAGTTTTCATGAATTTGTAGTGAATTACATTGTTTTTCCATTAAGTAAAGTTTTTGTTAGTGTTTATGAGATTGTCCATACCGAAAACTCTAGCATCAAATTACACGTGTCTACGTGTGCGTGTATATAATCTATTACTTTGTCATGGATAGTGGCAATCAAACTTGGAATTATTAAACGATGCTTTATTAAAGGTTACATTTAATTTGATAATGCGTTTAATAGCAGCAATGGAATATTCACGGACTTGGCCAATTTTCAATGTTACTGATTATTGATTTATAGATTCTCAAAAATATTGTACCTGCGATGCCACAAATGTTGATTTTTCATCAATGGTTTTCAATACTGCATCTCATGTTTTCAAATAATCGTTAGTTATGTGAAGCATGAATATATGAATCGTATCTTATTTCGATTGGAAATGCAGCATTGTTTGTTATACTGGTCTATCCTTGAAGTTGAATTGTGTTATTTACGCATAAATGGCCACCGATCTCGCGTATTGAAAGCATCGTGCTGTTTGTTCTGTCACAGCAGCTAGTACTTCAATAAATAACTTGCCTAAGATACAATCCATTTCATAATTGGATTTCCATGAAATGACGGGGACAACAAAGTCTGGTTTTCCCATCGATTAATGAGTATTCTCCAGTCTTACAGCTATTTCTACACCCTGAACCCAAACATCTTATTTGGCGTTGCTAATTTTATATTAAAAGTGTATTGCTGTACTTTGTTAGGGATATTGTCAATCAAGCTTGAAATCAGAAAATGACGCTTTGTTGGCTTGAAATGTGTTGTAATTATTATTCCAGAAGCAGTGAGACACATAAGGACATTGTTGAGAAACATATAATTAAACAGCAGAATTATCAAAATTTGCAATCTCATGGCTGTCATTTAATTACCCTGATAGAACAATGTTTCTCATTGCAGATTGCATCTAGTGTATACCAATCTTTGCTTTTAGTAATTATGTGAATCGATACCACCAGATAACATTGTATTCTTTGGGCTTTGGAGTGAAATAATTTATAATGTTTACAGGTACGCGAACAAGGTTTTAAGTTTGATCGTGTGTCAAAGTAAGAAGGTGGAATATTAATGGCACCATAAGCTGTTAATTATTCATGTTCGACGTTTAAAAGTTTGGTAAATATTTTTTAAGGTAAACATATCTGTGTTTTAAAACGGTTGATTAAGCTATGAATAAAGAATATTTCTGCAACGAATTGTCAGATGAGGAAGAATGGCTAATTTGTAATATGGAGGGAATTGATGTGCTTCACAATAGAATCCACTTTTGTGACTTAAACTCTCGGTGAAGAACTATATTTTATTTCTGATGCAAAAATCAGAAACCTGCATCGCATGGCTTACAGTGCGAAACTGCTTACATATATGAATGTATTCACCACAATATTATACATTGAAACCACCATGATTTTCAAACTCTGAAAAATATACACATTAGATCCATGACAATTTGCATTAAAGTTGGCTATATGATACATTATTTATCAATTAATTTAAAGAACTTATACGACAATTTATCAGTTACCTTGATATGTTACAACCTACTTCTGTTGCTGTGTCATAAAACACCAAAAACAGACCAAAAACACACCAACAACAGAACAAAAACACACCACAAACACCAAAAACCCATGACCAAAACAAGAGACCAAAACAACACCAAAAACACACACAAAACAGACCAAAAAAACAGACCAAAACAACACCAATAACAGACCAAAACAACACCAAAAACAGACCAAAAACAACACCAAAAACACACCAAAAACAAACAGACCAAAAACAGACGAAAAACAGACCAAAAACACACCAAAAACACACCAAACACAGACCAAAAACACACCAAAAACAGACCAAAAAACAGGCCAAAAACACACAAAAAAGACCAAACACTCCAAAAACAGACCAAAAAAGACCAAAAACACACCAAAAACAGACCAAAACGACAACTGACACAAGGCGCCAACAACGGCTAAGATTTGGTCTTTTTAGAGAATCTCGGCTAAATTCGATTAATTAGGAACTGCACTAGTAGATGGGAAATTCTCTTCATTAAGAAATGTATCCCGTCAAGTCTTTTAACGGGATTCGTGCTGCTAACTAAAGCATCGACGTACGTCTGATTAAACAGAAGTCATTTCGTATTGACTGTTTATGAAGTGCAGCCAGATTTGTTGATCTACAGAGATTCTTGCAATTTTGGTTCCTCTTGGAATAAAGTGTTACGACTATCCCAACACCCGGACAAGCAAGAATTTATTCAGTTGTTATCCAGACTAATAATTGATTACATATTTCCTTCGTTCAGTTTACCATAGTTATCAGTGGTTGTGATGTAGAAGTTATGTCAAAAAAAAAAAAAAAAAAAAAAAAAAAAAATAATTAGCAGATTACTTAATTTTCTTTTTGTTCGAAAAATATTTTTTTTTAATTGCTGATATACTAGATGCCTATTTTGCTTGGATCAAGGGAAGATTTTTAAAAGGAAATATGAACTGTTTTACACGTGCAAAGCTCTTTGATAATTTTATTTCGTGGTGAAAAGGAAAATCTCTATGAACCCACAAGTTACTGCTGCTGCTGCTACTACTACTACTATTACTAATATTAATTCTACTAGTACCAATACTACTACAAACACCCAACGAAGAACACCAATTATAGAAACAATTGCAATGACTGAGTAAAAGAGGTAGTCAGTCATTCAGACTTTGTTATTTAAATTTTACTGCATGAGTTATATCGTGCTCGGCTATACACATGTTCCCCAAAAAGCAATGTGTTGAGATAAACTATTTTGTTATTACAATACTGCGTGCAGAAATTTGTTTGGTTCCATGCAAACGCATATTGTTTAGGTTATGTGTGCATCTAGGAATATATATATATATATATATATACTCTTCATTTCTTCATTAGAAGGTGATTGCAATACCGTCTATACTCATTTATAAGTTGAGTCCAACTGCAAACAACATAGACCCTGATCTGCCGTCCCATAATGCGTCGGCAGATCTGGGTTTACGTTGTTTTCTAGGAGTAATCAGTAGAACAAACAACGTAGACCCTGATTTGCCAAAGTATTATGCGACAGCAGATCAGAGTCTGTGTTGTTTGCAGTAGGACTCGACTTTTAAGCGAGTACAGACGGTATATGCAAGAAAGGAAACAAACATGCTATGGACCTATTTTGCGAAATCTTTCCTTTTATGGACGTACTCGAGCATCTGCCATCATTGAACAGTGGAACAATGTAATTCGTTTATAATTGTTGAATCACCAAATCAGAGATAAGCACACCTACTAATTATCATAGCAATATATATATATATTATATATATATATATATATATATATATATATAGATATATATATATATATATATATATATATAATCAAAGATTTTCTTTTGAAACTAACCACTTTATTACAAAGTGATTTTTGGCTCATAATAAATTTTGTTATGAAACGTGACTTCAAGACCGTGGAGTTATAACAATCTGAATGTGTACATATTATATAGTAATACTGGCCATTGTGACAGACCATTGTGTAGACATGTGACAGACCATTGTGTAGACATGTGACAGACCATTGTGTAGACATGTGACAAACCATTGTGTCGACATGTGACAGACCATTGTGTAAACAGGCCGCTTTTATAGTCTGTCAGGCGTAGCAACCTACACTATATCACATAATAACTCAAGATTGAGAGTGGACAGCGGTTAATTGGAATGTTGAATACACAAGACCTGATTGACAGCTTGTGGTACGTAGGTGGAGCTTGTGATTCATCAAGTGCTTATTTCTGTACTGCGTATTGTATATAAATTCTACATCTGAAATAAAGTTATTATCAATATTATTATTATTATTATTATTATTATTATTATTATTATTATTATTATTGTTGTTGTTGTTGTTGTTGTTGTTGTTGCTGCTGTTGTTGTATTTACTACTACTAATATCACAATCAACAACACCACCACAAGATATAGATGAAAAGAAGAAACACTATTCTATTTGTAACTATAGCAGCATCGACAACTTCAACAAAGTCAATTACACGTATATATCTCGTCCTTTAATCGATGACCGGAATAAACGTTGTATTACTCTTGATAATATAAACTGACTTACTGTGTTAATAGATTAAGCTATGTATCCATACTTGACTATTCTGTGGAATGATGTAGAAAACAATCTAAAATTAAATCCGACAAAAGCCTAAATATTTTCTTTAGATTCATTTAATAATCCGTCTATTACTTGCCACAAAAATCTCATCCGAAAACATGCATTTAATGAGAAATGCGTAATGACAAGGCATTATCGGGAGCCGCTGTAGCTCAGTTGGTAGAGCGTTGGACTCGTAATCAAAGGGTCGCCGTTTCAATAAGGCACTTAGCTTACATTTCCTCGGCATGATAGACAACAATGTGCTAAAAACAAAAGAAAGCATTGCATTGTCAAGTTATTATTTTTGGCAATTTATGTAGCTTAATATGACCTTGACATACGGACTGGTAACTTGATTTTCCCGTTGATCCGACGTGAAAATGACTGGTCTTGGGCTGAAGGACTGACGGTAATTTTGTACACTGTTTAAGAGAACAGCAGGGAGCTACCTACATATTCTACTGGGAAAAATATAATAATTACAGGACATTTGCTTGAAACGATTGAATGACGGATATATTTCATCGAGTGTTCGAAAAACGAGCGGTGAACCTATCTTTCGCCCAACCAAATATATCTGTTATTTACTCGGAGCAAGCAAATTGACTTTTTATTTTATGCTCAAACGTATTGGGTAGCAATTTGTATCAACAGACTGAAGTAGCAGATTTCTTCCAGTATCCCGCGCGATAATATCAGCGGTTTACAGTTTATGTTCTGCTGTGTTTTGCATATCTTCGCACAGAAACAAATCAGTAGTAACAAAAGGGCTGACGGTAATTATGTAGACTGTTTAAGAGAAAAAACAGGGAGCGACCTACATATACTACTGAAAGACAATGTCTAAATGAATTATAATAGCAGAAATAGCTATTTATTTATTAATAATATCATATTTGATGAAGCCTCTGGCAAAAAAATGACACCTTGGAATAGAACTACGCCTAAGACGTGTTTACAGGGTCGTGCAGTTTTAAGAAAATTGATTAAAGCTTGACATAAAGGTATCTGTTTACTTCGTTTAATTTTATCAAGAGTTGTTGAATTGGATTTTCATTTTTAAAAAAAAGATCAATAGAAAAAAAAAGAATGACGTAAGTTAATATTTGGAATCACTATTTCAGATAACCCTTTCCTCACAAGTTTCTTGCGGTTTTTTGTCACATAGTATCATCTTGAAATATGCTATAAGTCTATGTCAGCATGGCGTGACGCAGCCTTGCGTGACGTCACAAATGACGTTATTTTGTCATTAAACCGTTTAACACTTCTCAGCCTTGTTAGCTCATAAAACTGATTGTATGTGACTTGGAATAGTAAATGTCATGGGTGGGTAAAGTCTTTACATGGATAGTTAGTGACCAGAACATTTCATTCATATAATGCCATACTTTTGTCTTGATGAAAGGGGTGTTGGCACATGAATGGATAACCAATTATGCTAAAGTACCAACTGTTTATCAGGAATTATATTTTAACACTTGCATAGCTGTACAAAATATTTAAACTCAGTCATGTATTTGTCAGCGCTTAATGACAAAAGTCATATAAGGTCTTTATTAGTGATTAAAATGTTTCATACACTCGAAAAAGATCAATTTGTCGTAACCACATTTGTCTAATAGCGTGAGAATGTGTTAAGAATGTCTCGAACGTTGTTTCCCGTGGCAGTGATAATAACTATGGAAAATAAAAGCGTTCCCCCCCCCCCATAAAAAGCAATAAATCACCCCGAAAGCATTCGATTTGATTGCAACATATGTTATTGACAAATCATAAATATAAGACAAAGAGGTTTGACACACGTTCTACCAACTAAAAATTGTCTTTTCACGTCATTTCATAAATACACACAATAAACTGAACAAGCATGAATACAAAATGAAAAAAAGAAAAAAGAAACAAACATATAATAGATCATGATCTTGTAACATCAGTAAGTGAATGAAACAGAAAACAAGCAGGTGGATGTAGTCATGATGTCATGACAGCGATAGGTTCTTAGATACATACGTATATGCATTCATACGTATATCTGTAACATACACACACACACACACACACACACACACACATATATATATATATATATATATATATATATATATATATATATATATATATATATATATATATATATATACGGAAACATACATTAAATTCCTTGATAAATACATGGTCATGGTTCTAGTGAAGAGGTAAATATTCTTGTAAATTTCTGGAGATAATCCTACATATTACATATATGATTTGGCGAAAGAGATTTAAAGATGAAAATTAAGGTTGAAATGTATGGTTGAAAAAGGTGGTTGCTCGATGACATTAAATTGGTAATCAATCTTTTCTTCATACCTCCTATCCATGAAGTTAATTCATTAAATGTGAGACACTCGAAAATTGATGGACTATGTTCCATTGTTTTCCTGCTTAAATTCAATTTTCTTTACTAGGAAAAGCTTTAGAAAGCTCGCAAAGTTTATTCCAGCAGTCAGCAGAAGACCTTTCGAAATTACCATCTGAGTGAAGAAAGTAAAGACATTCTAGTTCTCGTGCAAATAGAGTTTAAAACGTATATTTGTAGAATAATCAAACTGTATTAATGACTTAGAGGTTGGAGCTAGACAATGTAATGCGACCAAACTTAAGTAAGTATATCAAGAAGACATATAAACATTGAACAAGCTTTGTATACTCCATCCAAAAAATATAAAATGCCCACACTGTGCTTCATATATAAAATAATTATCGACGCAGTATGTTTATTGTTCGCAAGACATGAAGTACAATCTTGCACATTTTTTTAGTTCTGATTCTATAACATACGCATGCGGACAAAACAACTGCGTAAACTAAGAAACAAAAAACAAATTATGGGATTTGATAAAATACTAATATGCCTAAAAGTCAAACATTTATCTGGGTAATATATTATGGGATATTCTGAAATAATAATGCGTGCGCAGCATTGTTGGACAAGGCGTATCGACGTGTCCGTATCCATGTATCAATATCGGATTTTACGCGGCATTTGGTGCCCGGTGTGTTGTTCTTCTTATCCTTTTTCCGAGCCGCACCCAAAACAAATGTCTGCATTCCGCATCATGTGGGTATTGATTGAAAATATGCAATCCTCTTACGTTATCCAGTCGCACAGTAGAGAGAAATTTTCCGAGTAGAGAAATAAGATGCATTTCTTGCCCTTATATACTTCGTATTCACTAAGAGTGATAGAAATAACGATGCGCACAAAGTGGATTTTTAACTCGTCTGCTCACAGTTAATTCGCTGACAACTGCGTCACACTTCCAGTGTTCGTGATCGGCTTGCCAATTTAAACTTGATACCAGCAAACCCAGTTAATTGATATGTATTCTCATTATGTATCAATCAAAATACGGTTCAGAATCTGTGTAATTTCACGTATTTACCTGTCAAACATCTGATAGTTGCCTAATTCCTTTGAATGACGTATATTATGCTCAACGATTCGCAAAGTGGTTATTTCTCAACAGATCTTCGAAGCTGGCTCTTTTGCGAGACTCCCATCGACCTTTTTCATCAAGTGATCAGGCGCGCGCTGTAGTTGTTGTAAGAATGTCGATCATGCCTGTTTTTTGTCTGATGCCAACGTTTGGCGCATCCCTCTGGTGTGTTGAAACCCTCGCCATTTCGTGCTTAGGCTTCAACGACCCCCTCGGGATTCGGCGAACTTTGATACCATAAAATAATGTATGATCCATATATAATTAGCATTACGCTATTTTTCGAGTCTCTCAACATGTGTTAAACGACTAGAAATAAATATATAGTTTTAGCTGAGACGCGACGAAACTGAGTTGTGGAATTTTTAAAATCTATGGGAGTTTATAGCACAAGTATTTTTTTTTTACTCATAAACCAAGAATTTCAAGGAATGGTATACAGTAGATAGATTAATGTACTAACATAAATAAAAGCATTTATAATCCAGAATGTGTTTAGCATACATCTCCGAATGCAATGTACAATATGTACAATAAAACCAAATGCATACCGATATGTGACCAGCGTGGGGAATATGTCGAAACACTGTTTTATGAATGCCTCTTTTAACTATAAACTTATATATATATATGTGTGTGTGTGTGTGTGTGTGTGTGTCTGTGTGTGTGTGTGTCCCTAACTAATTTGCACAAACTTTACTATTTATAACATTATCTCACTCGATTAATGATATTGCATCATTGGCTATCTGATGTATATGAACCTATAAATTTAATGAATGTGTTATGTCAGAGGTGAATTGAGAAGGATTAACGAGGAAAACTTTTTTGAGGTTAGTTAACTGATCCTTAATATTATTTACCTAGTCTAGGTTCTATGCAAAATTGATTATTTTACAATAAAGCGAATTTGAAATGCGTTTACGCCATTAAAAGGACCGAAACGGTCTGGGATGCAAACGATTTAGGGGTGGTATTTCACCATTCAAAGGATTCAATATTAAGCAAATAAAAATAAAACTCTATATAAAATGTCGATTGTACAAAAATGTGTTTACTTATGAAGGAATATACTAATTTTAGAATGACATTACGTCACTTTAAAGACCCAAACTTCATTTTACCCGTGATTACCGCTGTCACTTTGCATTTCGCAGTTATACTTCTCCTGAAGTGTTCTATACGATGATTGTTTATATCCTATAGTATGTATGCAATATATTTGTTGCGTTAACAAAATGTTTCTCAACAAGACTAAAAAATAACTATTTTTCCTAGGAATATAATAATTGTACAATATAAAGCGTGTGGAGTTCATTGTTTGTTATTTTATACATAAGAACATTTTGGATCGATTGTTCGCAGATACACATCGAAGGAATGCTACAAAGAAATTTAACTTAACACATGCATGGAACTTGACTTAACACACGCATGACGTCATGCAAATTAACCAATCGGAAAGCGTCTAGCTCTACACAACGTAAACAATAACGCGACGCCATGAAAGACAAGATGTTTAGGATCCATAGAAATTAGGTATGTAGACGTAGACCAAATCCTTAGATGTAACTGTGCCTATCGAATTATTGCAACTTAAAAAGGAATTTGTAAACATTACAATCCTTATGTTTAAAATATTACACGTAATCAAGGTATATAGTCCAGATCCATTACAAACGTTTGTTGACTATTAGCGATAAAGGCAATAGACAAAATGTACACAATGTTATGAGATTTATTTTCTTTACCAATTATATATATATATATATATATATATATATATATATATATATATATATATATATATATATATCGATAGATAGATTGAGAGAGAATGAGAGAGAGAGAGACGTAGATAAATAGACAGATTGATAGAAAAATTTGTAAATTCAACAGGATATCAGTAATCTGTTCATCTTTGTTGATCTACCTGAAGAGCATCCATGACGATGATGCGAAAGCTCTTGAAGAAATAAAGGATGAATGTATTATTGTATCCTGTTGAATTTTTAAAAATTTATATATATATCAACCGGCACGTGTATATATTCACTTACACACACACACACACACACACACACACACACACACACACACACACACACACACACACACAACTTACACTGTCCTCGCTAAAAGTCTTACAATATCTTCAAAAATGTATATTATACATACATTTATGTCAAAGACACACACACACACACACATTTATATTATATATACCCTTACGTGAAATACGCTTAACGGCACTGACATTGTCCACAAAAAGAGATAGATAGAATCAAGACGAATATTAACTATATAAAATAGCAATGACACAGAGTTATCACCGGCGCTCAGGGCCGGATTAAGGGGTGGGGGGGGGGGGCGGCACAGGGGGCATGTGACCTGGGCCTTCCTAGTCATGGGGGCCCCCATGGTTGTCGTGGATAAAATGTCATGTGTTTAAATAAACCATATATAGGTCTAAACCGTCTAATACTTAGCCTAATATAGCTATAATAATTATACACATATAAAGGAGAGTTTAAGGACTGCTTTTAAGGTGTATTTGTAGATCCACAAGGGACCCTCTATCTTAAAAGCAGGCCCCCCCCCTCCAAGCCTTAATCCGGCCCTGCCAGCACACAGACATACGGCAAAAGCACCCCCACCCCCTAATCCGGTGGCGGGAGAATATAAGTATGGTTTGCTATTGAAATCGCGTTTGGATCGTTATACTTTCTCATTGCTGAGGAGTCTGAACTTGATTGTAGTTCTACCAATGCGAAAATTTACCTTTTTATTTGGCATTTTATCTAGATTTTTAAATGGTTAACAAATCATGTCCAAATGTAAATGTAGTCAGAGTAGGATTTTTAAATGGTTAACAAATCATGTCCAAATGTAAATGTAGTCAGAGTAGGATTTTTAAATGGTTAACAAATCATGTCCAAATGTAAATGTAGTCAGAGTAGGATTTTTAAATGGTTAATAAATCATGTCCAAATGTAAATGTAGTCAGAGTAGGATTTTTAAATGGTTAACAAATCATGTCCAAATGTAAATGTAGTCAGAGTAGGATTTTTAAATGGTTAATAAATCATGTCCAAATGTAAATGTAGTCAGAGTAGGATTTTTAAATGGTTAACAAATCATGTCCAAATGTAAATGTAGTCAGAGTAGGATTTTTAAATGGTTAACAAATCATGTCCAAATGTAAATGTAGTCAGAGTAGGATTTTTAAATGGTTAACAAATCATGTCCAAATGTAAATGTAGTCAGAGTAGGATTTTTAAATGGTTAACAAATCATGTCCAAATGTAAATGTAGTCAGAGTAGGATTTTTATTATTATGGATGAAGGTATCGAGGGATCACAAATACTGTTTCACTATACCTACAATTATGATAACTTATAAGTCCTGACGTACGGTAATGATGTTAATGGTTGACGAGATATACCTATTGTGTGACAAATATTAATATCTATTCATATATACCTCAGTGTAAAGAGTACAAAATATATACCTAAATGAGCAGTCTTTGATAAATCTTTGGAAATTTGGATATCTGGATCCTGCAAACTGTTCACTTTCCTTATTGTAAACTACCACTAGAATAAGAATCTGTTCCATGAGAGAGAGAGAGAGAGAGAGAGAGAGAGAGAGAGAGAGAGAGAGAGAGAGAGAGAGAGAGAGAGAGAGAGAGAAATTGCGCATTTATATGACTTTTTGGTGTAAGTCTATTATGTAAAAATTTAATTGATAGTTGATTTACAAAAAGTTAAATGAAATGAGGAAAATGAAAATTCAATATTATTTTTGGTCCTACAATTAATACTGATCAGATGTCTAATACTTCATTTCATAATTGATAATGCAAGAACGAATGAAAAAATTCTATGAACACATTACTCAAATATAGCACCAACGAAATTAAACAGAAGTGGTACATTCGAGTCAAAACTATCTTTCACATTTTCCGGTACCTGCCCCCCCCCCCCCCATTGTGTGTTTCTTCCCTATTTTTTAGTAAAATAAAAGATGACGGATCAACCCAAAGAAATCAGTCAAACCCAATTAAGGAGGACACAACGATTTCAAGAGTCGCGTCGAACAGGCAGAAAAGTAGACTAACACTTTGTTAAGAATCACAAAACAAATATAATCATATATATATATTTGTAGAACGTCAATAGAAGACTAATAAACTCATTAAGAAAAAGTTGATTATGACCGCATAAACCACAAAGACCAATATGCACTTAACGGATATAACTGTGAACCTCAGATGTAAACTGTTTCCAAAGGCTCCATTCTCCTACTTAATCACGAGTCTTATGAGTTCTATAAGAGAACCGACCTTTTAAATCGGAATCACTCTAACGTATCATAAAACTGAAATGAAAAGTCTGTCTTGATTGCCGAATGATTCTCTTTTGTTTGATTTTATTAAATTAATACAGGTGTGACAAGATAATCTCATTAGAAAAATACAACATGCAAAAAATATTAAAGGTAAAATTTTATGATCATTTAAAAAAAGCGAAATGTGTTGAAAAAATAGAAGTGTAAAGAAAACATATTTCTTGGTCAAACTGAATTCGAATTTAACCTGAATATATATTCAAAAAGGAATTTTTAAAAAAAATTCGGTTGTACTAGAGCGTGTTTATGGAATGGTCGTCACATGTGAGATTAGTGACATCTAGATAGAAGGGGAAATATTATTACAGACACGTATGAGATTGGTGACATCTGACTAAAAGGGGAAAAATTATTACCCACAGATTGTAGCTAATTAGTAATATATTAATTATTCAAAATTTTAACTTTAAACCATGAACCAATAAGAGAATATGTCTTGGAGAATACGTGACCCTCAGATATAACACTTATTATCTTGATGTCTATGGGTTATAATGTAAGGTAATAGCTGATGAAAATGACGATAAACTCAATGCTCAATGACATGAAAGCTAAAACATATTGGACATGTTCAGCAGTGATTATAATGTACTTAACCCTTGCTTTATATATCTATCTGTGTGTGCGTGCGTGTAGGTGCATATGTGTGCGTGAGTTTGTGTTAAAGAAAGTCCTTGTACTAATCTATGTAAGAAAACTTGACACTTCAAACTTCTTTTGCTTCTAGCTATTGACACTATCTGCGGTGCTCTGGTATAAACGTTACTAAAATCGAGTAGTATAGTAAATAGAGATAACACATCACCAAATAATCACACTTGGGCACTTCATATACTTCGATACTTCGAACACTTAGGCAATATTCTTACTTAGCATACGCACTTCACACCTCATATGTCATAGCTCATACATAGAATCTTCATGCACCCTTCATACCTCACACATAGGTACTTCACAATTGACACACATAACCACATACCACTTTATATCTCATACCTAGACACTTCATACTTAGCATACACTCTTAGTATACACGAATCGTCTTCACTCACACACCTCATACCTAATATGTGTTACTTCATAAATCATCCTTAGCATACGCACTTCACACCTCATGCTTAAACTATTCATACACACTTCATACCTCATATATACGTACTTCGCAATTGGCATACACACTCACATACCACTTTTTATCACATAGTTGGCACACTTTACATACAGTGTTTGCAGTTTAATATTTGTTATATGTCAACATGTTAACTTTTCACTTTCTGTGAATCTGATGGGTCTAAATAAGCCCATGAAATTCTTGGGCAATATTCTCATTACTGATTGGCTGCGACCGTGGGAATTTTCCTTACCCCGCCTTCTGGAACCTTTTTTTTTTAACTATTACTATCAACAATATGGCGGCTGTCTTTCCAATCGAATGCCAAACAGACATTGGGGAAGAACGGTCGGCTATCACAAAAATGCACAGTAGCGGTTTACGAATGTCGGAATATGGTCAATTTACTCTACGTGGAATTATCCGAATGTAAAACTTGAACATGAGTACATTGCACCCAACCCCCAGGACAAGCGTGGTTTAAATGTAAACCTAAATGGAGTAAATAAACTCATCTCTCTTATGAAAAGAATGTTGACAAATGCTAGTCTTCCAATGACAGAAAGTTATTCAACCACAGGATTCTTCCAAATTAAATAATCCAAATATCTGGTCACAAAACATTAAACCTTGAATCACTATTATACACAGCAACACCTTGATAGTCTATATTTAGTAAAATTTCTGCATCCAGTAATCATCCCCTCACACGAATATCCAACAACTGGAATGCTACTTTTTTCTGTCGTGTCCAATTCTGCATCTGTGGTGAATGTCCATGGTGTAATCGACACACTTTTCGGTGGAAACGTTGTACGCAATCTCATTGAAATCCATGTATATGGAGCGTCAACTACTCCGGCTGGCCTGACCCGAACGAATTATGTGACATCACACAAGGATTTCCATTGGAGATCCAGAGTTGCAAAACGATGTTGTTCGTGTCAAATGTTCTATTGACTTGGAAAGACATTTGGTCTTTGAATTATAATTTGTAAAAACAAATCTACTTTTAAATGTTGCTGGTTATCGAATTGTGCATTACGGATTCAACTCGCGTCTGGGACTACTTTGTCACGCGCAAGAATTGAAAGGTGCAGCGTCTGAACCAGAATTGAATGAAATGCTGAAAATCATCTGTTATTCTTTCTATCCAAACTCTTTCCACTAAAACTAAAACTATGTGATAAACATAATCTCAAATAGGTATTGACTTAATATTAAATTCATGAAATTCGTTGAATAATTTCCAGCTTTTGTTCGCCAAGGCTCACAAAAAGCTGGAAATGTTTCAACTCGTTTTATAAATTCAATATTAAATAATTACCCATTTGAGATCCTCGATATATCTCATACCTAGAGACCTCATACTTAGCATACGCGAATCGTCTTCACTCACACATTTACTTCATTTATACATCGCATACGCATTTGCAATATCTTTTGGTGAAGTGGTATCCCTACTTACTATACAATAGACTCATGGATAGTGAAAACTTTTGAAAACACATGATGTAAATGGATGACAGATTCAAACAATTATCCTTGCAACATAGTTATCGTTGTCAAGCAATGTAGTAACTCGATGCAAGGCATAATTTATCCAAGGGATCTAAAATACCATCTATCACAGAGATTGGAATCAGAGGAATTTCAGATATACTTTACATCTGGACGTCCTTCGTCCATCTCGTCCGAACGTCACTCGTCCATCTCGTCCATTGGTCCGGATGACTTCCAGACGTTGGAAAAAGTATTTGGGGGAAATCTGAAATTGAAAATTCATATTGCCGGTAACTGTGTAGACATGCAGTCATCGATTAGAAACAGTGAATTACTCCCTCGGGAGCTATAGGTCGTATCCTTCGAAAGCTCTGTCTCTACAGTTTCATTCATTTTCTTCACTGAGTAGAGAGGGTTTGCCCCGCATTGCCTTAAATATCTCCTTATTGAAGTAGTACTCCCCGAACCATTCTATCTCATCGAGTATGTTATTTGACATTTGCATGATCTATTTTCGATAGTTTCTACTATCCATGAATCAGTTCTATAGTAAACAGCGATACCACTTTACCCTATCATCACACTTGGCACTTCATATACTTTGATAATTTGAATACTTCGGCACTTTACACTTAGCATATGTACTTCACACCGCATAGCTCATACTTAGTCACGTCATACATACTTTATACATCATACATACCTCACGCTTGGCATACGCACTCACATACTACTTATAGCTCATACTTAGTCACGTCATACATACTTTATACATCATACATACCTCACGCTTGGCATACGCACTCACATACTACTTATAGCTCATACTTAGTCACGTCATACATACTTTATACATCATACATACCTCACGCTTGGCATACGCACTCACATACTACTTATAGCTCATACTTAGTCACGTCATACATACTTTATACATCATACATACCTCACGCTTGGCATACGCACTCACATACTACTTATAGCTCATACTTAGTCACGTCATACATACTTTATACATCATACATACCTCACGCTTGGCATACGCACTCACATACTACTTATAGCTCATACTTAGTCACGTCATACATACTTTATACATCATACATACCTCACGCTTCGCATACGCACTCACATACTACTTATAGCTCATACTTAGTCACGTCATACATACTTTATACATCATACATACCTCACGCTTGGCATACGCACTCACATACTACTTATAGCTCATACTTAGTCACGTCATACATACTTTATACATCATACATACCTCACGCTTCGCATACGCACTCACATACTACTTATAGCTCATACTTAGCATATACAATTCATACTTCACGAATCATCTTCACTCACTCACTTCATATATACATCGCATATGCATTTATTCATTTTCGTAGTCTTCTGGTGAAGTCGTGTCGCTGCTTACTTGATACTTCATGAATCATACTTAGCATACTCACTTCATACTTCATCACCCCATATATTCATTGCATATGCACTTCCATAGCCTTCTGGTATCTATCTATCTATCTATCTATCTATATATATATATATATATATATAGATATATATATATATTTATACAGATATATATATATATATATATGTATACATATATATATATATATATCTATCTATATATATATCTATCTATCTATCTATATATATATATATATATATATATATAGTAAACTACACTAAACCTGGTAATGTTGGGACAAAAATGTTTAGCCAGTATATAGACGTTAGTTTAGTACTAAAACAACCTTTTGACGACTAATATATTTGGACAGTCTAAAGTGGATGCTGGCTTAAATAGGGGTAGGTGTAAGGAATTTCAAGGTTAGATATTAAAGATATTGCAGATTTGTTGAAATGTAAGATTTATTATGTCCAAAACCAAATTCACGTCAATTTGTTTAAAAAATTAAAGATAAGTATTTGTTTCATTTAATTCTCATAGCGATTGGTAGTAATTCTGGTTTTCTTTGAGGTTGGTCATTTACTCATAAATGGTCAGCGACCTCGTCAATTGAAAACACCTTGATGTCATGCTTGGCAGCTGATGGCGAAAGTAAAAGAGCTGACTAGTCAACCTCGATAGCTTAGGTGTGATACAATCGGCTTTATATTTGTGTTTCAGCTGCTGTGTTTCCGTGAATTGTCGTCTTTCTCTTTTTCCGTCAAGGTATGCGTATTTTCAAATCTTATGAGAGTCCACGTGCCCAGAACAAAATTAAGGATGGCATGTCTAGTCATTCGGGTAGGTCTTGTTATACAGACCAATTTGGTGACATTTGCAACATAGACATTTAAAAGTCGTAATTGTTATAAAAACCGCTTTGACGATAAGCGAAATGTAGTGTAATCATTATTATAATATCAATAATCATACATTTGTGGTCATGGTCGATTGTCACTAGACCTGACAATTAATTTATAGATTTTCATCAACACTCTTCGTAGGCTATGATTAATAATGTAACCAAATCAATATTCACAATATATTACAAATTATGTTACGTTTCAATAATGTTTGTGAGTTTTTGAAACTCCTACGTATGATGTGAAAAAAGAATTATAGGTATGTAGTTCTTGATTGCATGAGCTAGATTATCTATTCTCCCTGTCATTGCTGCACATACTTCTATGCACATACTCCTATGATTCCTGCACATACTTCAATGCACATACTCCTATGATTGCTGCACATACTCCTATGATTGCTGTACATACTCTTATCCACATACTCCTATGATTGCTGCACATACTCCTATGATTGCTGTACATATTCTTATGCACATACTCTTATGATTGCTGTACATACTCATATGCACATACTCCCATGATTATTGTACATATTCCTATGCACATACTCCTATGATTGCTGCCCATACTCCTATGACTGCTGCCCATACTCCTATGATTGTTGTACATACTCATATGCACATATTCCTATGATTGCTGTACATAATCTTATGCACATACTCTTATGATTGCCATACATACTCATATGCACATACTCCTATGATTGTTGTAAATACTCCTATGCACATACTCCTATGATTGCTGCCCATACTCCTATGATTGTTGTACATACTCCTATACACATACTACTATAATTGCTGCCCATACTCCTATAATTGCTGTACATACTATTATGCACATACTCCTATGATTGCTGCACATACTGATCGTACAAATTTAAACAAAAGTAGAAAAAGGAAAGTATAGGCAAATTTGATTTTTAAACATTTACTATAAAATATCTTATCTTTGTGCACGTTTGGCTATGTCTTTGACAAAGTCTTAAAACTGCAAACAAGACATGAATACATATGTCATGCATTTTCCCTTTCGTCTATTGATGGTGGAGGCAACACGAAGAACAGATTTGTTTTTGTTCAGAAATTAAAAAGAAACGAATGGAGCAAGGTATTATTCTATATACACACTTATATTTCTTAATCCACTGAAAGCTATCGATTTTTTTATCTAGTGTTTAATGCAAAGAAGAGTGATGACGGAGAAGCAATAAACGTAACAGCGCTACTCTAAATATAGTCAGTTTCAAAGTCATAACTGCACCTGTTTGAATGGATATGCGTTTCTATTTTGTTTCTTTTTAATTTTGTCGTCTAAAATATCTGTAACGAACAGGGCCCATGTGTTTTGTTCTGCCTTCTTTTGCTAATGAAACCTCCATTTAAGGCGTGCAAAAGACCAGAGATGAAATGTGAAATGTTCGGTCAAATTGAATTATGATGCAAACATTGGAATATGACTGACTTTGCAATTTATTGAACGTGCTAATGATGAATCATTAGTATCTCAAGATACATTCTTCCCCTGATGTGATTATAGTGCTTTAAAAGTCAGCGACATTTACATACATATATATATATATATATATATATATATATATATATATATATATATATATATATATAGAGAGAGAGAGAGAGAGAGAGAGAGAGAGAGAGAGAGAGAGTTAGTGAGAGACAGAGAGAAAGAGAGAGAAAATACACACTTGACAGAGCGGAAAGTGCTATCCCTGGATCCTACAGGAGGATGCGTGATACTATGAAGTGAATTTTTAAATGTGGAGAAAGAATATTATCATACAGGTTAGCGAATTTTTTAATCGTTCTCTACTGAGAATCGGAATTCGAGTCCGCGGGTTACGGCACCCATCGCCTTGCCTGAAAGCACAAACCCGCACACCCCCTCGACTTATCACACATCCCCAAAAGGATTCTACAAAGTCGCCGATATTGGCATTCTTGCTTAGCAGACACACCTGCTTATCGACCCAGTAATTAATTCTCATCTCCACTGTCACTCCGGATTGCATCCGAAATCAAGATATATATCTCTATAATAACCTCTATATCTCTTGATTTCTGTCATAGGAATCCGGAGATGAAGATTTTCTAAATTTTCAAAGTCTAACATGATCGATCACATTTAATTCCAACATTTTAGACATAATAAGCAAAAAGGTCAACTTTCGAGCGTAATTCGGCGACATTCATTTTATGGATTGTATTTTTAACACGAACTTATCAAAACAAAGTATCAGAGATGTATCCCAACAGTACATCTTTTTCCCAACTTGTTGCTGCTAAGAACAAACATACTTCCTTCCAGTGACCCATATGTTGTTCACAGTACTTGAATGCTTAAATGTTACTCCAGATGCATACTACATTCGGTCCGCGAACCAGATATCATTTGCAATCCAAAACAACCACTCGTAAGTTTGCGCTGAAAGAAACGGCGCCCCGGGCGAGCGTCGCCTTCGGCGCCCCCCACTCGGGATAAAATAAGGCAAGTTCCGCGAAATGGCGCCCCCCCCCCCGGCTTGGCGTCCCGGGCGATCATCCGTTTCGCCCGCCCCTTACGACGCCCCTGCTACCACTATATGCACACTAAGAGGAAATGCACCACACGGTCGTTAAACCTGATCTTCGCGATGAATAATCTATCATCAATAGACCCTTTAAGTTAAACAATTATCTTCTGCACTTAACTAAACTTCCCATCATCCGTTTATCCGATACAGAATTAAACCCGGACCCAGAACCAGTAAGTTCCCCTGTGGGATTTGCCACAAAGGTTGTTACTAGAGTCCGAAAGCTATCTGTTGCAATGAATGTGATACATGGTACCCTGCTCGCTGTATGAATATGAAGGTTGAAGTATATCCTCCATACAGACTCTGATCACAATCATTTTTCCTATATAGTCCCTACATTTGTTTGTCAATACTGAATCCTAATAAATGATATGTTAATGTAAAGTATCTTTAACGATGAACTCACAGTGAAGTTCTTGTCACAGGTTATCCGGCATTTTTTGAGAGTCTGACTGTAATCAAAACAATGTGCAGTGGGTCACAGGTTTCACTTCCAGACCAGCAACAATGCCTCATTACTCACTGTGCACCGTCGCCAAAATGCAAACAGACAACCACGCCAGGAACCAATAAGAGAATATTTTCTTTAAATCAGTACAAAGAATGCCTAAATCTAACTCATGTATCACCACCAAAATGAGAGAGGAAAATATGCTCTAAAAATAGACTGGGACTACATTCGTGTGTACTGACCCGGAAGTAATAATTGTGACCTGAGTCCTATCAGGCCAACTTATTTATGGTCAATTTCAGTCAAACTCTTATATTTGCATGCCACACCTATTTCAACATTACTCACAAAGTCTTTTTAATTTTCATAGCAAACAAGGTGTGTAACAACTGTCAGAAAGTGTTTAGTGTTGGTGTTTCACAGGGTGCAAGTTTTGGACCAAGTGTTTTTGAGACGCCAAAACTAAATTTGTTACATCTTCCTTAATTATAAGCATTTTTCAATGCAGTAAACGCTTAAATGTAATACAAGATAATATCAAATTGACAATATGTTTAAAATATAAACATTTACAAGTTAAATTTAATAGAATTTTAAATAAAAACTAAATTTAGAAAACTAAATTTTAATGTAAAAATAAATGTTGATATACATTTTAAAAATAAAACTGCAAAATTTATAACAAATGGTAGCTTGGGTCTGTACCACATATACAATTTTGTCCAGGGGTAGCGAAGCAAGATAGATTACAGTGATTTTTGCCGTAAATTGCAATATGCTTATTCAGATGTGTACACACTAAAGAAACAATGACAATTGCTATGTTCTAGATTTATTGTATCAAGGACTCAACCAGTTGTTGTTATGAATAATATCACACTCAAATTTCCCAGCTGGCTCGGACCAGTACCATTTTATAGCGCAAAAATGCTATGCGTTTCAATGTCAATAACCACAAAAAGCGACAATGTAATAGGAAATATATAGCTCCAGGGAGTCTGTACCTTACCAAACGGTGGTGCTGATCTTTCTCATGAAGACCTAAGGCATATGTTTGAGGTACTACATATCGGTGTGGTAGTATAAACTAATCCTGGTAATTTATGGCGGGTACATTAAACACGTCTTAATGAGACCCTGTTATCACCATCTGACTGCTGGAGAGCTTCCAAGCTAATCCAACTCTTCCACCTTGTTCCAAATACCAGACTAGACATGAGAAGGTACAATTTGTTTTCCTTAATCTTATAGATCAGTACAATGTAGGTAAATGAAGTGAAAATGTGCTAGATATGGAGATTTCAAAATGACATTAAGGGTGTAAGCACATGAAAAATCATTAAACTTGAGATTGTAACATTCAGAAACGTGAAGCAATAGACATGTATTAAAGTGACTATTCATCTCCAAAATATATGAGGTTACTAGAAGTATGTTTATCAGAGTATGTCCAGCCATCTGCACTTTAAGTATCTAATAAACTACACTAGCTATCATAAAGTTTAACGCAATGTGGGTATGGTGAGGTTTGATCATTGGTGCCACAATTAGTACATACCAGTACACATGGAAGTTAAGTGAAAATGTACTAAATTAAAAGATTTTACCATAAGTGAGCTAATTCGTGATGGAAATAACAGTTTTTGGATATTTCAAGTGAATACAGTCAATTATGTGCCTCACAGGTCAACTACAGGTACATATAGATCCTATATCATAACTAAATGTGAAATTCTGATCCCCACAAATTGTAAACAAGGAAGGACATTTACATATGTGGGACATGTACCACTTACTTGTTAAGATCTATTGTACAAACTTAACTAAAATGATCTGTTTGAACATTTCTGGTGTATTTTTAAGAGTGTCAGTTAACAATTACTAAGTAGAATGGTTCATTAGAATGTGACATCAGCTTAAGCTACAATGCCGCACTCTGTCAAAGTACTAAATAACAATTTATTACTATACATAAGTAAATTCTTGATGGAAATGACATTTTGGGATATTTCAAGTACATAAAGTCATGTATGTGCCTAACAGATCAACTATATGCACAATTAGATCTATATTATGTAATGAATGTGAAATTGTGATCCCAAACATTCTAAAGAAAATATGGACATTTGCTTGTGTGTGACATGTAACCATGTTAAGATCATTTGTACAAATTTAATTCATATGATCTATTTGAAGATTTCTTGTGTAACTTTTAGAGTGTCAATTATTGTTAGTAATTAATAATGCTTAAAGTAAAATGGTTAATTAGAATGGGAAATCAGCTTAATTAACAATAAAAAGGAATGCATTTTGTGTTAGACTTACTTCATTTTGCTGCTTTCCTACAGCCAAGGTAAATAGCCCTGGGGAAAGTACATTTTATCCCTTTAACCTATATTTCTTTTGACATTTTTCATTCTCTGACAGTATAAAATAGTTTTATGGACAACCTGAGTAGGTTAAACTATAGAGTTTTCATCTCCATTCTCTCATTAAGCACCATATAACTATGTTTATAAACAATTACTGAAAGATATACAAGCAAATATTTGTTAATCATATAATCACCCCGTCATAAACACATAAATTAACTGCTTGGACCCATATTAAATAGTGTAAATGACCTAAAGACACAATATTAAATAGAAAAATTTCTTCATAAGTTTTGAATAAAGGCCTCATACCGACTTTGGAAGATATTTTCTCTGACAGAATCTGAACATTATCCACCATTTGAACTTTTTATGGTGTAGCAATACATACATGAAGATAATAATGAGCATAAACTTCATAGATAATATAAATATGAACATATTTGCAACATTTTAAAATGTAGAAATTAAAATTTTAAAATTTTAAAATTTTAAATGTTTAAGAAAAATGTACAAACTTTAATTTTATATTTAATAGTTCTATTTGTTATGTCAATATGCACAAATTGTCAAAAATTTCATGTGTCTACTTTTAATAATAAACTTGGGATTTCAATTAAAATTGTTATGGCCAAGACACTGTCAGGACTCAGATCACAATTATTTTTCCAATATAGTCCCTAGATTTATTTGTCAGTACTGAACTTTCCAGTGTGTCCAAATCCTAATAAATCATATGTTAATCTAAGGTATCTTCAAAGATGAACGCACGCTGAAGTACTTGTCATAGGTTATCTGACATTTTGTTTTGAGGCTGGACTGTAAACAAAAACAACGTGCAGTGGGTCACAGATTCACTTCCTGACCAGCAACAATGCCTCATTACTCACTGTTTACCGTCGCCAAAATGCAAACAGACAACCACACCATAATGCTCATATTCTAAAGAGTAAACAATTTTATTTAAATCGATACCAAGAATGCCTAAATCTAACTCATGTATCACCACCAAAATGAGAGGAAATATGCACTAAAAATAGACTGGGACTACATTTGTGGATACGGATCCGGAAGTAATAATTGTGACCTGAGTTCATACACAAAATCCAACATTACCTTCACTTGTTGTAACTGTGGCCTACCAAACTTTTCCGTTAGCATTTTTGAGACAGTATTAGCAGACTGAGATGAAAATATCTCGCACGTTCAAGGCTTGAATATTAGTGCCAAGTCATTTGATAGGAGTAGTTTATCAAAATCAAGTGGTAGTAATGGTAATTCAAACTACAACATCTACTGACTTATCTAGTATTTCCAACGTCACTGATACCAGTAATTCATCACTTCCCCCGTTCCCCTTTGCTATAGCCTCCTGATAAAATGTCACACACAGCAATAGGCAAATAACATCGGATTGCCATGCCCTAAATAGCTAGAGTGTTATGAGCGCAAGAAAAAAAAAAGCTAGTTTCAGAAACGTTTTGGATTATGTCGATGCCAACATAGTCTGTGGTTGTAAAACCTGACTTAACGACTCTATCGGAGATAGTGAAAGTCTCCCTCCGAATAGTGACTACAACATCTATGGATAAGATGGAACTGGTTGGTACAGAGGCGCATTACTTCTGATATAGAAATAGTACCACGAGCAGGCATCAACACAGAATGCGATATTGTTCTACGAAAAGTCAACTGCACGAACTCTCAAACCCTAATTATTAACTCATTGTACCGTCCTATTGATAATAACACTCATTAAACGTTGGACTTGATGAACATTGTCAGATCAGTGTGCCTATTGTTCCAGGACGTTGTCACTGAATATCTGGTGACTTCAACTTCCCAGATATTAATTGGTCGAACAGTACTAGCACCAGTCATCAGTACAGAAAGTCTTTTAATGAACCCTTCCTCTATCTTGAAAGCGAGTTAGGTATGAACCAAATCGTAGAATCCCAACCAGAGAAGACAGCACCTTGGACCGTTTCTTCACAAACACAGCTGATGAATAGATGTTGTGCTACTCCTTGCATTAGTGAACACCGCGCCATCTTCATTGATTCTAATTTCAGCGAGCTAAAAAAGGAAACCAGAAAAAAAGCTGTATAGGTAGTAAAGCCAACATATCCAACATTAGATACCTGTGTAAATTCTGGGTATATTTAAATCAGCTAGTAACATCAACTAATCTTGGACATTCTTCAGAGACGGATGTCATCATATTATTGAAGAAAACGTTCCCTTTTGGATGAGTTCCCAGCACTGTGGCCAGCCATGGATAAGCAGATATATCAGAAGAATGACCCTATTGAAACGTAGATGGTTCAGACGTGCCAAGTCTTCCAACTCAGCTGATATGTGGTTAAAGTAAAGGTCATAAAAACATAAACACAGAAAATGTGTCGTAAGGCTCATGAGACCTATGCAAATGTTATGCTGAGCAGTGACCAATCAAATCCAAACAAGTTATGGAATTTTATCAAGGCCAGAAAAAAAAGACTACACAGGTGTTGATGGCTTCAAGGAAGATGGTCTCACCCTTGGAACAGCACAAACAAAGCAAACATCTTAAATTGGCATTATGTCTCAGAGTTCACCAAAAAAGACGTAACACAACTACCAGACCCTGGAACGAGCTATATATCATCCATGCCTCATATTGTTGTCACTTAGCAAGGAGTCATAATGCAGACAAACATAACAACTGTCACAAACCAAATTCTTACTATATTACTGATAAAAGCTGCCTCATAATTATCACATGGCTTTAAGAGACTCTTCCAAAAATCTCCATAGACGACTGGAAAACCGGCCTAGTTACACCAGTATTTCAAGAAAGGAAACTGTTATACACCATAAAACTATCTGCCGACAATCATGGGTTCCATCACGTATAACATACGGGAACACATCATACACAGCTATATCATGTCACACTTCGAAAGTTACACCATATTTAGTAACTGTGAGCTTGGAGTTCAGAAAAAGAATGCAATGTGATACATAACGTATCCTCTCTATAAAGACCTAGCAAAGGGCTTGGATAAACACCAGCAGAACGGTACGTCCTATTCGATCTCTCCAACCCATTTGACAGAGTACCCAATCAACGCATCTTGAAGACACTTCATCACCATGGTAATAAGGAACAACACAATTAGCTGGATTGAGGACTCTCTCTGTCCAACCGTACACAAAAAGATGCTCGATTAGATATCCAGTCTACCTTTACACCAGTCACATCAGGCGTACCCATGGCACAGTTTTGGGTTCCTATTAGTCCTAGCCTATATCAGTGACCTTCCAGAATGTACATCATTTACAACCAGACTCTTTGCGGACGACCGCATCTTGTACAAAATCATTCGTTCCACTGAGAACCGTACTGCCATTCAGAAGTACCTTGACAATTTCGAGAAGAGGGAGTACAAATGGCAGATGGATTTAATCCAGATAAATATGAGGTGTCAAGGATAACCAAGAAGCGCCGCCCAAATATTGTTAATTACACTATCCATGGACACACCTTGAAGACCACCAGTAGTGCGAAATATCTTTGAATCACCATATCTAGTGATCAGTCCTGGAATAAGCACGTTGCAAACATCACCCAAAAGGCCAACTCCACCATGGCTACAAAACCCTTGTTTGACGTATACCTAGATATGCCTCTACAACTACAGAACGTCACATCAACATCGACGCCGCTCAAAGACGAGCAGCTAGAATTGTCAAACATGACAACCAGCGGACATGCAGTGTAACATCAATGTTGAAAGACCTGAGATGGGAGCGTCTGGAGAAAGGAAGGGATAAGTCTAGAGTGATCATTCTATACCAGATTACTCACCACCTAGTTGAGATACCTGCCCAGTCATACCTTGCAACTACTTTATCTAGGACTAGAGGACATAGTATGAAATAAAGGCAGTTCCAAACAACCTCATCTTTCTACAAGACCAGCTTCTTCCGCCAGTCTGTCATCATGTGGAACAGTCTTACTCAGAGCCTGATCAGCCCGACCAAATTGGAATCATTTCAACTTGTCCTGGAATCATTTCAACTTGTCCTGGAATCATTTCAACTTGTCCTGGCACATTCAGTCTTATGTCAGAAACTCTGTTTTTATTGTTGTTTATAACCTGTGTAAAACAGTATTTTTACCTGACACATGTCCACTCCCAACTGAGATTATACTTAGATCTGATTGACGCAGTTAAGGAAGATGATGATGATGATCCATTAAAAGTAGAAATTGTGGTCTTGGAAATCAATTCATAAATAACACTTATTATGAAACACTGCATTTTGGCAACAGGGCTGACATTCTCAAGTATAATTCCAATGCCGTAGTCGTAGCTGAAGCTTTTATATAAAAACATTTACCATATTTTTCGAGTAAAACGTTCTTGCATCATGATGCCTCCTCTTCACCTTTCTCAAAATATGAATTCAAGTTGCTTTCCGACACACACACACACACACACACACACACAGAGAGACACACACTGTACTACATCCATTTCCGATTATCTCCCTTAAGCAAAAAAAGTTCCTATTCAGCCAGGTCTGATGGTCCCTTCTCTTTGTTTTATCTGCATAATTTACCTTTCCTCAAGTGCCACCTCCCTTAACATCCCTATTTTTTTTATTTGCGATTGGTCTACTACTATGGTGTGCCCTTAGGCAAGGCACTTTACTCCAACTGTCTGGCACTAAATAACTTACTTGTGTTGGTGTGCCGTAAAACATCAAACCAATCCAAACCAAACGAAGATTCCATGTGCATGTTTAACATGCTGCAAGTTAAGTATGCTTGTCATAAATTGTTATTTTGTAAGATTCTAATAAATTTAATCCTGAATATTAGCGACTGCTTACAAGATGAAGTATTAGTCACTGTAAAGTCGACGTACAGGGTTTTATTAAAGAGTAAAGGTTTCTTGCTTTATATATATATATATATATATATATATATATAAGCGAATAATATTTACATAATTAAGCAGCAATAGGCTGTCCAAATAATGAAGGTGCAATCTCATTTTTACCACACGCTGCAAATTATCCACAATTGTCGTCAAAACAGTTTTCAGAATTGCTTCAAACAAAGAACAGACTGGTCTGCAGAAAGCCTTTACTTTCATTATCATGTTGTGAGGCTAAAAACATGTTTATATTTTAAAAGCAGAGGAACATATATTTGCTTCATGACGAAATTTTGCTACACCTAATGTGTCTCGATGACGTAGCTTACATATTGTTTTGATGTGATAGTGAGCCACATGGCATTGATAAAATATGTCTCTTTTCATACATAAATTCTCTACTGTCTTTGTACGTAGAAACCCTTGTGATTTCCATACTGTCAGACAGATTCGAATGAAAGAGATCTAAATTACCACACAAAACCGCTTTACTGCAGTTTCAATCCGCAGCAAAACTAGCATTTAACTACTCTAAGTTTTCAATAAATTAGCAATATTCTTATCAGATGACATACTCTTTCCATCGAGGAATGCCTATTGTCACGTCTTATAATAGGATTCGTGCCATCAGCCAAAGTATCGACCGGCAAACTGTTGTTGCTGAGCCCTTTGCATATTGACTGTTTACTATCAAACTTTGTCGTGTCATTAACAATCAATCTTGCATTTTCAATAGTGCCTCAGTTTTCAAAGGTGAGATACAGTGTGACATTGGTTTCATTTGCAACCGCGGGGCCATCATGAAGTTAATCAATTATTACTCAAGCAAAGGATTGAATGTCAGTTTCTCCTCATACATTCATTATTTGCAGGTGTGATTGCTATTGATGCAGAGGTAAAGTGAGCGAAGAGGACCGAACAATACTGGATTGGATTTATTCAGAAACTTATTTGTTATAACTTTGAAGCCTGAATTGTTTGTTTCCTTGTTCTTGGATGGAGGAAATAGTAATGGAGATGAAATATCAACTGGTTTGCATAGCAATATTATATGATAATTGCTTTTCTTTGTAGTAGATTTGATGTTACATATACCTTTTGGCATTAGCAGATATGCACTCGAGGTTGATTCATGATGGATTTTACAATTCAGTTTTGTTTATTCATTTATTAAGAAGAGTCTGATATTTGCATTAAGCAAATTTTGGAAAAAAGGATTACCTAACCGTCTTCTAGGGTGGAATAAGTCGTAATGGAGGAATCCGCACTAACATCCTGGTTGAAAACGAGAAGAGAAGACACGAATAAAAGTTCAGAAGAAATCAGAAAGGAAACGGCTAAATGCCCCAAGTTCGCTGAAATCATTAGCAATGATGACGATGAGCGGCAAGATTATCAAAAGACGGAATTAATTGATGCATTTGTGAAACATGTAATAGCAGGAGCAATACAGCACTACTTGTCAGAGTTTCCAAAAGACTCTCATGATTCCTCTGCGGATGTCGAACCCAGAAATAAAGGTACGTATTACACAATGCTAATCAAAATTATTCGAGGTTTTATGGGGACTTTTATTTTCCTAAAGATTCACAAAATATTTATATATAAAACATAATCCTAAACATGACCAACATTTGCTTTTATTTATCCCTTTCTCCAGTGATCGACATATATTGTGTTGATACGAGTTGACAGTGCACTTCAATTTACAGCTTGTTCTTCCAATCTTTCATTTATCAAACTCTCAGATTTTATTTTGTAACGGAATATTAAATTGTTTAATTTTGAATTATAAACAACAACTTAAAAAAACTGAAATTTTGGAAGTTAACCTTGTCAAAGCTAGAAACCCTAGTTTAAAATTTTGACTATTTTTGGTCTAAAGAGAGCATTACCAGTTGTACAAGTTTTATACTTGAGCTAGTCCGGGGCGAGAAAGATGAAGCATTTTGGTGATGATCATTTCATTTTTTTTTGTTTTTTTTTTTGTTTTTTTTTTTTGTTTTTTTTTTTTGTTTTACGATTTTGTATTTACTTAAATGATCTGTTGCTATTTTATCACCCATTCAGTATTGTATACTTGTTACACTCTACAACAAACGGCACACATGTTTAAGAAACACTCTTGATTAAATATAGTAATAAAATTGTTTAACTAGCAATTTTAACTCTCATTACAATCATAATTATGTCTGGAAATGATGCAGAAATCAGACATTGATGCGTGTTGATTGCAAACCGATATTAAGTGACAATCGAAATTTTGGTGCAGGGTCTTTTACCAAACTTGACTGGAAGCTTTCCAAGGCCAACTCAAAATTCACATTTGAATGCAGAAATAAACAAAATATAACCATAATCCTTACAGGTAAACTCACAATTATTAAAATCTTTTGTTTAAAGGCGATCTGAAGTCTGTTGGATACAACCACTCCGTTATGTTTCTACAGTATCCCCACCCTAACAATGTGTACTGTATCAATCCGAGCAAGAAATGTGTTAGAAAAAGAAAATCTCTTCAATATTTTTTAAAATGCACAATTTTAAGCATTATATGTGCAAGCTAAATTTGTGAAAGGTCGCTGTGCTAAAATTTTTGTAAAATTTCGAAACTTCTTTTTATAGAAGTAGTAATGCAGCCGTTAATCGCATTGACAAAAAATGCAGAAAAAGCATCCATGCAAATCGACGGTTTCTGCCTTAAAATATATTAATAAAAAGAAAATAGAAAATATATCATTTTTAGTAGATGTAAGGAAATATTTCACTCGTGAAGTGGAAAAATTGCGTTTTGTCACTCGTAGTTTCGCCACTCGTGACAATACAATGTTTCCACTTTACTCCTAAAATATTTATATCTACTCAAAAAACGTAGATATCCTCTGCATTTGTTATCTCATTCCCCGCTGTCTTCTTGCATAGTCATTGTGATTGAGGTCATAGATTATTGTGAATTCTCATGCATTATTTAAGAAACACTCAGTCTTTGGAATACCATTAGCCCACTCATGCAATGCTCCATTTGGGATTTATCAATATATTATTTGGAACTTAGATTCTCCGACGCTGAGAGAATTCAGATTAAACAAGGCTGTAAACTATTCATTACGATGTTTACATACAATGACACATAAACCACTATAGTCAGTCAGTCAGTAAGCCAGTCTGTCTGTCTGTCTGTTGTATGCATGTATGTATGTATGTATGTATGTATGTATGTATGTATGTATGTATGTATGTATGTATGTATGTATGTATGTATGTATGTATGTATGTATGTATGTATGTATGTATGTATGTATGTATGTATAGAGTTTAACGGCATGTCAGCACAGCCCTGACTATGTATTGCCGATTAAAAGTATTTTATAAGAATATAAAAGAAAAATTTCGAAAAAACTTTGGAAAGATAAGCCCTTCCAAATAAACGATATTATGTAGTCCTTCAAGATAAAAGGCGAAAATCTTATGTAGCTGCAGAATTCGACAATAAAGTTCTGAAACCTCTATAGGTCACACTGCAACCTTAACATTCTAAGCTGAAAGGATTTCTAGAAAATAGAGGTGGATGATATGTTGCCTTTATTAATTAACCAAGTGTAATCCATTGAAAACAGTAACTTCCATACCAAACCACGGCAGATCATGGTATATAGCCTACAGCGCTTTGTACAGAGCTTCAAACTGGGGTCTATACAACTCTGTCTTAAACTGAAAGTAGTTAAAGCCGTATAGACCCTACGTAAGAACAGTAAATTCCATACCAAACCATAATAAAGCTTTATACAGGGCTTTAAACAGGGGCCTATACAGCTCTCTTAAACAGAAACTAGTTAGAGCCGTCTAGACCCTAAGTAAGTTAAGTATGCAGTTCTTTGGAAAGCTTGTGATGTCGTGAAATGACATACTCTGATAAGACCTGAAATAAGTGGTTTTCATTAAATACAAAATATAGCTGTTGTAATATTATATATTATTCAAAGAAAGTAAATGAAAAAAGTATTAAATTGATGTTTTGTATAAAGCTTTGCCTAGCTTCATCACAACCAGACTTGGGACAATAAAACTAATCGTGGACCTATGAAGAAGTCCATAGCACAACACATATTTAATAACATGGGTACTATTGCATTCCAGAATGGGATTAAGCTCGGTCTTCTAAATTTTAAATGAGTTTTCAGTTTGGTTTGGTGTTTTATGGCACTGCAACTCATGAGGGTTATATCGTGCCGAGACAAGTAGAGTATAGGGCCTTGCTCAAGAACATACGGTCTGATGGGATGACGGGAGTCGAACCCACAAGCTTCTGGTCACGAGTCCAACGCCATAACCTCATAGCCATCACGACTCCTCTGATTTGAAGGAGATATGTTACCTGCAACAAAATTAATGAATTTTTTTTTTAGAAAGTGAGAGAAATTATGCAAACATTTTAATAAAATCCGTTAATAGTTAAAAACTATTGCAATACAAAGCGAGGCCCTATATCATAAAGTATGTTTCTGTTACTATATTGTAACATATTGAAGGTGGGGTATATGTATAAGGTTATATGATTCTGTTACTGTTCAATATGTTACTATATTGTAACATATTGAAGGTGGGGTATATGTATAAGGTTATATGATTCTGTTACTGTTCAATATGTTACTATATTGTAACATATTGAAGGTGGGGTATATGTATAAGGTTATATGATTCTGTTACTGTTCAATATGTTACTATATTGTAACATATTGAAGGTGGGGTATATGTATAAGGTTATATGATTCTATTACTGTTCAATATGTTACTATATTGTAACATATTGAAGGTGGGGTATATGTATAAGCTTATATAATTGTAATAATAAGTTACAAAATGCTTCAATTCAGGACCTTTTTATTTTTGGCTGTGTGTATTTATGATACAATGCTTCATAAAAGGAAAAAGGAAAAGACGACTGAAACATGAATATATAAGTATGTGTAATATAAAGAGACTATTATATACTGGCTTTCATTACCCTAATCTAATCCTTCACCAAGAAATGAATGGTCTACAGTGTAAGTATTTTGTAAGTAAACCTGGAATTCTTAGTGTGGCAGGAGATAGCTGCTTATTCTTAGTATGGCACAATATTAATTTTTCATTAAGCCGGAAGCAATGGCAGTGAATTGAATATGATTGAATTGAATTGATACATAATATTGTACTACATATGTAATTTCAGTCTCTATTTTGATAATAAAGAAATAAAAATTCATTAACTTGTCTTATTTTTATAACTATCTATTAGCTTCTTAATGTGGTTTAAAATATATGTGTCATTATAAATACCTCAAAACAGTAATATTTGTATTTGGTGGAGATATGTAACTATGGACACTATGACTGTTGACAGTTATCTGCCGATCTTCGAATTTCGCTCCTATTTTTACTCTTCGGACGTAATTCTGACCATCATTGCTTGTCCGGCACGCCGCACAGGCCGGGTTGTGCCGAACAGATACTCTACAAACAGTGACGCAAAGTGAGGGTTATCATACAATTTAATTAGCATTGCTTGTCCGTTTACACTCAGTCAGTAGCAAATATATAAACATTTTGTATTATCTCTTGTCCGTCAAACAATAAAGCCTTTTAAGCCGTAACCAAGGTCGCTAGGCATGGTTGAAGAGTAAACAAGTACTAGTGAACTCTGATAACATTGAAAATACATTGACTAGCATAAAAATGAAGAATACAATATTAATAGTTCAAAACATACTCATACTTGTATAAAGAAGGCCAGCATTTACAATGAACAAGTGGAATTTGATTTTAAAAAATGTGAAATTGGATGAACTTAGTGTGTGGATCCGGTCATGTGATCTAACGTCGGCCATCATGGCTGCAGATGTATTTTGTAGAGTCAGCTGATTAAATCATCAAGGTTAGTGCTATTCAAATGCTGATTTGGAATGGAAATTAGGTGTGATACACATATTTCTGGGTGTAATAAATTCATATGAAGTAAGATTCTACAAGATTTTATGAGTATTTAACGATATGCAAGATCGAACTAAATGACAGTGCAGTTGTTACCCACATGACCGGCGATCACACTTGACACATAACATGAACAAGTGCATACACATATCAGGGTAAGTCACGATCTCTACATTTCCAATCACATTGCAGTGTTCAAATTCACTCTTTCAGCAGTATATAATAATTGACATTAACAACATATTTAATTCATGACATGGAAATACCATTCTCCCTACCCATCATATTTAAACTTTAGAGCCCCGACGTCTGTTACAATATTGTGTCTTTTCACTTTACACTTCATACGTTTCCTTATTTTAAGAGAGCGAATAGTATGGATATTCAGTTCTTGATAGAGTGACCAAGCTGGGAAGTACAATGCCCAAATCATATATTTTTTAGTTTTGTTTTGCTTTTCAAAGGAATACAATTTTTGCTAAGCAACTTCTAGCACTCGAAACTCCATGTGAAAATCTTCATAATGTGTCCATCGCATCCCACTATTCGATACAAAATTGTCCTTGCATCACAGATCGTTTTTAAATGATCTGCTTGTATACAACCTCTTTACAAAAGCTCCTACCTTAATTGCTTACCTGCTGGAGTGTATGTTTACCTGCTGGAGTGTATGCTTACCTGTTATAGTGTATGTTTACCTGCTGTAGTGTGTGTTTTACTTGCTGTAGTGTATGTTTACCTGCTGGAGTGTATGTTTTACCTGCTGTAGTGTATGTTTTACCTGCTGGAGTGTATGCTTACCTGTTAGAGTGTATGTTTACCTGCTGGAGTGTATGCTGATAGGCTAGAGTGTATGTTTTACCTGCTGGAGTGTATGTTTTTCCTGCTGGAGTGTATTCTTACCTGTTAGAGTGTATGTTTTACTTGCTGGAGTGTATGTTTTACCTGTTGGAGTGTTTGTTTTATTTGTAATCAGTCTAAGTAATTGCTAAATACATCTATAAACTTCTATATTAATATGGATATGTTCTGCTTGCATGCTTGAATTGAAGCTCACAGTGATCTTGTTACTAGGATAATATAAGGAGGTTACATGAAAATCTTTTTGGGGGGTTCCTTTGGAGAACCTGTCTTCAGTATGGAGATCTCCTTCTCTTAATACTAATGTCTCATGCAAAACAACTGACGGCCTAACCTGTTACGTTTTGGGCTTTCTTAAAAATTCCTTATGAAGAGTTTCCTTGTGGTGGGATATTGATTGCAACAATTAGCATGCAACAATATATAAAACCAACACAAAATCCCAGAAAAACTAGTAGTTGAGGAAGTAATAACACTGACACGAGAAAAGTTTGATGTTTAAACGGATCAAACATGGGACCTCTAATTCAGAATGTTTTAAAATGTATATTTATTGTCTTTTTTTATAAATAGTTTTATTTTACTTTCTTTACCAATTCCACAACAAATTCTCTTTGGAAAATGAAACACTTCTTGTTATATTGAAGATGAGACTTTTTATTTACTCAGATAACACTTCTTGTTATATTGAAGATGGGACTTTATTACTCAGATAACACTTCTTGTTACATCAAAGATGTGATTTTATTTCCTCGGATATAACAGGTTCCATCAACCTGCACTTCCTTGCCAGGGTAAAAGATCTGCCCAGTGTTAAGTCAAAAGCTTGGCTATGCAACTCCGTAAAACATGTTCACGGAATCCTTTAGGCCGTCTACTGTTTTAATGTTACATTGGCATTCACGGAGGGTGATAAAACTCTAATTTCGGCTGATCGATTGGTCTTTGATCAGCAGACCTTCAACAACACCGGAAACTTAATATCCGACTTGGAATTAATTCGGGTTGAATACTGTCCTCGGGACTATTTGCTTTCATTGAACTAGCCTCACAAAGGTGTTATTTAAGCTTGGTCTTGAAGTGCAAATTTGTGTATTGAAAACATAGAAAGTCAGGTCCAAATAATTGTTTTGTACATGGGACAGTCAAACCCAAGTGACCATCTTTTAAATTAAAATAAAAGTCAGAATGAGAGCTTGATTAAATCTTGATGTAGTTGTGAGGCCTAACCTATCCGTAAAAGGGAAAAGTATATATTGGAATGAAGAAGAAAAAAATGAAATGGTACGCAGGGAATTTCACAGACTCTTATATGTGTAGAGGTCACCCATATAAATGACAGGGATCTTGTCAAAGACGCTTGCTTTCACACAAATCAAATCAACAGTTATGATTGTAATTTCAGGTGAGAAACATTATCAACAGCTTTGTGTCATTGTAGGCCATAACAACTTTTCGGTTTCATCTAAGGGGTCTAAAATTCCGTATAAAGCATTCTAGATGACAAAAAGAGGAAAAATCAAAATTAATTAAAGATATCCCTGCACCCAGGAGTGTACTGGGTAAGCAACTCGGCCCTGGACTTATCGGCCGGGACAGGCCCTGGGTTTTGCTCACACCAGTAAAACACCGGTAAAAACGGATTTTTTTTACGGCCCACCTGCCCACCGGCCCACCTATGCGGCGATCTGCCGGAACAGGCCCGGGTTTTGCTCACACCAGTAAAACACCGGTAAAAACGGATTTATTTGCTGCGGCCCACCGATTTGTCCCGGTATACCCAATGGCCAGTACACCACTGCCTGCACCGAGTCAATGAAAACACGAAAATACGCCAAACTGTACTAAAGGAAATGAAGGGGAAGAAACCAAAATAATTAACACCGTTCATAACTGACCGGAGCTTTAGAAATTGACCCATGTCTTGTATGGTAATTTTTGTCTTGTTTCTACCAAATTGTCATAGATGAGAGGCCTTATCAGCAGGACTATTACAGTGATCAGTAGCATAATATTTTATTTAATACCAAAGCTTTCCTTTTTTTGATATTTTTCCCTTTTTGAAGTATATATTTAAAGTATATATAACTGTTATGTACAAACTGAAACTTTAACGAACATTCTACGAAAAAATGTTATTGGTACGGCCATTTGGAGTTTTGTTTCCTTGCGTTGTTTGTTGAAAATCACTTAGTTGCTGGAGTATCAGACCAGAATGCTCTGACAACATTTTCACTAAGATTACTTAATGACTAACTCTGGTTATCGATAGGGTTTCATCAGTGATCCTATGGAATTTTCAAATTTCAACATTTGAATGACAGTTGGACGGAGTTGGTGATTCCTAAATTATAGTGGCGCTTTTAAGACAGTCATGCATTATATATACTGTAATGAAAACTGTGTATAAGGCACAAGCTGAGTAGCCAAGCCACGTGTGAAAATACTAGAGATTTTGATTCGGGAGACGAAATATATAAATTATTCACTCTGAATAAGGAAATTTTATTTTTATTGTATGCTCTGTCGTGCTGGATATTTAAATCACACAACAGATATAAATAGCAGATGTCTTACTGTAATGTAAAATGTTTATTGTTTATGTTCGGCCATGTTTTGTGTACCTGCGCACAAATAATAGTTCCACTTCAGACGGATATAAATTAAGTGACTTTTCTATAATAAAATCTACTAGTTTCAAGGATATGAATGATTATTATTAATAAAACAACCACAATTAGTTTGTCGATAATTAATTCTTTTTTATTAGCGCGTAATAGAATCTCAAATGATTTTAACCGAAGTTAAATTGACGAGACGCCATTTTAAAATTGCTTTAGGCGAAAAAGGATCATTGAATGAAGCTAAATTTGGCTATAAAAAAACTCTCATGAATATGTAAGAAACGTTAGAACATGTATACAACAACTAGTGAAGACTTTAAGTTTACTGTAATCACCATCGGTGTCATTTGGAGGAATGCGTCGCCATTTCCTTGGAGGTGAAGCTGTTCCTGTATTTGCAGAAACTACTTTAATTTATAATTAACTGCTGCGAATTATCAGTTGTTTCTGTTCGAAAATCCACTAATTCACGGATGGCATTATATAGGCGATGGGGTGCCGAAACCCGCGGATCCGGGTTCGAATCTCCGTACAGTACGAATTAAAATTCTATAACCTGTATGATAATAGTATTTATTCGTATTTAAAAATGATGTTAATGTTATCAAGCATTCTCCTGTACAATCCAGGGATAGTACTTTCCGCTCTGTTTTGTATATATTTGCAATTCTCTTTCTCTCTCTCTCTCTCTCTCTCTCTCTCTCTCTCTCTCTCTCTCTCTCTATATATATATATATATATATATATATATATATATATATATATATATATATATATATATATATAAAGTTTCAAAAATAAACGAAAGAGACAAACATTTAAGCTACCTTAACGAATAATACTTTTCTAATAAACATATATCATGAGAAAACATTACCTCACCTCTCTAATAAAACATATGTCATGACAGAACATTACCTCTGTAATAAACATATATCGTAACAGAACATTACTTCTCTAATAAACGTTTATCATGACAGAACATTACCTCTGTAATAAACATATATCATGAGAGAACATTACCTCTCTAATAAACACATATCATGAGAGAACTTTACCTCTCCAATAAACATATATCATGAGAGCATGAGAGAACATTACCTCTCTAATGAACATATATCATGAGAGAACATTACCTCTCTAAAAAACATATATCAGCACAGAACATTACTTTTCTAATGAACATATAACAGGAGAGAACACTTTAATCATGCAGTTTATTTTACACCAAAACTTAAGAAGCATTGCACATTTATACACCACTTGTTATGCACTACGCTAATGCTGCACATTTATACACCAATTGTTACGCACTGTGCGAATGATGCTTATATATAGACCAATTGTTACGAACTATGCTAATGATGCACATTTATAGACCAATTGCTGGGCACTACGCTAATGCTGCACATTTAGACACCAATTGTTACGCACTACGCTAATGCTGCACATTTAGACACCAATTGCTTCGCACTACGCTAATGCTGCACATTTATTCACCAATTGTTATGCACTACGCTAATGCTGCATATTTATACACCAATTGTTACGCACTACGCTAATGCTGCATATTTAAACACCAATTGTTACGCACAACGCTAATGATGCACATTTATAGACCAATTGCTGCGCACTACGCTAATGCTGCACATTTATACACCAATTGCTGCGCACTACGCTAATGATGCACATTTTGACACCAATTGTTACGCACTACGCTAATGATGCACATGTATACACCAATTGCTGCGCACTACGCTAATGATGCACATTTATACACCAATTGTTACGAACTACGTTAATGCTGTACATTTATACACCAATTGTTACGCACTACGCCAATGCTGCATATGTATACACCAATTGCTACGCACTACACTAATGTTGCATATTTATACACCAATTGCTACGCACTACACTAATGCTAATTTTATGTTCTGTATCTGGGTGATTGTAATTATTTATAAATTAAACATGATAAATGCAACGATAGTTAGTCTTATTTATTTGGGAATTGTAAATGTTTATTTAGTCTTAAAATGCATTGCTTTGTTTTGTATGTGAGCTGCAATTTTACCTGCTTATTCTTCCAAATGATCTTCTGTTGTGAAATTTGTGGTTACGAAGCATGCATTATTATTGAGATATTTTGTAATGTGTCCAGTCTATTTCTTTCTAGCCAAATACTAGCTGTTTATCATCTTTTGTCCTCGAATCTATCATAATTTAAACTAATTTCCTCTTCTGATCACTTAACGAACAATCTTAAATTTAACTGAAATTGAAAGTCAGAATCTGAGCCTATATAAACGTAAATATTGGATGGATCTGTATTTCTTTCTGATTTGTTGGCATGATTTCATCTTACGTAATGTGTACTATGAAAATGAACATAAATGTATGGTAACTGTGTACTATGAAAATGAACATAAATGTATGGTAACTGTGTACTATGAAAATGAACATAAATGTATGGTAACTGTGTACTATGAAAATGAACATAAATGTATTGTAACTGTGTACTATGAAAATTAACATAAATGTATTGTAACTGTGTACTATGAAAATTAACATAAATGTATGGTAACTATGGTAACTGAATCATTTCTGAGCACGATAAATAAGCGATTCTTCGGGTTTTTTTTCGACCAATCTTCAACGCCATTATTGTAATTTTGAAAACAATCCTAATGCCTAGCAAGATAAGTAAAACACTTTCTTTGAACCATATTCAACTGTTTGTGAGAGGGGATAATGAACAGAGTTTTGTTACACAGTTCTTTGAACCATATGCAACTATTTTTGAGAGGGGATAGTTGAGAGAGTTTTGTTACACAGTTCTTTGAACCATATGCAACTGTTTGTGAGAGGGGATAGTGGACAGAGTCTTGAGTTCTCTGACGATTTCGTTCTTAATACTTTCCTTGACATAGCCATTAATCTAGCATATCGTCGTCGTCATTAGCGAGCCACCCGAAGCAGCGTTGCTGTAGATACAAGTCGGTGCCAGTAGATGCGATCTCGCTCCTTTTGACATTAGGTATGCTGTCCGACGTTGAATTCTTTAAGGTCCCGCTCCACCATTCTGAGCCAGCTGATCGTCCGTCTTTCCACTGGGCGCTTACACTCCAGCCCTGGTTTGTCAATTTCAGCTTTAAGTGCACGATTGTGATCCATATCAGGGCGAGCTCTGGCAATGTGGCCAAAGAGCTGCAAGCGTCTAGACCTGATGTTGTCTGTATATCCTACTGGAGAAATTCTATTAAAATCAACAAATTCGCTTTTCTTATTTCGTCTCTGATCTTCGCCACACATTTTCTGTATGAGCTCTTCTCAGTGGACCAGACATTAAATTTATGAATGCATTACCTTTTCTTGACACATAGAATATAGCATTTATCATATATTATGTTGTACGGTACTTTCTATAAACAAAATTGTCTTTTCTTGGTTCTTTTTTTTTTTTTTTTTTCTAATCTTATTTACAGATCTCTGTGTCAAGGTACATTTAATAGTTGGAGTGGATAGGTTATCTCCCCATGTCCATTGTTTGAGAATGAGCTACGCATCCCATAGTAACGTATATTTTGCATATTTTTTTTTCTATTACAGTTAGGAACAGTGTGATTTTTGAGCACATATCTTGTCAGCTATATTTTGGATGACATTTTTCTTATTATTCATAATTTTTTATAAATAATTTTGCCTTTCATTACTTTGCTTCATGAATCAGAACATAGAAAATAACAAAACAAATTGAAATGCTAATGCTTTTTTGTAAGATTGATTTAATAATTGTATATTTACCTCCTTTAATCAGAGTCACCGACATGCAGATCAACTTATAATTCTTAGGTGTTGGAATTTGTATGGGACCAACATTTTCATTTTGTCAGTACCAGGGTGTGAACCTGTTTTTTGTGGGTTTTTTTTTTAACAAGATTGTACTTTCATTCGAAAAGTCTTTTATGTTGTGTTTTCTGACATCTCTACATTTTTCTCATTTGTTACACCCACTTGTTGAGATAAATTTTTCCTGGTTTGAAATGAAAGTGCCTATTATTATAATAACCTTTAGTTATTCTCTTTACTTTTGGCATTTTTGACAATGTAATATGCCTGCAGTTTATGGTTTGATTTTTAAAGTGTGACTGCAATATCAATAACAGACACCTGTCCATAAAGAACAAATGTACACAAAACGTATGTCCACAAAGAACACCTGTCACCACAACACCTGTCCATAAACACCTGTACATCAAAGATATCTGTCAATAAAGAAGATATGCCATAAAGGACAAAATTGTTATTTCCCATGAGTTTTCTGTATAGGCAGATTCCATTGTATATAAAAGTAATCTCGACTGTTTAATGCTGACTTGGGGTGATCCTGTAGTGTGAAAGTGTTGTTGTTGGTTTCTAACTGCACATTTAACACATTATTGACTAGATCATGCCGAGGAAATAGGAGCTAAGTGCCTCTCCCAAGGACACACCGAGGCAGCCGATCTGGGCGGTATCGAACCCATGCCCCTTTGATAACGAGTCAGACGCTCTACCCAAATGAACAGAAGAACCCAACGGAAGTCATGGATTCAGAAGAGTCCATCACGTGCACGTACTCTTGTACACGCTTGAACTGGCACTAGAGTTCTTCCACCCACAGATCACTCAAAGCCCTAATGAAGGTTATTTCTTGTTGAACGGACTCTGACTTCCACTGTGATTCATTAACGTTGAGATTAATCGATATTAAAAAGTAATTTTCCTCGTAATAAAATTTAACGTCAACGTTTTATGGAAGCCAATCGATATTCTTAATCAAACATATCCATCTATCTTTTCTCAAGCTGATTTTCCATGATGGCCGGGCACCATACAGGAATTTCTGGCTCCTTTTAAAGCAAGAAAATACCTTTGTTCTTTCTTACATGTATATTTATTATATTCATTTGGGAACCAATGAATCTTTCTCACATATTACCTCAATAGTTATTTAATTTTTAACTGATTAACGACAACAAAAATCTACCTTGGAAGGAAATTGACTAAATCCTCCTACATTATTACAGACAAAACATATATATCTTTCACTGATGGCATTTATTTTTTGCATTTCCAACACGATTTTATGACATTTTATGCTTCTAATTTTCCCTTAACTTACAGGCCATAACAAGTTAAGGAAAAATGGGTATAGCGAGGGTAATAAGTTTTGTTTGCTTAAATCATGGAATGGCTCCTTAAGTCGTCAAATTTAAGTGTTTGGAGACAACTCGTCTTGAAACGTTCTTTCTTTCCTTATCTTTTAATGAATCAGGCTCGATGATTCTGTCAATAGTAAGTTTCATTACCTCTCCAAAAAGAATATCAAATAGTAAGAAAGACCCTTCAAGATCAATATATCAACGATAATGTGCTGAAAGCTGCTTGTCTAAGTCTCCAAATCTTTAATTTCAACCAAGGACTAAATCCAACCCGAAGGAAAGTTCACAGAGTAATTGCTACTACAACCTTCACAGTGTTAGTTGCACGATGGATTAATTAAATACCATCGTATAAAAAAATAATAACTGAAACTCCGTATCGATCCAAATAAATGACATGCCGTATTATCTATATTGCCAGAGGGATTGCATTTAGCTGCCTTGAAAGTCATCTTAAAGGTGTTATTGTCACAAACTTGCTATGGAATAAAACACATAAAAATGATAGCAATTTATTTAAACTGCGGAAATAATATGGTGTTTAATAGATGTTATGGTACAAGGGTGGAAATGAGTATTAAATAACCCAGAGCTGCATCCTGACTTTTAAAACAAATCCATATGTCAAATGAGTTTATTAATGAAAATTGCAATCATTTTAGAATGATACTTAAATAACGTATTCAATACAGATAAATTACAATGTTTTTTGGAAGAAGAAAAATATGACTTTAATCCTACAAGCGTAGTTCACAATGAAGAAAATACTGGTCTAATGTATGTTATACATCTCTATGGATATAGATGACATCAAGCCTAATAAACAGAATGCTTACAGGGACAGAACAGCAATTAAGGCAGGCTAAAAGAATTGTAGAATCCGTTACAACCCTGTATTTGCAAAACTGGTATTGTTGGCAGAATTAGATGAGACGAAAATCAATACACTCAACGGTTCCGATTGAACGTTGGGATTTAGGCACGTATAATCATGTATGTATGTATGTATGTATGTATGTATGTATGTATGTATGTATGTATGTATGTATGTATGTATGTATGTATGTATGTATGTATGTATGTATGTACAATATTTATGTTACTGATTGTTGTTCTGTTATCAATATTTTAGTATATACGATGATTGTATTGAATGCCTTTTGTCTATCCCAATGTAATATATTCTCACAAATAAATAGAGGATATTTTCTTTTCTTACTTTAATACCGGACATATTTTATCGTGTGGTGAAAAAACAAAACACAGAAATGATATTTTAACGAATGGTCACAAAATGAAATATATTGCTTATTATATATGAAACTTGCTCCTGAATCAAAAGCTTAGAAGATTAACATCACTCTTCATCACACACACACACCTCCACCCCACCCACTCTTCGTCACACACACACACCTCCACCCCACCCACTCTTCGTCACACACACACACCTCCACCCCACCCACTCTTCGTCACACACACACACCTCCACCCCACCCACTCTTCGTCACACACACACACCTCCACCCCACCCACTCTTCATCACACACACACACCTCCACCCCACCCACTCTTCGTCACACACACACACCTCCACCCCACCCACTCTTCGTAAATTCACCTCAATCTCAATCGCAAAATGAAATTTCTGACATTTTGTAAACTATTTTTTCCCTATCTGACCACAAAGCAAGTCCGATCGAGCAATGGATCACACTGTGTTTATCATTGTTATCACGGTAGTAAGGGGGGATAACTTCATAGAGACGCTAACTGCGTCTAGTCAAATTTCTGCAGCAAAAATAATTTCCATGCATGAAAGATAATATAGTTTCCATTTATTTTTCTAGCTCAGAAAGTGCCCATTTTTCTTTCTGCATGTATAACTACTGTAGGCACACACAATCAGACGTCACCTGGCATGATGGAAAATCTTGCATTATGAAAATATTATATATATATATTGAAAATATAGGAATAAAAAATATGAAACTTTTTTCTCCAATAATTTCTTATATTTCACATTTTAAGTATATAATAATGATATGATTCTTTTAAGCTCTTAAATAAGGTGCAAAAGTTCCTTAGTCCTTAGAGAAGTGTCACCGATATTCTTAAAATGTGCTCACGCCAATATATGTAAAAACTTGACTTCTCCTTTCTTTCAAAGAAAAGCTAATTGTGTCTCACAACACTTTAAATTTTTTATATTTATTGTTCCAGATACTACTCTGATTTAGACTCAGAATCGCTGAAATGTGCATGTAACAGTACTATGTAGCAAAAGTACATGAAATGTGCATGTAACAGTACTATGTAGCAAAAGTACATGAAATGTGCATGTAACAGTACTATGTAGCAAACATACATGAAATGTGAATGTAACAGTACAATGTAGCAAACATACATGAAATGTGCATGTAGCATACATGAAATGTGCATGTAACAGTACTATGTATCAAACATACACGAAATGTGCCTGTAACAGAACTATGTAGCAAACATACATGAAATGTGCGTATAGCAGTACTATGTAGCAACATAGATGAAATGTCCATTTAACAGTACTATGTAGTAAACATACAAAAAATGTGCTTGTAAAAGTACCATCTATCAAACATACATGAAATGTGCATGTAACATACATGAAATGTGCATGTAACAGTACTATGTGGCAAACATACATCAAATGTGCATGTAACAGTACTATGTAGCAAACATACATGAAATGTGCATGTAACAGTACTATGTAGCAAACATACGTGAAATGTGCATGTAACAGTACAATGTAGCAAACATACATGAAATGTGCATGTAACAGTACTATGTAGCAAACATACATGAAATGTGCATGTAACAGTACTATGTAGCAAACATACATGAAATGTGCATGTAACAGTACTATGTAGCAAACATACATGAAATGTGCATGTAACAGTACTATGTAGCAAACATACATGAAATGTGCATGTAACAGTACTATGCAGCAAACATACATGAAATGTGCATGTAACAGTACTATGTAGCAAAAGTACATGAAATGTGCATGTAACAATATTATGTAGCAATCATACATGAAATGTGCATGTAACAGTACTATGTAGCAAACATACATGAAATGTGCATGTAACAGTACTATGTAGCAAAAGTACATGAAATGTGCATGTAACAATATTATGTAGCAATCACACATGAAATGTGCATGTAACAGTACTATGTAGCAAACATACATGAAATGTGCATGTAACAGTACAATGTAGCAAAAGTACATGAAATGTGCATGTAACAGTACAATGCAGCAAACATACGTGAAATGTGATGTAACAGTACTATGTAGCAAACATACATTAAATGTGCATGTAACAGTACAATGTAGCAAACATACATGAAATGTGCATGTAACAGTACTATGTAGCAAACATACGTGAAATGTGCATGTAACAGTACTATGTAGCAAACATACGTGAAATGTGCATGTAACAGTACTATGCAGCAAAAGTACATGAAATGTGCATGTAACAGTACTATGAAGCAAACATACATGAAATGTGCATGTAACAGTACTATGTAGCAAACATACATGAAATGTGCATGTAACAGTACTATGCAGCAAACATACGTGAAATGTGCATGTAACAATACTATGTAGCAAACATACATGAAATGTGCATGTAACAATATTATGTAGCAAACATACATGAAATGTGCATGTAACAGTACTATGTAGCAACATACATGAAATGTGCACGTAACAGTACCAAGTAACAAACATACATGAAATGTGCATGTAACAGTACTATGTAGCAAACATACATGAAATGTGCATGTAACAATATTATGTAGCAAACATACATGAAATGTGCATGTAACAGTACTATGTAGCAACATACTTGAAATGTGCCTGTAACAATTCTATGTAGCAAAAGTACATGAAATGTGCATGTAACAATATTATGTAGCAATCATACAAGAAATGTGCATGTAACAGTACTATGTAGCAACATACATGAAATGTGCATGTAACAGTACCAAGTAACAAACATACATGAAATGTGCATGTAACAGTACTATGTAGCAAACATACATGAAATGTGCATGTAACAGTACTATGTAGCAACATACATGAAATGTGCATGTAACAGTACTATGTAGCAAACATACATGAAATGTGCATGTAACAGTACTATGTAGCAATCATACATGAAATGTGCATGTAACAGTACTATGTAGCAACATACATGAAATGTGCATGTAACAGTACCAAGTAACAAACATACATGAAATGTGCATGTAACAGTACTATGTAGCAACATATATGAAATGTGCATGTAACGGTACTATGTAGCAAAAGTACATGAAACATGCATGTAACAGTACTATGTAGCAAACATACTTGAAATGTGCCTGTAACAGTACTATGTAGCAAAAGTACATGAAATGTGCATGTAACAATATTATGTAGCAATCATACATGAAATGTGCATGTAACAGTACTATGTAGCAACATACATGAAATGTGCATGTAAAGTACTATGTAGCAAACATAGAAGAAATGTGCATGTAACAGTACTATGTAGCAACCATACATGAAATGTGCATGTAACAGTAATACGTGGCAAACATACATGAAATGTGCATGTAACAGTAATATGTAGCAAAAGTACATGAAATGTGCATGTAACAGTACTATGTAGCAACATACATGAAATGTGCATGTAACAGTACTATGTAGCAAATATACAAGAAATGTGCATGTGACAAACATAAAATGTGCATGTAACAGTGCTATGTAGCAAACATACATGAAATGTGCATGTAACAGTAATATGTAGCAAACATACATGAAATGTGCCTGTAACAGTACTATGTAGCAAAAGTACATGAAATGTGCATGTACCAATATTATGTAGCAATCATACATGAAATGTGCATGTAACAGTACTATGTAGCAACATACATGAAATGTGCATGTAACAGTACCATGTAGCAAACATACACGAAATGTGCATGTAACAGTACTATGCAGCAAACATACATGAAATGTGCATGTAACAGTACTATGTAGCAACATAAATGAAATGTGTATGTAACAGTACTATGTAGCAAAGATACAAACAATGTGCTTGTAACAGTACTATGTATCAAACATACATGAAATGTGCATGTAACAGTACTATGTAGCAAACATAGAAGAAATGTGCATGTAACAGTACTATGTAGCAAAGATACAAACAATGTGCTTGTAACAGTACTATGTATCAAACATACATGAAATGTGCATGTAACATACATGAAATGTGCCTGTAACAGTACTATGTATCAAACATACATGAAATGTGCATGTAACATACATGAAATGTGCATGTAACAGTACTATGTAGCAAACATACATGAAATGTGCATGTAACAGTACTATGTAGTAAACATACAAAAAATGTGCTTGTAAAAGTACCATCTATCAAACATACATGAAATGTGCATGTAACATACATGAAATGTGCATATAACAGTACTATGTGGCAAACATACATCAAATGTGCATGTAACAGTACAATGTAGCAAACATACATGAAATGTGCATGTAACAGTACTATGTAGCAAACATACATGAAATGTGCATGTAACAGTACTATGTAGCAAACATACGTGAAATGTGCATGTAACAGTACTATGTAGCAAACATATGTGAAATGTGCATGTAACAGTACTATGTAACAAACATACATGAAATGTGCATGTAACAGTACTATGTAACAAACATACATGAAATGTGCATGTAACAGTACTATGTAACAAACATACATGAAATGTGCCTGTAACAGTTCTATGTAGCAAAAGTACATGAAATGTGCATGTAACAGTACTATGTAGCAAACATACATGAAATGTAAATGTAACATGCATAAAGTGTGCATGTAACAGTACTATGTAGCAACATACATTAAATGTGCATGTAACATACATGAAATGTGCATGTAACAGTACCATGCAGCAAACATACATAAAATGTGCATGTAACAGTACTATGTAGAAAACATACATGAAATTTGCATGTAACATACATGAAATGTGCATGTAACATATATAAAGTGTGCATGTAACATACATGAAATGTGCAGATAACAGTACTATGTAGCAAACATACATAAAATGTGCATATAACAGTACTATGTGGCAAACATACATTAAATATTTCAAATGCCCTTAAGCCGATGATTATCTTAAGTTTTATATCTAATTTGAGATTTTAACTCAAGTCAGGGTTTGTATTTATCAAGTTTGGTGTATTTGTTTTAGCGTATAACACAAGCAAACACAATATTGGCGATTTTAAATCTATTCTGTTTTAGAATTAACAAAAAGAAATTAAACTGTTTTCGGTCTACTCACTTTGGATATTAAAGTTTCAGTTAGAAAGATGTAAGAATATATGCCCTGGTCCCAAGTGTTGAAAATTCAAGTACAAATCGGCGAGACAACTTTTCGAAACCTAAGAGACCCGCAATGAAATCAATCTATATTTCAATCTCATGCTATTAACAGCTAACTTATTCACGATTATACGCTTTCTTTCCTACAAGCTTATTAACGTCAACCAATATTGTTATGAACGCATCATGAAAGACATTGCATACAATGGCAATGACTGGTACATTAACTAACTCTGTCAGTTAACATTAAACATATTCATTTTCAGCTATGAGAGAAATATTGGTTCGCGAATCAGTCATGTTCGCCTGACCTTCATTGAATAATAATCCAACAGGCGTGCTTATTCGTTCTGCTGTGTTTGATTTATGCTAATAAAATGCACGATAATCCAAATCTGATTCACTGATGAAATTATATGTCTTTATTTATGTGAATTTTATAAGTGGTTAACTTAATATTGGCAAATGTTGGGTTCTAGGTCATGTGACATGAAATGTCCCAATTTGGGTCTTGATAAAATTGTAAAGTCCTTCCAATAATGGACATATAACTGGACTACCATGTGGAGAAGCTTTGAATACAAACTTACCGTCTTCACTGGCTAGAAAGTATGGTCTAACTGCAAGCAACATAAACCCTGATCTGCCATCACATCATGCGCTGGCAGATCAGGGTCTACGTTGTTTGTTCTACTGATTACTCTAAACAAAACTGCATAGATCCAGATTTGCCGGCGCATTACGCGATGGCAGATCTGTGTCTATGCAGTTTTCAGTTGGATCCGATTTATAAGCGAGTACATGAGGTGCCTACGACAAATACAGCAGTATAAAGCATGCTGGTGAGACTGTTTAACTAATGTAATTGTTTATGGTATCAAATTATACAACGAAACCACTCAAGACCAAAACCTCGCTATCCTATTGAAACCAAGAAGAGAGAGAGAGAGAAAGAGAGAAAAGAAAAAATATCTCTGGTCCCGAATTTTTCCTACTTTAATTTCAATAAAAATTATTTAGTAAATCGAAAACCCTTTGCTCTGAAGACCGAAAAATGTTCTGTCCCAAATTTAATTTTTGCACTAAAACGAACCCTTGAAATGAAACTATCTCAAAACGCGGCCAGATCCAGTTATGAGGTCAGCCAACGGTCACCAAATAGCCTAGGGCCGTGCAAAACTCGGCACAGATTATGGCAAGTGCCAATAAAATATCCTAATCGGTAGTCTTTACACCTGGCTAAAGTGACAGTTTTTAAAGTTAATTGTTTGTACTACAGTGCCCGTGGTTGTACAAATCAAAAGATATTATTATTTATTTGACTATCATATATGTCCGATACTATACACCTAAATGATCGTCAATCAAGTGACTTTGGAACTAAAAATAGACTCACGCCCTCATCTTTGTAATTGTTGACAAAGACCAGCAAAAGAACAATTGTCAACGATGTTCCCTCATATTTATAGGCTAGTAACATTTGACCAAGTTATGTAAATTTACATCAAAGTACAAAATGCATGTGTTGGAAAAATGCTTGTAAACACTTACATTATAAATACAAATAGAAACCAGATTAATATCTTGATAAAACATTAGGTAAGCACTAATTAATATACACATGATGTTATCATTAATATATGATTGCATCTCATTTTAGGTGTAATTTAAGAACCTCAGTAAACCTAAATACCTTCATAACCGAAACTTTTACTTGGTCCAATTGGTTTTCGATCTCTCGGATGTTTTTTTGGGTTTTTTTTACTTCTTTTTTTTCCAGGCTAGATTTAAGTATGCGCATATAAGTAAGAGCTGTGATATTGTATAACCTGTATTCTCTTTTGATTAGAATTGTAGAGATCATTATGAACGCCATATCTAATAAAATGTACAGTCTGTCATAATCGCCATCTTATATTACAATACTGTGATTAATGTCTCAGCCCATGTTGCAAAAACATGCATGTAAGTTTTCAAGTGTAGACCTGAGTTAATCGAATCATTTCGTAGTAAACTTGTAGTCTCGATAGTCATTTATATTTCCATACTAAAAAATTATACATTATTTATCTATCGACAGATTTTTTTTGTGCATTGTCAGAATTGATAATCGTGATCCGTGTCAGCTTTCCGCGAAACAAGATGATATATTGCGGGATAAATGCATTCAAGAGCGCATGACAACTATAAGTTGGACATGGCAGCAATTATATAAAATAAAGGCTTCGGAGGGCTTTAGTTTTCTTTGAATTATTGATTGAATCAAGGTTCCTGCTATAATATCCGAAGACTGGGAGAACACACTCCTCGACGTTACAGATCCTGAAATGATCCTGAAGACTGGGAAAACACTATCCTAGACGTTACGGATCCGAAATGATGAAGACTGAAGACTGGGAAAACACTTTTCTAGACATTACAGATCTTGAAAAGATCCTGAAGACTGGGAAAACACTCTCCTAAACAATATATATCCTGACATTGTCGTAAAGACCGGGAAAATATTATCCTAGACATTACGGGACTGGAAATGATCCTAAAAACTACACCATTAACCATTTTCTTCTTATTTCTTTTATTCTGTATGTTAAACGTACGCTTTTGTATTTCGAGAAGTAATGGGCCACTTTTCTTATAGAAGTAATTAATATGCCCATTGTGGAACTATACGGTGATACTTATCATTAGAGTCTAAGACCAGTCCTGTAAAGCCCTGACAAGTCATCATGGGTTATTAGCTGGATGAAGAATTGTCTAATCTTAGCACGATGTACCTTAGGCGATGCCCAAGTACATTTCACTCATAATACTAATTCCTTCTGCATGGTGATGATGTTACTTTATAATTAATGGTGTTTATGTCCACATTTTGTTTTCATGTGTACCTTTATTTATTTTTTAATTAAAAATCTCTTTATTTTAAAAAAGACTAAGGGAAGGTTGTACGTAATTTTTACATAAATATTTAAATACTCTCTTCCCAATGTTGGAAGTAGCCTATCACTTTTATAGAGGTGTACATTCAGACATATCAGCTAAATCAAGGACGTGGGGAAAAAAAGCCTTGAGACGGCTAGGATGCTAGAAATACTATCTACTTGTCTATATCTACAAAGTAGCACAAAGTTTGCACACTCAGCTAAAATATTTTTTCACGATAAGCATTTACATTGAAAATTATTTTACTCTGCTTTATATCACAGTGATATAATATCAGAGCTATTGATTGTTTTCCATTATGGCCTTAGTTGATTTACTAAAGCGTAACGGCGCTATTGCCAGCCAGTACTTCTGACGGTGTTGACTATCAAAAATTAACACGGACCAGACAACGCAGGGTAGTAACGTTTTAATGAGTACAGTAATGTCTCACCTTATTTCAGCTTGGTTATTTCTAAACCTTGCAATGAACACGAAATGCTCGCTTCAGAATAAATGTATATTCTAAAAAAAATAGCATACGTGTACAAATTGTTGTAAAGCAGTCAACGTTGAATTTTACTAACAATTATCTTTCATCAAACCACCTTCCACAGAAAGGTCAGAATAATTTTTTTTTTTTGGTTATCAACCTTGGGGCCTTCTGTATTTGTGACTCACGTACTTGTCTTCTGCCATAAAGAGAGAGAGAGAGAGAGAGAGAGAGAGAGAGAGAGAGAGAGAGAGAGAGAGAGAGAGAGAGAGAGAGAGATATTTCTCCAAAAGTAACAGAAGATCTCGTGTAGTCAAAGACAAAAGGGAATCTTCAAAGACGAAAAGTTTCTTTTGGTTTCTGACAGAGAATAAATTTGGATTTATGTGCCTTTTAATAATTAAAGCGTCTTTGGAACAAATGTCTTTCTGTCTCTCAAATTACGATTTATGAATTTTGTATTAGTTAGTGTCACTGGCTGCCGCAAAAAGGTCAATTTATATCGAGGTTTAATCAATATGGCAAGAGATGAATCCGACTCGAATTTTATAGGCTTCGTTCTGAAGGAAATAACTTTATACAGTTGTAAATAGGTGAATGTGATAATTAAATTAACTTAAATACGACACCGGCTGCAGCAACAAGACAACAATACCACGGCTCCATAGACTTGTACGTGTTCCATTACAGCCATGTACTGGTCTAAGATGACATTGTTGATTGAACTGGATGAGGTATTGGTCGATATGTATGACCTGTGCTGTGGATTGAGTGCCGAAGACCAGATAGATTATGAAGGGAGGTTACATTTAAGACAGCATATTTCTATCGCCCCAGACAGAATTTGCCCTGCTTTCGAAGCATATACAAAATCATTGATATTGCATTCTGACGGCGTTGTTGTCATTGTGGACATAGGGGTTAAAGTTAAGTGCTTGCATAACTCCATTTCTCCCACACATTTCCATTTGCTATCACGAAACTGAATGGCAACAGTCATCTTGAAAAGTACTACTGACATCGCCAAAAGAAGGTTACACTGACCTCCTTTTCACTATGATGTCATTAGGCTCGAACTTGCTTCAGCCACGTCCAGTGTTGATTGTGATATTGAAAATCATTTAGCGTAAGACACTACTGACAAACAATTTTATTAAAGTGGTAAAAACAATGTAGAAAAAAATGTGTTTTGTAACTTGTAACTCGCACAAACGCCACTCCAAAAATTAGCATTCATTTTCGTACGCCAAACAGATAATCTGCGAAAACAATGAATTCAACCGCTCTGGAGGTTCAATAAAAGGGATTTTTTGTTTGTTGTTTTGCTAACTTTATTTTGATTTATCTTGTATGTTTTATTATATTGTTAAAAGTACTGCTTTATTTGAATATGTTCTTTGAGGAGAATATAAGTTCAGTTCCATCAGGAAACAAATACTGAACCAAATCTTTCCTGACATAGATCTTCTCCTTTCTCGATATAACTGTCATAAAGTCGTGAATGAATATTGTTGAAAATATTTTGGATAACTTTTGAAATAAAGGTTTGTTATGATACTCATTATCAAATATAGGGCAAACCTGGCGAGAAAGGTTCTACAAAATTTATCAAGCCTTCTCAGAGTTGCAAAGCAAATGTTCACCACTGCTTCATCTGAATTAATTTAAAATTGGTTACACCCCTTACAAGGTTTTGCCAAGTAAGACAACCGTATGGGATTCCAGATGAATGCATTCAGTGATACGTAACATAACATTATCATAATGATCAACGCCATTAATGTATGCAATGTTCAGATTGTAATATTGAAAATACAGACTTTACTGTTATATGAACAGCGTATTTTCGTTTGCAACAAGTTATTTTGTGTATGCTAAAATTTGTACTTAACGAAATTTTTAAGGTTCCTGTGAATAATGTAAAAGAAAAAATTATTATATTTTTTTTGTGTTGCTTTTCTGTTGCAGTAGATAAATGCTTTATTGTTTTCTTAATGGCTGTATATACATGCTTACAGTTCTTGACCATTACAACACTTATTACAATGCACGATAAATGAATAAATGATCACCTCGATAAATCATGTTCCAGAAGTCTCATAATGAATCTACTTCTAAACATTACTGGACCAGCGAACTGCACACAATGTTGCTTGACCAGTACAATCTCCAACCTCAATTTTCAGTTCCCTCTACCTCTTACTATGTTGTTAAACCTAAAATACCTAAAGATGTCGATAGGTAAAACACCGGTTCTTATGAAACGTCAACCAATTTTGTTCATAAAAAACGGCCACCCCACTAGCCAATTACACAACATTTTATTAAAAATAATATTTTGCATTCGAAAAGGAAAAACATAACAAAAATAGACTGGAAGGTAACAATTGCAAATAACACAAAGTATATAAAATAACATTAACACTAATCCTAACTCTGGAAATATATATGGAGGCAATTCAATGATTACATACATTGGCGCTATCGATTACATACATTAGCGATATCGATTACATACATTGGCGATATCGATTACATACATTGGCGATATCGATTACATAGAAAGCAGAACCTTGTACATTATTTACATTAATAGAGCCTGATTGCGATAACATTTTTCTATTATTAAATTGTCCCAGATACGCAATGCAATGTTAATAACAAAAAAGTGTTGTGAAAAGAGGAATTTTGTAGTTATTACATTTCATATCCTAAGGGAGCACACAATAGACAATATAAGCTTGCAGGGCATGGGGTAAAGGCTAAGTTGTCATACTTTCTAGAAGGCGATAACAATAGAAATAAAATATTAATTAAGGTAGGAAGGGTGACTAGAAAAGTAACTAAATTTTCTCAACATTTTTGCATTAAAATATCAGTAATATGCCATTTTTAAAAGACACCTTCACAAGGATATCATGTCAACAATTTGACTAAAATTGATCCATTCATATTCAAAATACAAGTTTTTCAACTTTAAAATTTTAATATTTTATACATTTTCAAGAGCTATATCTTAAACATCTGTAACTATTGTCTCTGCTTATCTGCTAGCGAAAAGCTTTTTTTCAGTGAACTGTGTCACAGTTGTTTTATATTTTGTTTCGTTGAAGAGTTTTCAAACAAAATATACACACACATGCATTTCCATGTCATTGCGATATTTGCTGGGACGTTTTTCTTTGTTCACTTTTTTTAAAAATCGATCTGCCATGCATATGATAGGTTACAAGACTTAAATTATCGAGGATTCAGAGACTACTCTTTTGTCTTTTCTGCTGCTTACTTTTCTTCTGATCACGGTAAAATTCATCGTCGCAAGCCACGAGGGATAATCCGCTACGCTCCTTTATCACCCGTTGCCGCCATGAATATACACAAACCTACTAAACCAATCATCGCCTTTCACGCTATTTGAATGAGCTAATACAAATTTCTATTCCATGCACAATCACTTAGCGATAGATAAAACGGGCACTTTCATTGATGCGTTTAATATTGTTACATTGTGTATGTCTGCTTATGCGTACTCATGAAAACGAGGAAATCTCAGCACAGGCAGCCACGGGTGATAAAGGAGCGTAGCAGATTATAGTCCGTGGCTTGCGACCATGGGTAAAATTCCCCAGCGTTGTTTATGTTTCTAAGGAATTGGTGCATGTTTAACTAACAGTTTTTTGTTCTTGTAGGTTAGGTCTAAAGTCGTAAAACCCAATATCAGTTTTCAGTTGCCGCTACCTGGAACAATCGCGGTTAACCTGAAATTTAAAAATTACTGAAAATATAACACCGGTTTTTACGAAACATTTACCCGTTTTGTTCGTAAATAATGACTACCACATTATCACATTGGCCGAAATTTTATTTGAAGAATTGTGAGATTTAAAGTTCAAGGATACTATACCATGTCTAAAAGTGCAAGGATATTATAACATGTACAAAAGTGCAAGGATACTATAACATGTACAAAAGTGCAAGGATACTATAACATGTCTAAAAGTGCAAGGATACTATAACATGTACAAAAGTGCAAGGATACTATAACATGTACAAAAGTGCAAGGATACTATAACATGTCTAAATGAGATATAGAACAAAAAATAGTGAACATGTTAGTCCTTACAATCGATAAGTTCTGTTAAATATTGAACGAAGTTTAAATACGGCTCAAACCAAATTAGATTTGTCCTTAGCATGGCCAAGTTAAAAAGAATAAATTGTAAGAATTATATAATTTGAGGTTAATTACCACATTTTAACAGGCAAACTACAATGTCAAACAGCTACATCTACAAATACAACTACTTTTACAGATGACTACTATTGTTTATTGAGAAAAACCATTTACAATTAGGCAGACAGCACCAAAATATATTTTATTCTTTTCCTCGCAGTTGTAAATTTACGGAAATTATCGAACATACAGAGTTATTGGGAAAAAGAAACTGTGCTAAATATTTCAAAGCGTTCAGGTATTAATTTACTTATTAATTACACTCAGCATTATATAGTACATTTGTTTGCAATAACACATACTTAAAAATACCGTATTTACTCGCTTATAGGTCAGGTCCAACTGCAAACACCATAGACCCTAATCTGCCGTCACATAATGCGATGTTAGATCAGGGCCTATGTTTTTGTTTACTGATTACTTCTAACAAACTGGATAGACCTAAATCTATGAAGCTTGCAGTTGGATCTGACCTATAAGTGAATATATACGATGTATCCTATGCACAGTTGGATCTGACCTATAAGTGAATATATACGATGTATCCTATGCACAGGTTGTTGTTTATGTTCTTGCATATTCAACATTCTCCTATTGTGCTTGGTTCTGTTCGATTTTATGCTGTTGCTGTCTAGGTTACATCAATGTTCCATGATTGTACGATTGTGTAGTCTAGAAAAGCAATTTCAAAATAGATAAATCACAATTCAGCAGTTGTAGCAATTATCTCATTTTTTGCCGTTGGACTTCCTTCTGTGTCTTTTAACCCTCTTCTAATGTATCTGTCTGCATTTCTTGCACGGTTGAAACGAAAAGCATGCTGCTGTTTAACATTTCTGTAATTTCCCCCCCAAATTTCAATAATGTGCTCTATTTTTTTTATGAGAATGTATAATTCATTAGATAATAGTTAGTATTCCTTTTCCATTTAACTTTACAATGCCTTTCTCTGAGGCTGCTTTTTAACTCTAACTGCAGTATCTCTCCCTTTTATTCCTGATGCAGCAACAGCTGCCTCTGGCGCAGTAACGATGAAACTTGAAGTAAAATTGTTCTAACTCTAAAGGATGTTTACTTGCAACATGTTTGCGAACATTGTATTTTTTTTTTACCCTTGTAATTGCAGTAAGGCAGTCCTTAGTCATTGCCTAACTTATGTTGGCCAAAAAGGCAGATAGGAAAGTAGTAAGGCATTTGAAAGTGAAGAGCACAGACACACCAGGTGTCTGGCAGAGCTAAACCACCTTGTTAGGCACGGGTTAAGCAAATAGGTAATCTTAAAGGGCAGAACCGGCACATTAATGGGCAATACATGCAGAACAGGCAACATAAAATGGTAGAACAGGCAAACTGTACAGTCTCCACAGATATCTCAGAAAATATTACTTTTTTTCTCTCTTTTTATGTTGATGTTGTACAGTATTTATCGACTTTTAACTTAAACTTGTATTATATATTAATACCTTTTTCCTTTAATTCTTTCTGCATCCAGTAATTGCTTACTTTACATTAACCATAAAACTTAAATACATATCCAGAAACACATATATATTGTATGCCTGTAATTCTATTCATAATATATTCTGTTCCCCCACCCAATTCCTCTATTCTACAACAATTCTGAAATTTTACACCTTTTAATTGCAAAGTTTTCTTACCCTCTGTGTCATATATTTTCTATTTTGGCGCTAGCGATCGTTGACGATTTTTGAACAAATTGCTCAGATGTCAAATCATTTCATTAAAACCAAAACATTTGGCGATTTAAATTTATGGGGTTTGTGTTCTTATGTGTAGATTTTAGCCTCGAAGTACTTGACGTCAGCTAATGTAACGCATTTTTGAGGTTGTGTAAATAATGTAATGAATTAAATTTCTTCACAAAGGAAAACATAAACCCATAATTCAGCAATAAATAAAACTTCTACCAGTCTGATAAAGAATTGAATTATGAAATGAAATATTACTTAATAATGGTAATGACTAAAATTAAATAGGAGCAAGATCCGGAACGGAAAATTCTGTAGTACAGCCATTTTGTGGCACACCTGGTAATCCTACATGTCATTCTCCTTCAGGGCAAAAATTGGCGACTGCTTGGAAAACTTTTGCGGTAACCTTGCATTTCTCTTTTCTGATTTAATGTTGTTCTCTGTCACTTCTGTTAAATCTGTTACATCTTTTACACACTCCACAACAGGTATTTTAGCACCTTTGTAGTCTAGAAAGTCATTTACAGAAAATTCTAATATAGTGTCCAAGTTAACATTTCTGTTGTAATTCTGTAAGACTTGTTCTCGGCGATAAAATAATCTAGCTTGCCATTTTGAACTAGGTTTAGTATTTGTTGTTTAAACATAAACTCTTAAATATAACACCACCGGTTTTAAAAACTGTGTCTGGTTGAACATTACCCAAGACAACCGTAATCGATCTCCGATGTTTGTATCCATATTGTCTCCACATATCAATTTTCCAGAATTAGAGTTAGTGATAATGTTTCTTGCGTATTCTTTGTCTTGTTCCAAGTCATTATCGTCATGCCTATCATTGTTATGTTGTCTATTTTTAAAATCATAATATTACTTAAATTTAATTTCATCTAATTACCAAAATTGGTAGCCGTTATTTAGGAATCAAATTGGTGGACGTTTCGCAAAGGCCGGTGTTATACCTCCGTACTTTCTTGGGGAAATGTTCGGTTTAACAACGTAGTCCTTGGTAGCCGAAACTGAAACTGGGGTTGGAGTTTTTACTTTTTTTGTTGTTGACCAATCTAGTAATTGTCAGAGTCCGGTGGATACTGGGGCTGAAATTTTTACTTTATATGACCGATCCAGTGATTTTTAGAGTACGGTGGACAGATTCTGTGAGTTCGGATATAATGATTTCCTCGATGTGATCGTGCGAGGCCGAAGATGTTCAGTCATGGTTTTCACTGGTCCAGAACTCACAAAATATATGTACTAAATCTACTAAATTGTACTGTATTTGCATGTCTGTATTGCATATAAATCATCCGCCATCTCGTTTTCGACCACTATTTATAACTCGTAACGAGAAAAACAAGCCTCGTCATTCTCGCTACAAAAAAAAAAAAAAAAAAAAAAACGATAGTGGCATCTCCATTTCCAGCACCAAAGGATGATATGACTTATTGTATTACATCTGTCTTTTCCTCCCAAGGATAATGTAACTCTGAGCATCCACTGCAACTCGAAGCATCCCCTTTAACTCGAAGCATCCACTTTACTAACTAGCTGATCTCGTACACTTTAAGACTTATTCCATTATAAAGAAAGTGATATGCTCATTTTCTATCATATAAACCAGATTGCATACACATAATACCAACGGGTACATTGACTTTAGTCTGTCCTTGTATTTCAAGGGTTCTTTTTCGAAAGGTAATATATCATGTTTATTTTTTATGGACCACGATATGCGGTCTGTAATTGTATCATATCGATCAATTTTATTCTCTTTGTTTTCATGTATCCACTTATTGCAATGCTGACCCTCCAATGTTTCTGAGTATGTTGTCCCTTTATCCCTTTCTATTTTACAGATGTATTTCACTGTAGGCTAGGGATTGAGTTGAAACATAATATATTGATATCTGCAATTTTGCGGGTATGATTTTAGCGAGCATGTTCGTCAGTTAGTTCTCCGTGTAACTCAGTCTTCATCAGTTGGCAGGATTATTGTACTTGGCATGATGTTTCAGCTGAGTAGTAGATTATAACGGAAGTTTTGCATACTGGATACGCTAAAGGTGGTGGAGTGTAGCCTGGTTGGGGTTACATATATATAATTGCGGATATTCCATATGGTTTCCTGTTGTTCCAGTGTACTCAACACACATGATTCCTCATATGTAAATAAGCAAATTTACGTATAGATTTTCCATAGTGTTATGTATATTTTTATTCTATAATGTGTGTTTAAATCTTGTCTATGAAGGTAAGTAACACTTTAGATTCCGGTCACTAGTAAATAGAATGTTTAATGGCATTTGAGTTCAGGGACAGTCATGTTGACAGTTAGACTGGTTTTTGCTTTCCATTTTATTGCTTCATATTGATATTGGTCAAGTGAAAATGTGTATAAAAAAATTGGTAAACCAATAATTCATTCCTGTTTTAGATCAGTCTGTGGGAATCCATTTGAGATCATATTTGACATTATGCCGTTGAAATCAGATATAATTCGAGAGGAATTATTTATTTAAGATGTTCGTTGAAATTACTAAAATGCTCATTGACTTTTGAATTATTACATTACTTTGGACTTTTGTGAACTCATGCAAAGACATTCTGGATTGTATGATTGTGTTACATCAGAACATTCAAGACTATTGGAACTCATTCTGAACATTCTATATTTTTGACTTATGATTAGGACATTTAGGATTATTTGGAATTTGATTCACAATATTGTAAGTATCCCTTGAATTTCACATGTAGGGAAATAAATTGCTTGTTGATATTACTTACATTGTTGGTTTCACTTTCTTTATGTTACCCATTTATTAAGATTTAGAGTGGTAACACAAATTGGGGGCTCCTCCGGGATCTGAATTTGTTTAAAACATTTCAGAGATATTACAAATTGCTTTGAAATTTAAATTGATTTTGTTTTGTAATTTTCATTGTCCCTGGTAAAGATTTTTATTTCATCCATTCGGGAAATCTTAATTGAAATCAGCAGGCATTCACAATGTCATCTAATGTTGAGAATTTATTTTCAAATCCTACACAGGTAGGGTTAGAGTCTATGAAAAAGGATGAGTTGCTTGAGCTTGCCAGACGTTATAATTTTTCTGAAGCGAAAAAGTCGTTTCAAGTTGTACATTTCACATTTGCCAAGCGCAGACGATGCTAAACTCAGTCCAATTGATATTATATTTCAGAGATCCACATTTTATGTTTTTCTTTTTCGTTCGGAACCTATTTCTAAAAACAAAGAGGAGAAACAGGTATTTTGGGGTCAATAAGAAAGAGGCGTGTATCAATGTGATGTTTTACGATATTTCATTTAGAATCTTATACGATGCTCCAGCAATTAGAGCGAGCTGTTTATTGAAACGGAGAGACGCGGTAGCTCAACTGGTTTCGATACCCGCCCAGACCAGCCCAGGTTGGCTGCCTCTGTGTGTCCTGGTGATAGGCACCTAGCTCCCCTTCTTCGCCATGATGTAAACGATTATGTGTTAAATGTGCCGTTACAAAACAACCATCAATACTTTTATTAAGACATTACTAAAATGTTCCATATACTGCGCTGTAAGAATGATGTATACCCTTTGTAACGAGACTGGGGTACAGATGTAAGAATGATGTATACCCTTTGTAACGAGATGGGTGTACAGATGAAAGAATGATGTATACCCTTTGTAACGAGATGGGGGTACAGATGTAAGAATGATGTATACCCTTTGTAACGAGACGGGGGTACTGATGTAAGAATGATGTATACCCTTTGTAACGAGACGGGGGTACAGATGTAAGAATGATGTATACCCTTTGTAACGAGACGGGGGTACTGATGTAAAAATGATGTATACCCTTTGTAACGAGACGGGGGAAGTGATGTAGAATGATGTATACCCTTTGTAACGAGACGGGGGTAGAGATGTAAGAATGATGTGTACCCTTTGTAACGAGACGGGGGTACAGATGTAAGAATGATGTATACCCTTTGTAACGAGAGCGGGGAAGTGATGTAAGAATGATGTATACCCTTTGTAATGAGAGCGGGGTACTGATGTAAGAATGATGTATACCCTTTGTAACGAGAGCGGGGAACTGATGTAAGAATGATATATACCCTTTGTAACAAGAGCGGGGAACTGATGTAAGAATGATGTATACCCTTTGTAACGAGAGCGGGGAAGTGATGTAATAATGATGTATACCCTTCGTAACGAGAGCGGGGAACTGATGTAAGCATGATGTATACCCTTTGTAACGAGAGCGGGGAATTGATGTAAGCATGATGTATACCCTTTGTAACGAGAGCGGGGAACTGATGTAAGCATGATGAATACCCTTTGTAACAAGAGCGGGGAATTGATGTAAGAATGATGTATACCCTTTGTAACGAGACGGGGGAACAGATGTAAGAATGATGTATACCCTTTGTAACGAGAGCGGGATACTGATGTAAGAATGATGTATACCCTTTGTAACGAGACGGGGGTACTGATGTAAGAATGATGTATACCCTTTGTAACGAGACGGGGGTACTGATGTAAGAATGATGTATACCCTTTGTAACGAGACGGGGGAAGTGATGTAGAATGATGTATACCCTTTGTAACGAGACGGGGGTAGAGATGTAAGAATGATGTATACCCTTTGTAACGAGACGGGGGTACAGATGTAAGAATGATGTATACCCTTTGTAACGAGAGCGGGGAAGTGATGTAAGAATGATGTATACCCTTTGTAATGAGAGCGGGGTACTGATGTAAGAATGATGTGTACCCTTTGTAACGAGAGCGGGGTACTGATGTAGGCATGATGTATACCCTTTGTAACGAGAGCGGGGTACTGATGTAAGAATGATGTATACCCTTTGTAACGAGAGCGGGTAAGTGATGTAAGAATGATGTATACTCTTTGTAACGAGAGCGGGGAACTGATATAAGAATGATATATACCCTTTGTAACGAGAGCGGGGAACTGATGTAAGAATGATGTATACCCTTTGTAACGAGAGCGGGGAAGTGATGTAATAATGATGTATACCCTTTGTAACGAGAGCGGGGAACTGATGTAAGCATGATGTATACCCTTTGTAACGAGAGCGGGGAATTGATGTAAGCATGATGTATACCCTTTGTAAAGAGAGCGGGGAACTGATGTAAGCATGATGAATACCCTTTGTAACGAGAGCGGGGAATTGATGTAAGAATGATGTATACCCTTTGTAACGAGAGCGGGATACTGATGTAAGAATGATGTATACCCCTTGTAACGCGACGGGGGAACAGATGTAAGAATGATGTATACCCTTTGTAACGAGAGTGGGATACTGATGTAAGAATGATGTATACCCTTTGTAACGAGACGGGGGTACTGATGTAAGAATGATGTATACCCTTTGTAACGAGACGGGGGTACTGATGTAAGAATGATGTATACCCTTTGTAACGAGACGGGGGTACTGATGTAAGAATGATGTATACCCTTTTCCATGGGAATAAAATTACTGTAACTCCAAACTGAAATAACATCTAAATAATTTCTCTCATTATCTATCTATCTTTCTATCTATCAAACACACACACACACACACAGACAGAGACATGCACCTGTATATGTACGTACATGGATCAGCTCCATGGCATTTGCCGAAATTGTTGGATCAATTTATCTCCAAATGTTTTTGTATATATTATTGCTTCTCTCGTAGAGAGGATAAAATATTCTCTGGACATCCTTTCAAAATCTCTAGACTGGTTTCAATATTGCTTAGATAGCAATAGTTTTACTGTAAAACCCATCACACCATTACCGCCAAGATAGTGTGTGTGTGTGTGTGTGTGTGTGTGTGTGTGTTTTGTTGCGCTAATTTAAAGCAAGGATAACGAAAAGACACACAATTAATACTCTATGATGGAATTAACACCCTGGAGTATTTTGGCAGTGACATAACACAACCGAATATTTTAAATCTCCTGTTAGCGTATTAACTTTGAATATTTTAAGTGTTCATGACAGGCATCACGAGATGATAGACATCAGTTTCAGACAAGACAATAATGAAGGCTTACTTCATTATTGTCTTCTCTGAATTTGATGCCTCTCATCTCTTGCGTTGTACAAAATATGCACAAGAGATAAATATTATGAATTTTTTCAGAAACCGCGTTGTTTGAAACATAGCTTAAAGATTATTAATGATTTAACCAAATATATTTTTCAGTCATTTTGATCCTAAAAATATATGACGAAATACTACTTCAGACAATAAAAAGGGAGCTTACCTACAAATGATATATACCCTTTTTATAAGAGAAGTATATCTCATTAAACCTAAAACTTTCTAAATATCCTTATCCGTTCTTTTTTCTCTACCTTTTCTATCCTTCTCTCTTTCTCAATATTTATCAACATAAACGCGTACATGGACTACGAGTAGTTTCAAACAAACTGCGTGTGAAAACCTTGTTTGATCAGACTGGTTCCAACGGCATTCATGGGTAGACTTGCCAATTTAAATAAATTTTATTAATATTTCAAGAGCTCTTCAATGTAAAGGTGTTTCATAATATTGCTTTATGCATTTAGAGGGGATTTAATATACTGGAGGGATCCTCTCAAAGTCGCTATTTTGTCTTCTTATATTGCTTTCACTTCAATGTTTTTCCTGTTAAACCAGTCATTTCTTTACCTCCAGAAACATATACACACTAATTCAAAGAAACGGTCACGAAAAGATTATAATGCAGCACTCTGATCGAAATCGTCCCTCGAGGACCGAACATTTTTAGAAACTTCCGACTAATGACCAGAAATCGTCGCAATAACATTAAATGATAAAGGACGCACGAAGAAGTACAGACAATGCATTAACAAAACCAATCTAGGTTTTATGAAGAAAAAAAAATACACAATACCAATGGGATTATACTCCTGGAACATTCATAGGGTTCTGTATTTTATCTCCACTTTCCAGCCTCGAGGTTTACAATATCCAAAGCTGATGGCAAAGATACAACAGTGGCAGTTTGATACCCATTTAAGCCAAGTACAGTCGCCATGATTAATCGAATTCTCCACTTGTTATACGTATTCACACTCTGCTGAGAGTAAAGTCTGTCTTTATTCCTAATGCAGGCTCTTAAGTGAAGTACCGTATATACTCGCGTATAAATCATGTCCAAATTCAAAACAACATAGACCATGGTCGCAGAATGCGCCGGCAGATCAGGGTCTATGTTGTTTGTACTACTGATTAGTCCTTACAAATTGCATAGACCCAGATCTGCCGGCGCATTATGCGACGGCAGAACTGGGTCCATGCAGTTTGCAGTTGGTACGGTTTTATACGCGAGTACATACGGTATATTGTTGAAATGGGGGGGGGGGGTAAGGCTTCAACAATGCTATCAATAATTTGTCAATCACAGCAAAACACAAAAGATTCTTGGGACTTGTCCAAGCCTTGAAATGTTTGGTAGCTGCATAAGATAAGATACGAAGATAAGATGAGAATTTTGTTATTCCATACTGCATGGTCCATATATCTAAATAAAAATATAAAATATAGAAGTATTTTAAACATAAAAGTTTATAGGTGTCTTATGTACAAATATATGGACCGATCAACAACTACAGAATGTGTCTGTCGTTGCTAAGAACAAAATTATGTAAGACATTTAAAGAGTAATTTGTTCCATCTATCTATAATCTGAGAATTTAAACGAATATCATAGTTCAACAAAGATTTCAAGATACAATTCTTACTATTAGATATTCGTGTCATCATTGAAAACACATACTTTCTCATTCATTTTTCAAAATTAAATACATTATAGTTTACAAACATGGTAGAGACACTATTCCATATTGCAAGGCTTAATAGTAAACGAAGACTATTATTATAGCCAATAACTAGTTTTCTTTTCATACATTCACTAAAGTTTGTCCACAGAGGAGCACAGTACATTGTGCATCAATAAGATTTGAATAATCTTATTTTGATATTCAAAGAACAATTTCTAAATTTACGTAAAGCATGTTTGTTTTAGTACACATAACTCTGTAATGTCTCGCCATATCTTCATCATCTGACTGATTGGATTTTAAAATATGACCCAACTACGTATAACTGTCGACATATGCACAAGCATGGCCGTTAAGAAGTACAGAGAGAGGAGATGGTAATTTGAAAGAAGTTGACTGAGAGACCATGCATATCGATTTTTGTGTATTATATATGATATCATTCTCAAATGCGTAATGTTCAAGTATCTTTAATAATTTCCTTAAACCTGCGATAGGACTTATCAAAGACAAATCATCAGCAAAAATAAAATTGTAAGAAATGACGCATTTAGTGTCAAATGTATCCCCACGTGACACTGCTATGTTTGCGGCTTTTTTATTTTTATTATAACTATTTCAAACTGCATATGCTATTATAGAGTAGAACGCTAATCTCCTTTGTGTTGACAGGATACAATGGGATACAATGGGAGTATCTATCAATATCATACTCTCTTCCCCTGTCTGTCTTCCCTTTACATTTGATCTCAGTCGAATCTCAATGCCGGCCGTCTTTACAAGTACTAACGTTTAGGAAATGTAGGACTATATATGGTTAGGTGCCATGTTCAAGTATTTCCTAATTGGTAGCATAGATGTAACTAAATTTCCACATGTTTAATGATTAATACTTAGCAGTTACATGTAGAACATTGGTAAGTTTAATTTATTTCAGATTTAAATATAATTGTTGAATATGACTCGCTTTTCAGAAAATTGACCAGATCCAATGCATATGAAAATAAATGATTTTGCATTTTTCATTATGCCCTTAAGTTTCATGAAATGACCAATGTGTCAACTGGGCCTCGGTGCCATTTCTCTCTTTGTTCCCCCTTTTTGTTAATGTCATAGGATTTCAACAGCGTTTCTTCTATAAGTACAACAAATTCAAAGTCAAATTAAATCTTTTATTCACAGTGTTCTGATACCTTTCATATAAATTAAAATGTCATGCTCGAATGACTTATACAGTGATTTTGTTGTATAAGTAACATTTATAAAAGAAATATTAAAAGGGGACATCCTTGCCTTTCCTTTGTATATTGCCTTTAGAGCCCAGGTTTGTCCTCAACAAAGTTGACAGATAACGCCTAGATTTACTTTAATCGTCTTCGTTGATGGTAGCTTAAGGCACTAGTCAATATTTCACTTGCTTTTTTCAACTATTGTACGGCTTTTTCTTCAAGTATACAAAATGCGGAGGCTTATATGACTCTGTCATTTCAAGGATTGCTGTGGATTTTATGAAATCGCCCATTGTATTGGAATCTGCTAACACTGAATTACCCATGACATTGAACGTGCTAACACTAAATTACCCATGACATTAGAATGTGCTAACAGTGAATTTCCCATGTCATTGGAATGTGCTAACACATAATTATCCATTTCATTGGAATGTGCTAAAACTGAATTATCCATGTCATATTACCCATGCCATTGAAATGTGCTAACACAGAATTACCCATATCATTGGAATGTGCTAACACTGAATTACCTATGTCATTGGAATGTGCTAATACAGCATTGCCCATGTCATTGGAATGTGCTAACTCTGAATTATCCATGTCCTTGGAATGTGCTAACACTGCATTACACATGTCATTGGAACGTGCTAACACAGAATTGCCCATGTTATTGGAATGTGCTAACACTGAATTATCCATGTAAGTGGAGTGTGCTAACACAGACTTACAAACATCATTAATAGTCTCGTCTTTTTCAGAATCTGGATCTGCACTGAATCACAAGGTCCTTGCTGTGAGTTGTATTTTCTGAAACACTATCGTTATTTTGAACGCTCATACATACATACATGCATACATACATACATACATACATACATACATACATACATACATACATACATACATACATACATACATACATACATACATACATACATACATACATACATACATACATACATACATACATACATACATACATACATACATACATTAACAAAATGATATATTTCTATCTATTGATCCATTGCTTTATTCATGATTCTATATATCGATTTGGATACTAGTCGCACAGGTAAAATTGGAAGTATGTTATGACGTTATGTTCTAAATAAGAAGCTAATAGGGTTTACTGAATTTCAGAGAATTAAACAAAGCTAATCATAATTAACCATATTTTTCAAAGTCCTATTTATTGACCCCTTTTGCTCCCCACATCTTCATTACCCTGTGGCGATATCGACCCATGGACATACACACAATAGGAGAAAGTGCATGCATTTGCACGCCAATTTAAATTCATATTCCCAATAAAAGAGGTTGTGGTAATGGGGTCGATTAGTAGATGAAGCAAACGGTGGGATTTACAACACTACACACGCCACAGGAAAAGAAGCGCGAGGACACGCCCATTTATGGACTTTTGATATTAAAGTCCATTTACCTGGGATTTGTATTGTAAGTTAAAAGTCAACTAACATATCTCTGAAGCATTTTTTGGAACCGGATTGCCGGATAATTGAATGAGAACATTTCCAGGAAACTGAGAACGAAAATTGTATACAAATGCTTAAGAAGATATTTTTGAATGTTTTGAGTAATTGGTACGTAAATTGATTTTCCAACGTCGCTACGTCCCTTGCGATATATGAACTATTCCCCATGAAACATTTTTTAAAAACTCTGGTAATCTGAGTTTCATATAACTTCTAGTGGATGTGAACAGATGATACAATTTTGTTTTTGCGAATTAATTTCACAGCCATACATCATTAATGCGCTATAAGGCCTTACAATCAATATTGATGCATTGAAATGAATTGAGAAATTCGATCAGATAATGCGTTTCTACACATTTTATGTCACCGCAGGATACATTTTGTTACCTGATCGACAAAAGTAGACCATGCCCTCAAAATAAATGTATCCATAAATGTATCCATGCATCCAAAATAAATACATCCATAATTGTATCCATGTATCCAAACTAAATGTATCCATTGCTATAGCTTCAATTTTTATTGTACTTTTTTCAAATTATATACAGAATTTGTCTAGTGTTTTGTTCCTTTCAGTCGCGTATAAATGATAATGTAAAACAATGAATTTCGTCTCTCTAAAGCCTAAAATAAACCTGTTCACTCTACGACTATTTATATATAATTTTCTGGCATAAAGGAGTGAAAAAAATGTACTATTCTGACAAATGTTAAATCATTGTTACACACACACACACACACACACACACACACACACACACACACACACACATTAGTAACGCATTTAGATGATACAGTTTATGAAACTATTGTAGTGTTTGAAACAAATCTGGATGTAAGCGGAAGCTAGAAATAGTTTCATGCAAGATTTGTTTGGTATTTTCATTAAGTCATTAAGTCCATCCGATATAATCGCTTTAACTGAGTGTATATTCATTAAAAAATGTTCCAAATTAATATTAGATGTATTTGCCTGTTGAAAAGAATGATGTTAGCGGTGGTTTTTGAATGAGTACAAGAAAAGCGTGAAACCAAATTACACTTACTAGAATTACTTTCACGTATTATGGTAACAAAAATGACCCATAAAATCATAAACTGATGTGTCTTTGTTTTTTCTTGTTTGTGCAGGATGAAGCGAATACAACTGATTTATCCGGACACAAACAAAGAAAGTATCAACTAAAGAAACAGTCATCTTACGAAGTCCAAAGTTCTCCTGGTTGATACACTCGTCATGCACGCGCGCGCGCACACACACACACACACACACACACACACACGCACACACACACACACACACACACTTACAAGTCTTTTATTAATTTAAAATTAAATTGGTTTATTTAATTATTCTTTGTCATTATGGTCGTTATTCGAGGTTCAGAAATAAGTGTTTGCTTGTGATATCCAAAAACGTATATAAATCAGTCCTGATTAAGATTTTGAAAGAAGAAAAATAACATGGAAAATTTCGATTTGGGCTAATGTTTGTTCATGCGGTATCGTACATTGAAAAAGAAAAATCATGAGTAACAATGTCTCTATTTTAATAAAAAATAATATGTCTACACTCAGCCATCATCAATATCAATTAATGAATTTTCATTAGAAATTATTATCACTTTACAATTAAATGTTATAAATCGTTGATTTCTTATGCCACCACTGCGATAGAAGAAAGGGCATATTGTTTTGCTACTGTCCATACGTACGTCAGCACGTTTGTTCGTCCATCCCTAAGTTGTTTTAATGTTGTTTTTCTTTTTGTTTTGTTTTTTCTTGTTTGTTTTGTTTTACACATTTTTGATCTTTTTGACTTAATTTTATTTGACAAAAGCCATGTTAGCGAAAAAAAAAATTGAAATAGACAAATTAAATTTTGTGTACCTTTCTGTATACATATGCAAATGACTCGATTATACTTTAGGCCATTACAGCTTATTATTTTTCTTCCATTGTTTTCACATTCTTTAACGTTTCGGACTTGGGAACCTTTTGACATAAGCCTTGTTATCACAATTTTAGATAAACAAAATTCTGTCGGGATATTTGTATTTATACGTAAGTGTCCTAATGAGATTTTCAGGCCAATACAGCAATATAGGAATTGTCCGTGCTCTTTACAAAATTGTGAAGTCTTTTGATGAAAACCTTGTTAGCAAAAAAAAAAAAAAAAAAAAAAAAATAGGTACACAAATGAATTTTGAAATTAATGTTTGTATGCATATGTAAATGACCAGATTATTTTTTCATGATATTAGAGCAACTTTTCAAACTTTTTCAGAAATTATTTCTGTAGGGGGGAGGGGGTAAGGGGACTTACAGCTTGGGTCTACAGTGGGGCCATACGTGTTTTTCAAACACAAATCTAGTAATTTTTGTATACTTTTAGATCGAGCTCAGAAAGAGACAAATCCCCTTTTGTCCCATGTGAAGCCACCAGAAGGAAGCAAACTTTCTATTCAAGACGATGTGCCAAATCGAAGCTCGAGATCTTGCCTCTTCAAAGTGCTATGTTGCTGTTTGGATCGCCAGTGATGGCCAAATGGTAGACTGGTTTTTTGTCATTGTTTCTCAGATATGAAAACAGATAAATGAAAACGTCTACAGCAAGGAAGACATTCACGTGGCATTTGATTTACCTTGACCTTCGTAATCTGAAAGGCATGTTTTATATGACTACTCATTCTACATGTACGTGCCACTACTGATCCCTCTTTGCACATGAACTTTTCATTAGCAACTAAAAACTTCCAACAGAAACATGCAAATAGTATCTGGGTCCAATTCAAATAAACTAAATTATGTTTGATAGAACAGTAAAAATGAATAAGGCTAGACTGTGCATTGTAAAACGTCCCAAGATAAGCAAACCAACGACAGAGACTAATAATCAGTCCAAAATTTCAGACACTTTCTGGGAGTACAGATTTGAACCAATAAAAAAAGAAGTCCATTTGCGTCCCGCCTTCTTGTATAGAACTAGGATTCAGTACTTACGACCGTAAAATTAAAACGGTAAAAGGCCAGGCGTCTAGTATAAAATGAGTAAGGTGGAATGGTACCCATGAATATTTATTGGGTAAAAGATGGAGATTAAGTAAATACCAGTATGAAACAAGGTGTGAAAAAACCGAACACCTATTGATTGATGTGTCTGGGCACTCATTTATTTTCCACTGCAGCGTATTGACATTGATAGGTGATCAACACGAGTCGAGCTTCACCAGATTCCGAGATGTAGCAACAATTTTTGATGACGTCATAGTTCAGACTGAGACTCAATGAAATCTGCTCCATTTCGATAGTGGAGTCCCTGACTTTAAAACTCACAACACACTGTTTCTTGCTGGCGAAATAATTTCAGCACTCTAGGTACTGTAGATTAGAAGGATTACAGTCATTTTGCAAGATGCATATCCGAAAGTGTGGGTTGATATGTATCATACCAATTACGTGCTGATGTTCAACATGTTTTTATTTTTTATTTTTATTCAGCAACATAAATGTACATATGGACTTTAAAACCTAAGCGCAGTAACAGGGACTTTGCCACGATATGGCCACAGCATTATACATTATATATATATATATGTGTGTGTGTGTGTGTGTGTGTGTGTGTGTGTGTGTGTGTATGTATTATATACGCTGTATCATTGATATACCACCATACCAGGTGTATACATTTTTCATTAAAAGGGAACGAGTCTTGCCGAGTTTCCTTTTAATGAAAAAAGTTTATGCAACCAGTGGTATATCAAAAATAGAGCGCACATACTATACATATATTTTACTTATACCACTTGCAACTACACATATTTGCGTTTCCAACGGAGTTAAGACTGACTACAGGAAACTGTACTGACGGAGTGAGTGAACTCTTCACATACCTGCCCAATGTGTCAGCTACAAAATGTAGTTCTGCAGCTACTGCAGCTATTCAACAACAACAAAAACAAACATCTTCTTTGGAAATTGATAATCTGCTTCTTTTTCTAAGCTTCTATTTTCATCAACATTGATTAAATAAATAAAACACACACTTACGATTTAAAACATGAAAATTAGCTTAAATCAAGAAAGTAAAGCACAACAAATATTGCATCTTTAGCTTCTCGAACTGTGAACGCGCGGCCATTCAATCACCGCCAGAGTGTATTGAAACGAGTGGGGAATATAGAATAAGCATAATGACGAACCAACAAGAGGTAACTAAAAAACTTAAATTTATTTACAGCTGATCTAAGCCATTATTATGCTTTACTTGCCATTGCGACCGACCATAATATTGTTTTTATCCTCCATTTCTCTCTCTCTCTCTCTCCGTTGGTCGGTTTGTCTTTCAGTTTTACCATCGTAGGTCCAGAGGCATCGTAGCATGCCACAGGCAAAAATCGGCTGTTCTCGTTTATCGCGCATATTCTCACGTAGCTTGCAACAATGGTCGAGAGAGAGAGAGAGAGAGAGAGAGAGAGAGAGAGAGAGAGAGAGAGAGAGAGAGAGAGAGATCCACTGAGGTAAAACGGACATGCTGACTGAGCAACCAACATAGAGGATTTCGATGAAAATTGTGTTTCATGTCTAATTCATTTACAAATGTAGATTTTTTTTTCTTAACAATGGTCGAGAGAGAGATCCACTGAGGTAAAACGGACATGCTGACTGAGCAACCAACATAGAGGATTTCGATGAAAATTGTGTTTCATGTCTAATTCATTTACAATTGTAGATTTTTTTTTGTCGTTATTTTCTTATTTCAATAAAGGGTTAATAAGTGGAAATTCATCGCTGGTCTAGAAAGTATAGAAGCAAGAGTCTACTGTTGAAACTAATTATATGCTTATTCATACGCCATGGGCGAATGACAATTTCATATACCAGCAGTATTGGTATATAAATATAAAGCGCCAAGAGTAAAAGGTAACTTAGGTCATTTTACGCCATATCTCGACGACGTAACGATAAGTCAGAAAGTACCTCGCCAATACTCTGCAAGTGTTGACTCGCGCGATTGTTAATAGCTTTCCTATCTGAGTAATATTTTTCGAAAATCAAAACAAAACTTTCTTCATACAAGAAAGTTTTTGCTTGGGTCAGTTCAGGTTATTTCGTTGCTTTTTTATTTATTTATTTTTTTGGTTTGTTTTTCTTTTCCGCTAAAATTTGCACAGCATATTGCCAAAACTATAATTGTAGTGCAGCCATTCCTTGTACATGAATCCTTTGCCACTTACTATAATCTAAAACAGCGATGCATCATTAAAATTGTAAAATTGAAGATTAGATTCAATAGAAACCACCTTGTTATCTTGTTTTGATATCTAGCAAGTACAAAAAAATAAAAATAAAAAAAATAAAATCAAACCAAGTTATTTCCAGTTGCTTTGTTGTTATCGTGGTATCAGATAGCAGGCTACCTGACCTTTCATAATATGAGATACTTCATGAATTATCTCAGTTCATGTTCATTTTTTACAACTTTGCCTTTTCTTCATAAAAAATATATTTACAATGCCGTGACACTATTAAGTTTTTTGTTTTGTTTTTGGTAAAATGTCTTTAATTTCTCAGTTTGTAGTGTTGCAAAAGTACAACTTCAGAATGATTGTAAATGCAGGTTATTTTAAGATCTTAATTGCAATCAATTTCTTTTATCATCAGATATTTCTCTCAGCATTTTTTTGACAATAGTCGGAGTAAAATATAAAAGACATTTCTGATGCTGCCGATAATAATAATATTATTATTAATAATAATAATAATAATAATAATAATAATAATAATAATAATAATAATAATAATAATTACTGTGTGAGGAAGAAAAAATGCATCTGCAACTCTATCTCTGCCTAAACTCTGGGTGGTTATGTAAAGTTAGTTTAAACCAGAGTCGTTTGATTCAAACTGAGGCCCATGTGGTCTTTTGATTCAAATTGAGGCCCATGTGGTCTTTTCATTCAAATTGAGGCCCATGTGGTCTTTTTTAATTACAAAAATCTTGTCTGGCTCCTTAACTTTCATTGTTGTTCACTGAAACTGCCATCTGCTCATTCAGAACAAAATGAAAATACAGAAGTTGATCTGAAACAAGCTGATTGCTCTTTGCAAGGCTATTTTAGTTGTGTTTACAAATTCTATCTTTTAAATTTCCATTGAGAGAGAGAGAGAGAGAGAGAGAGAGAGAGAGAGAGAGAGAGAGAGAGAGAGAGAGAGAGAGAGAGAGAGAATCTTACCAACGTCTGTGCAGTATATTGTAAATTTTCGTATAAAAATGTAATGACTAAAAATATAATACTGAAACCTTACGTTTGAGTCAAACGATTCCTGACGATCTATTCCAACCCCTATGTGTACATTTGTACATAGATGTGTGTTTCATTCGATGGTCCTCAGATAATGGAGTATGTTTAAAATAGAATGAGAAGAGATTTTCAGTATTTTATTGTATGAATGCGGCTTTCTCGTCTCTTGTTTCCCGTGTTCTAAATTCTGGTAACGCAATGATAGGCCGTGGGGTAGAAGTAACTTGTATTCCACAGATGGGTATTACCAAGTGGAATAACGATTAATGACGTCTGTGGTGCTGGGCGGACTGTGTAGTAGAATGCCCCTCTCGCTGGCGGCATAAAGACAAAACATGAATCAATGCGAAGGGGGGAAAACCCCCACTAAGATTACGATGTGTGTGTGTGTGTGTGTGTGTGTGTGCCTAAAAGAGAGAGAGAGAGAGAGAGAGAGAGAGAGAGAGAGAGAGAGAGAGAGAGCATAACTATGTCAGGTGAATAAAATAACAAGACAAAAAAAAATTCTCACAAAATTCGATTTATTTTATAGAAACCGCTTAAGGAAATATAAATTCGCATAAGATCAGTCACACCAGAGAAAGTGAATCGAGCAACAGAGAAAAAACAAACATTGTTAAGAATCACTCCAATGAACATACTCCTGACATTTTCCAACACTAGTCCATTTTATTGTTAAACACGCAATTTGTCCGTATGTCAGGTAGGTTTATAACGAATTGTTCAAGTTTCACATTTTCAAGGCAGTGTTCCTATAGCGGCACAAATTTATCGTAGCCCCACTTTGGAGCACGAGTCCCTCGTGAAAGAACCTAGTTTGTTAATACCGACCATCTGAGAGCTGTAACACAAATTTTATCCCTCCAAAATCACCCTTGGAAACTTGGTACATTTCCATAGTATCTTCGATAGAATTATTTCTTAAATCAGACTCTTCAACAAGATCCATAACTTGAGACAATAATGTTGTCGTCATTCTCGGCCTTTCTTTCAAAAAGGTCCAAAACTTGAGACAAAATCGGGTCGTCTTCTGAGAAAACGTCTGTGCTGGCAATTTTACATGTACAAAAATGTTGATGAGTTCGGTGACCAACGATTATAATCACGCGAGTAATTCAAAATTGATTGGATGATTTCATGCAATCATTTGGATGATGCAATGATTTCCTGCCTTAAAAAATAAGGTGCAAGCGGCTCAACAGGGAGATACATGTGACAAGTGGAGAAACGAAAGCTAATTATATATTAAATTGGAAAGAAAGCCTCTGTCATACAATAAATCAGTTAGACAATATTCTCTAGTGTTATACCAGTGATGTTGTAGAGTGCGCGACTCAAAGGGTATTGACAGAGAAAAACTCGGACGCTAATGCGCCCTCGATTTCTCTACCAATACCCTTTTCATCGCCCCACCTTACAATATCTCTATATCTCTGGTATACATTACTGCAGTGTTTCTAATCCATTGCCTTATCCTGTGTACATTAGCTGAAGCGGGAATTATAGTTAGAACATAGGAAAACGAAGGGGGGGGGGGGGGAGGGGTTGTGGAGTTAAGAGAGAGACAAATATACACGCAGTCGAATGCAAACAGGTATGTGCGAAGAGTAAAGAAAATGTAATAGAGACAGCGAGCAAAATGAAAGGTAGAAATAAATAAATTGCAGTCAATTACACCTCTTACTACAAGACTACAAGAGCAGTTTTCTTACGAGTAGAATTTTCTTTGTAATAATATCTCAAATCTACAGTGTAACAGGATGAAGCCAGGTGGGATTAGATCTAGCGAAAATACTTAACACAGTTACTTGAAAGAGATGTTTATTATATACGTAAGTGTGAAATATAGAAACTTATTGGCAGAATAATTTTCTTTTTTTTTCATTCATATATTTTCACATGTGAAAAATATATCCTTATATTTTCACATGTGAAAATATAAGATTTCCCATCATGCTATGTGACGCTGGATTGAGTGTGCCTACAGAAGTTATAACTGCAGCAAAAAAACAAAACAAAAAAAAAAAACGAGCACTTCGTGAGCTAGAACAAATAAATAGAAACTGCATTACATTTCACACATGGAAATTAATTTTTGCTGACGAAATTTGAGTCGACGCCGTTCGCGTCTATATGAAGTTATTTCCCCTTACTTCCTTCACAACAATGATAAACCCGCTGTGATGCATTGATGAATCGGACCGCTTTGTGGTCAAATATGATCAATTAGTTTACAAAATGTCAAAATGTCAAAAATATAATTTACTGAGACAGATTAGGTCAGCCCAATCATACCACTATCTTAAGTCACTGATATTTATATGACCAGCCTATGAAAGTGAGGTGAATTTACGAAAAAAAGGGTGGGTGAGAGGTGGAGTGAAGTGCTGAATAGTGAGTTTAATCTTCTAAGTTTCGATTCTGGAGAAACTTTGGTATATAATAAAAAGAAAATTTTCTTTTCCTGCGTTAATACCGGATATATTTCATCTTGTGGTATTTCATCTGCGTTAATACCGGATATATTTCATCTTGTGGCTTCGCCACTCGTTATAATATCACGTTTTTTGTACCACACGATGAAATATATCCGGTATTAACGTAGGAAAAGAAAATATCCTCTATTTATTTATAACATAAATGAACGATTATTGAATCTGACACCTTACTCATCCGCACAAAGTTCAACAGTGGATATAACCAAATGATATGGTTCCTAAATGGATACGATCAAAGCATGAAACTTCAACAAATAATCACTAATGATCTCGTATATCAACGAATATGAGCAATACATGGAACTTATCAATATATATGACTGATAAATGGATCTATCAACAGATATGATCAATGTATGGAACTGATCAACATATATGATTGATATATGGATATATCAACAGATATGATTAATATATGGAATTATCAACAAATATGATGGATGTATGAAATTATTAACAAGTATGGTCAATGTATTGTTCATCAACAAATATGATTAATGTATGAATTTATGATCAATGTATTGTTTTATCAACTAGTATGATGGATGTATGATTGATTGTCATACATATAGTGACGTTGATGTTTAGGTTAAAAACCTAATATATATATATATATATATATATATATATATATATATATATATATATATATATATATATATATAGCGTCAAAATATATGATGATATTTGTCTCATGTCATCCAGGATATTATCGCGAGATTCTGATTCCACAGCTACGGAAAAATGGTGAAGGAACGATCTCGCGTGGTCCGCCCCTCCCAGCTTGCCGAAACAACTTCCTTATTCCGCAGACCCGTTGGCCCAGTACCCTTAACCCCTCATAATGAGTAAACCCAGTATCGTCCTTCGAACCAACGTTACCATTGACTGCAGTATATGGGTTACACAAAACTCCCAGAGTTCGACGACTCCCCCGAGCAGCTAAGAATACAACGACTGAGCCGTGTAATACACGAGATACGTTTAAGAGCAAATACACTGCTATACATTACGCATGCGCACACATGAATCGACTTCGTTATACATTAAATTCTTTCATAAGAACAATTGTAAGATATTATTATTACAATAACTACGTTTTTACATGAATATATCTCCAACAAGAATAATCACACTGGATTATAAAACTTCCAACGTTCTTCATCATTTAATGTATACAACATATAATTGAATTCAATTTGTCTGTTTAGATATAAAAATGTCTAAGTTGGTAAAGACTATATTCCGTCTGATAGCATGGCGTTATTGTGACATAGGTCGGACTTTTTGTATAATTTTAAATATTCTACTTACATCCGATAAAAAATTATGTTTTTTTAAAAAAACTTCCTTAAATTTCCAAAGTTGATCAGTCTTATTATAAATTGCTTTCATAATAAAATTCGTTCATTTTTCTTTTTCTTAGTGAGATGTAATCAAAATATAGTTCGTATTATGTAAATCACAACATCTTTGAAAAAATTAATGCCCAATTCCATAAAGTTTAAGTTACATTCCAGGCGCATTTAAAGAATGACCAAGTTTTTACGAATATTTAGGTACAAAAGATAGGAACCTTTTAAATTCATAGCGTAACGCACGTATTATTTTCATCAGGGTTCACAAAAGATTTATCTCAATATATCGAAAACTAAAAGCCAGTTTCCTAGGAAACTATGTTTATTTTAAACCTAATTCGGTTATCAACCCTGACACTAATGTGTTATTCTGCAGAATAATTTTAACAAATCAGAATGTACATGGTATCCTATACTGTAATGCTCAGGGTAATGTGATACGAGAGAAAACTACAGTTATTATATCTGACTTACATGTCTCCATGAATAAACTTTATCGTTAATATAAAAAAAATAATATGTTAAGAATAATTACTTTTGGTACACTTTACTACAATCATGGATAAATCACATACGTATGCTTGACAGACACTATTGCAGGTGTGAATCCGAGTCACCGTCCTTTGGCGCCACGTTTTGTGCATCACGATATATACGGTATGCTTGACAGCCATTATTGCAGGTGTGAATGCGAGTCACCGTCCTTTGACGTCACGTTTTGTGCATCACGATATATATATACAGCCAGACCAGAGATGCATGATGTCATATTGACATGCAATTGACCAATCAAATTCGACGAGAATATAAATAAAGTGCTATGAAGATGGATTACTATTTCTAAAAAACTACTTTTATTATGGGAAATATATAGCTAGGAATCCATAATATAACAAACTTATGTTATGTACTATTTATATTTACATCTCCGTGTATAGCTTTGACAGACTTTAGTGACCATTTATTTGATTATAGGGAATCAGCGTTAGGAAGATATTTCTCAGACCGAGTAATTTGCCATTTGTTATGTACAGTCGTCATACTGAACCGTATTTGTGGGACTTTGTGATAGCATAGATTTGTTTCGTGCATTGTCCTCTTAATACAAGGTTATCTTGGGATATTCTAACCTGTAAGAGTTTAGTATTTAGAGATAGGAATAATTTTGTGTACCAGGTGTTTTGAGCCTGTTTCCATTGTACGAAACATGCAAAACGGATCTACGGCTTAGAAATACTTAGAAATGCGTATTAGGTGTTTGGAGCCTGTTTCCATTGTACGAAACATGCAAAACCGATCTACGGCTTAGAAATGCTTAGAAATGCGTACTAGGTGTTTGGAGCCTGTACCATTGTACGAAACATGCAAAACCGATCTTTGTCTTAGAAATGCTTACTAGGTGTTTGGAGCCTGTTTCCATTGTACGAAACATGCAAAACCGATCTATGGCTTAGAAATGCTTAGAAATGCTTACTAGGTGTTTGGAGCCTGTTTCCATTGTACAAAACATGCAAAACCGATCTATGGCTTAGAAATGCTTACTAGGTGTTTGGAGCCTGTTTCCATTGTACGAAACATGCAAAACCAATCTATGGCTTAGATATGCTTAGAAATGCTTACTGACAAATCATACAAATGTCAAGTGTTAAAACCATACAGGTGTGTGTGATTTGTGGTAAACTTGTGGTCCTTAGGTACCGACCATTTAATTTTCATGTGTGTGTGTGTGTGTGTGGGGGGGGGGGGGTAAAAACAAATTTCCGACTCCCAAATAGCTTGAAAAAATATTCTTGTTCTGACTTATTGATAAAAAGGAACTAATTATATCGATTATATTAGTTGGAAAAAAATAAAAAATAAACTTGTCCTGCTTGGAAATAAAATCCCAGGTATCCCCACCCACCCCTACCCTTAAAATTAAATGGTCGGTCACTTAGTTTCATTTGGAGTAACTTATCTGTGGTGTTAGCGCGTTAAAGAACCCTTCAGTCATAGGGTCTGCTGTTTTAAGCTCCTTGGAAATAAAGGGAAAGAAAATAAACTTAAGCCAAATTCAGTACATTTGACATTACTTTTTTCTTCTCTGTATTGATGTGAACTTAGGAAGTAGATTGGGATACTCTTTCCCCGTCACTAGCTGCTTGTTATAATATCATTATGGTTTTGAAAGCTGGATGGACAAACGAACGTAAAGACATTTTAATCCACACAGGAAGATCCTAAATTTTCAGCTATATATTTGTTAGAATTAAAAAATGTCGTTTCCCTTCCTGTTTGTTGATCAATCTGGAAAATATATCTGACTATATTTAATGTATTGGCTGCATGTATATGTATGTATGTACGTACGTACGTATGCATTGTTTGTATGTGAGCATATATCAGTACATACATTCGATAATTTATCTACAATGCATTCATTTCTATTTTTTCTTAAGTTGCATGTCTACCAGTCTATTTAGAAAATAACAATATTTGTGTTGTTGATTTGTGATCTGTGTCCAATTAGAAATACAATTTACGTCTATCTAGAAAATAACAATATTTGTGTTGTTGATTTGTGATCTGTGTCCAATTAGAAATACAATTAGAAATACAATTAGAAATACAATTAGAAATACAATTTACTCAGCAAGGGTTGAAATGAATAAGACTTTATTGTCTGACTTTCAAGCCATAATGAAATTTTGTAGATCCAAGATTTAAAACGCAATCGGCTTTAATTGTGATCCGCTCTAAAATCTTTCAGAAAGTCTCTTAGAAATTGCAATCAAGCGTGTAAGTGAATTAGCGCTGTAACACAAAACCTTTCGGCAAATATTGTCTGGTTTTATATCGGCATTAGATAATTTCACTTAGGTCTCCTGGTGTGGTCACTTTGCAAATGGTACGTATTTTTATCATGATATTTCTGTTTTGAATACGTGTAATGTTAAAAAGTAGAAAATATACAAGAAGACAGACTTTGCATATACATGTAGCTATTTGTAAAACTCAAAACCAAGCACACTGCTCATTAGCATCGTGAAAATAACAGTATTTATTATATACTTTAGTGTGAAATATAGAAACTTATTGGCGAAATAATTTTCATATTTTTCATTCCTATATTTTTACGTGTGAAAAATATATCCTTATATTTTCACATGTGAAAATATAAGATTTCCCATCATGCCATGCGACGCTGGATTGTGTGTGCCTACAGAAGTTATACCTGCAGCAACAAAAACGAGCATTTTGTGAGCTAGAACAAATAAATAGAAACTGCATTACATTTCACACATGGAAATTAATTTTTGCTGACGAAATTTGAGTCGACGCCGTTCGCGTCTCTATGAAGTTATTTCCCCTTACTTCCTTCACAACAATGATAAACCCGCTGTGATGCATTGATGAATCGGACTTGCTTTGTGGTCAGATATGATCAAATAGTTTACAAAACGTCAAAAATATAATTTACTGCGACATATTAGGTCAGCCCAATCATACCGCTATCTTAATCCACTGATATTTATATGACCAGCCTTTGAAAGTGAGGTGAATTTACGAAAAAAAAAGGGGGGGGGGGGGAGTGTGGTGCTGAATAGTGAGTTTAATATTCTAAGCTTCGATTCTGGAGAAACTTTGGTATATAATAAAAAGAAAATTTTCTTTTTGTAGCTATTTGTAAAACTCAGAACCAAGCACACTGCTCATTAGCATTGTGAAAATAACAGGATATCTTTAGAACCTTTAGACACCAGAAAAGGCACACATTGGAGATATTAAAGAAAACGGTACATATTAGAGATTCTACTGGTAAAGAAAAAACACAAAATGGAGATAGGAAAGAGGACGGTAAAGATATAAGATTCCACTGATAAAAAGGCACAAAATAGAGATACAACAATGGACGGTAAATATTAGAGCTTCCACTGGTAAAGAAAAAGCACAAAATTGAGATAGGAAAGAGGACGGTACATATTAGAGATTCTACTGGTAATGAAAAAGCACAAAATGGAGATTGGAAAGAGGACGGTAAATATTAGAGGTTCCACTGGTAAATATTAGAGACTCCACTGGTAAAGAACTTAAAAGGTTGCCAACTGACTGCAACCTGGTATATCTGTTGAAAACAATCTGTTTATGCATTACAGTCGTTCTCGTTCGCTTCTTGAAGTTCTTTCTAAGACTGATAATTAGGCTCTTGAATTTGTAAGATTTGACATTCTAAAAATTTGTTAATTTCGATAATATAAACAATATAATAATCTCTACGTATGTACATGAAACATATCCCAAATTTTTTTTTTTAAATTTCAAGTTCGATACAATGTGAGAAAAATTAAGGCTTTACGAGGTTGAACCACTCTGGCTTGGTGGTTAAGACACTGGGCTCGTGACCAGACGAGTGAAGTTGCTCTCTCTCTCTCTCTCTCTCTCTCTCTCTCTCTCACACACACACACACACACACACGCACAAACACACACACACGCATAACTTGTCGGATAGGTTTGCATGTGTAACATTAGCAGGTTTACCAGTTCGACTTAAATCCAATTACATTTTGAAAGCCCGAAGATGCAGACTGAGCTCGAGGTATGTCGTTATATTACCCACTCATATCGTGTGGACAAAATATCCTCTAGGCAGGCTCTACATTACAATTTATAAGGCTTCCAATAATGCGTTTACATCTTCTGTTCCTAATTGAAAAAACCGCCATTTATTTACCATATGGAATTTTTTTGCGAGCTAATTATAGTCAGCGACCACTGAAAAGGGCTATTATATTTCTCTTTGATAGAAGACACAGCTTGAGTGCGAACAATTCAAACACTTCACAATTTGATTATGCATTTATGAATACGTCCAGACGCTATATCCACAAATCTCACTTAGGATCCCAGCGACAATATAAATTTGTCAGTAAGATTTTGTACAGGATAAGTTATTTCTTTACAGGCAATTTGAAGAAAGAAAAAAAAAACTTTTAAAAGACCGCTATCAGAACTCACAAATATTTTTGCAAGAACTGTTGAACCATTTCATTATAGAATAAAGATCTAATATCATCTGGCTAAAGTGTTTAATTATTTCTTATTATTTTTCTCACTGAATGACTTGTTTTGTATGCCAATGAAAGCGCTTGCACAACATAGTTTTTGTCATGGTTCGCCTTAGTGTTTGAAATCTGTATACTTGAATTTAGCCCTAGTTAGATAGTGTGTTCGTTGTAATCTAGATTAATTTTCATGCTATTGATGAATATATAGTGATTATCTCTCTCTCTCTCTCTCACACACACACAATATATATATATATATATATATATATATATATATATATATATATATATATATATATATATATATATATATATTATAATAATAATAATAACACCAAGGACACAAAAGAAGCAACAATCAAAAGAAGGCCACCATGTGAAAGACAATTAAACAATCTATACTTGAAAGTCTTAATCCAATAAGACTCTCCATCGCCGTCTATTGAGCCATGATAAAATGTCCTATTGCAGGACTTGAATTCCAAATTGGCTGCTTATTTAATCAAGACATTACTCGCTCCACACTCATTCGAAATTAACTGAGACAGTTCAATCTAGTACTTGATTTGCGTAGAAGTCTACTTTAAAACTTTAATACAGTCTGCGTGATGACGGACGTGAGAGGTCTTCTTTTTGGTTTTTTGCCCCTGTAGGCACGAAATGCGCACAAATTTGAACACGTACTCCAAATTCAAGAAAGTTGTGAATATTTTACTGAGTAGCCGTAGATTATATATAATTTGTATGGCTCTTGTCTGACATTTTTTCACGAAACTTTACGTGGCAGTCATATATTTGTGACATTTAGTATTAAAACATTCAAAGGAAATTTGACAAATTGTGACCAAAAGAAAAAAAAAAAAAGATTGATATGCCTGATATGGAAACGTTACGTTAGTGGCGCCCCTACTTTGCTACAGAGAACAGTTTTCATATCAGTTGCCAACCTTCTGCCTCCCACGCCCTCCTAAATATAAGTTTTGTGAAGAATTGCCCCCGTTACACTAAGGTGAAGGTGAAATACTATGAAAATTTCAGCTGCAAGAAAGAAAAACAGTACATTATGAACAACAGTTAATGTAACGTATGATGCAGTACTCATACACACTTACATGTACATATACACATACAGCGCATCATGTATACATATGCTCACACTATACATGTACCCATAATTTCACTTACACACATACACATTTATATGGACACGCATACAAGCATGTTTATATGTGTATGTACACATATACATATACCTCTACATACATATAAACATACATATGCATACATACATTCGTGTACACACACACACACACACACACACACACACATATATATATATATATATATGTATATATATATATATATATATATATATATATATATATATATATATATATATATACACACACACACTTGCACATCCAATCGGTGATGCAGTTTATGTTACTGACAATTACATACATTTTTCATAATTATGTTCCCAAATTTAGCAAGACTTGTGCAGTTTCTGGGGGCAAAAAGGTTAGAAAACTTTATTATATTACGATTAGTGCAATAATAAGATGATATGAATTTTCATCTTTCTCTTGAGAAAAAAGGATATACGTTCTGATTCTATACGTTCTGATTCTACTGGAAGATTGTTGTTATTTCTAAATGTTAGCAGAGGCAAATAAACATTTTTTCTAAAGATATCAAGAACTTTTCACAGTTTAAGTCTCGTTTGAATAATTGGCTTGTCATACCTTTCGATGTAGCTTCTAATCTTGCACTCCATTCCTGTATAAATAAATCATTTCAAAATTGTGCAAAACTTGCTTTCAGAGCTTGAGGGTTACGTATTGATGCTTGATATAAGAGATCAACTTTTCCAACTGAAATTAAAATGTGTCTTATATATTCAAATCATTTGTAAATAAAACCTGAATGTATATCACTTAACATGACATTGTATAGAATTTCTTTTTATCGGAAATTGTGTAGTATTTTCCATGTATATATTACTGAGATCTACAATCCAATCGTGCGACAGTTGATAAGCTTTCACACCTCCTTTATCTTGTGTTTTGTGCTTATAGAGTGTTTAAAAAGTTGGGAAAAATTATGACCAAACAAATTTGTCAGCGACATATCAATCGCTTGTCCGACAAACAGACAATCTGTAGATTAGACTCCGTTGAATTTTACTTCATTAAGATGTTTGTTTGGCAGTTTAATGGATAAACAAATCAAAGACCAGTTAATACATTACCATTTGAGATATAAGTATAATTAATATAATGACATTTGAGATAAAAGACTAGTTAATATAATAACATTTGAGATATAAGACTAGTTAATATAACGACATTTGAGATATAAGACTAGTTAATATAATAACATTTGAGATTAAGACTAGTTAATATAATGACATTTGAGATATAAGACTAGTTAATATAATAACATTTGAGATGTAAGACTAATTAATATAATAACATTTGAGATATAAGACTAGTTAATATAATAACATTTGAGATATAAGACTAGTTAATATAATGACATTTGAGATATAAGACTAGTTAATACAATGACATTTGAGATATCCTATGACGATGTCCGGTATATCCAGGGCAAAATCTTTGATCTACCGGACATGTCAAGCAACAAATACAGGTATGTGTATATATGACTTGTTTGGACTGAATATAGGGACATGTGCAGTATGCCAGCTCCCATTATTGCCACTGGGATGAATTTATTGATTCTATTGAAACTGTGGAGTGGGGCGGAGCCAATATGTATAAATTCTTTAAATATCAGCTAATGCATTAATACATCTTTAATGTTGTGGAAAAAACTACTATGTTTTCGAAAATATTCATATAGTCGACCTGGAAAAACCGTTTAACTGCAAAGTAAGATAACAAACCCAAGAATTATGTATGTATGTATGTATGTATGTATGTATGTATGTATGTATGTATGTATGTATGTATGTATGTATGTATGTATGTATGTATGTATGTATGTATGTATGTATGTATGTATAGTGATAAACGGTACATCAGAACAATTCTGGCTATATAGTGCCGAATAAGTTTAGGTATCCCAAAGGAGCATACAAATGATAATAATAATAATAATAATAATAATAATAATAATAATAATATAATAATAATAATAATAATACTTTCTGAGAATAATACATTTGGTTCTGAATCAATCAACCAATCTTACATGTAGTCCTCAATAATAGAATATTAAAACTATAAATGCAACGTATATGTACAAATATAACTCTACTTACTACAGTGTATGACACACATGTAATTATAAAATATACATCCATACACATACATACATACTATAGATTAAAACATACATGACATACACTTGTATATTTGGGAGATAGGAAGGTGGTGGAGGTGTCGAAACAAAACAAAGATAAGAGTAAGAAAGAGTATAATCCTTAAAGGAAAATGAACTGTTTGCGACAAACCAATTTTACTAAATGTAAAATGCATAGAAAATGAGATATTTACGTAATCTCTGATCCATACGATGCCGCCATATTTGTAAGCTCTTCTCCTGTGAAAGCAGAAATAGTCCGTACTTTGATAGACCTTATACATATCTCATTCTCACCGACAGGACGAAACTAGTACGACCCTTCCGACTTATAAATTTGTACCAGTAAGATTCTTCCCCATGGATACTATTCTCATAAAAGACGAATACCTTGCTGTTTAAAAAATGAAAGTGTTCTGTCAGAAATTTGGTTTTATTGCTGCGAAAAGATTTTTTTCTCATATTATTGAACTTAGAATTTTGCGATTCGGTTTCTTTCCTTTACAATTAAATAAATGTCGACCACTGTTGCTATATGATATTGTTGTCTTGCAAGGTTTCTTTTTTATATATTTAAAGCTCGGTGTAAGACGTATGGGTAATCATCATGATGCCACAAAATGTAAACGTTTTTGCATGCATCTAATCAGAGCAACGTTGACATAGATACGTAACGGATGTACTGGGTCAGCCCATTTGTCCGTATACAGACTAAGACCATGATGTTGGCAAGTCCATTCGGGCTGGACTAAGATCACAATTATTACTTCCGGTCAGTATCCACGAATGTGCTCCCTATCTATTTTTTGGGAGTATTGTTTTCCTCTCTTTTTTGGTGGTGGTCCTTGGCTTGAATGTCGGCATTCGAGATACAGATTTAAAGGAAATTGTTTATTTTTTTAGAATATATGGATTATTGTGAGATTGTTTATATGTATTTTGGCTACAATGCACATTGAGTAATCAGGAATTGAAGGCGTCCTTGAAGTGAAATCTGTGACCCATGGTACGTTGGTTTGTTTACAGTTTAGCTTCTCCAAAAGATGCCGGATAACCTATGACAAGAAAATAACTGTAAGTTTGTCTATGAAGATGTTTTTGATTAATTTGGATTTAGATTTGGGCACAAAGGAAAGTTCAGTACTGAAAAGCAAATGTCGAGAATATATAGGGACAATAATTGTGTCGGATTATGTGACACTTTGTCGGTTGATTGACAACGATACTAAGTTTTGGTAGATTTTAATAAGTTTAGAGATAATTTGGATATAATTTGATTGCATATTATATGTATCTCGCATTATGTTGATGGAATTCTGAGTTTACGTAACGAATTATCTCCGAGCAAACAGTTCTTATACTTTGTCACATGTACTAGTACTTTAATATAACCCAATCTGTACAAACTGGTTTTATTCCAGATATTTGAAATTTATTTCAGAAGTATGAGCTTACAGATTTCATCTTGAACTTCATTAATCAGTCAATTTTCACTGACAAATCTCATTGGAAACAATTAGTCAATATGCCTATATTGTAAAACGAAGTAGCTGCTTGGTGTGATAGAATCAACAGACAGCATGATCTTGGTGTGATAGAATCAACAGACAGCATGATCTTGGTGTGATAGAATCAACAGACAGCATGATCTTGGTGTGATAGAATCAACAGACAGCGTGATCTTGGTGCGATAGAATCAACAGACAGCATGATCTTGGTGCGATAGAATCAACAGACAGCGTGATCTTAGTGCGATAGAATCAACAGACAGCATGATCTTGGTGTAATAGAATCAACAGACAGCATGATCTTGGTGCGATAGAATCAGCAGACAGCATGATCTTTTACGATTTCGGCACCTACAAACACAAATTCGCCATTCCATTCTGTATTACATTGTGCAGAATAATTACAAACGTAAATTAATCTGATTTATAGCATTCCCCTGGATATTAAAATCAGGTCTTGATGTTTCTCACTGTCAAAAATCTAGTAAACAGTATACCGACCTACTTCAGCATGTGGTCACATCATGTTTATTAGGAAGACAAATTGTAATTTGTTCAATTTCTTTCTTTCTGTTCTATTCTTAAATGAACTCTCCTTATGGAGGATATACAGATCGATTGATTGATTAAGACTGAGAGAATCCAGCGATCCCGGAGTCTAAATAACTATTCTCTTCAAGAAAGGCGACATAAATCTTTACATTAGGGGAGGGGAAAAAAGTAAATAAATAAGTAAATAAATAAATAAACAAATGGAAGGAAAGAAGGAAGGATACAGAAATTTTGACATAAAAGTAAATTCCATTATGTATTCAAAGCAAGTGATGGAGAGAAACTATATGAAATAAAATAATTTACCATTTAATCAAACCATGGTTAGTACTCCATTGTACATGTTATATGAATAATTTTTGGCCCGGAAAGAAAAAAAAAACAATGTCCCTCTATGTATTAAATGGAGTAAACACACCAAAAGTCTATTTTACTCATCTTACTGAGATATAAATTACTATCAAGTTACTAAATTCAATATAAAAATTATAATACTGTATATTCTTTATTATTTTACAATAATAAAACGAAAGTAAGATGACTTTTTGCATCCCTTTTTTCTTCATAAAAACGATGTGAAAAAAAATATTTTTGAAAAAAAATCAAAATGGCAGACAAGAAAATATATTCTACGTCATTATAATCGATATTCAGACAAAAAATGGATTTCAGACTGAAAAAAAAAAAATACTTTCGGTTATGACGTAATAAAAAAAATCCACTTTCGGTCAAAACTATCGACTTTCTGTCTAACTTCTGGTTATGGGCACCGCCATGTTGAATATTACCCATAATGCAGTCGGATTATCATTACGACCGTCATTTGTTTTAAGCCTGGTCAAATGTCATTTTAATATTAAGCAAATCTAAAGCCTCCTATGCCTTCACTCATCATTTCACTAAATGGTCACAACACCATCCAGACTATACATACGACTATTTAAAATTAATCGGTCATATCTTTGAAAAGGTGTAATAGATTTTTAATATAATTTTGGTATTCATTTCCATTTTCTTAGTACATTTATTCAAGCACTACTTAGAATATATATATATATATATATATATTAAAATATTTCAAAACCTCCTTAGCTGGAACACCATCACGGGACTCATCCAATGACGAGCAAGGAAGAAATAACAGAGTTTGGTCAATGAAGTATTTTCGCAAGAGTTATTTCTCTTTGATCATTGAATGACGGATTCAAATATAGGCTTATGAGAAGTAAAACAACATTTATTTATTTATTTATTTATTTATTTATTTATTTATTTATTTAATCTATAACCACATTCTTTGCTACATTGCCAGATATATCGGAGATTTTCTTTCTGAAGGTTTTATATAAAATTATTAAGGCCGACAACTCTAAGTGATATTTTTTGTTCGTCAAAAAGAGTAGGATACTAAAATTTTACAAAGATAAATAGAGGATATTTTCTTTTCCTACGTTAGTACCTGATATTTTTCATCGTATGGTACAAAAACATGATATGTTAATGAGTATTTAAGATGGAAAAGAACATGCTCTTTTTATTATACACCAAACTAGCTTCTGACTCGAGCTTTAAATTCACTCTCCAGCATTCCATCTCCCCAACCCCACCCCCAGCCCAATTCAATTAATTGTGTGATTTGGAAGGAAAGTAACTTAAAAAAAAAAAGAAAAAAAAAAAGAGTCGCATGTCGCAAGAGCAGTACATCAGTTAATCTATTTGCAGCAGGACTATTCTCTTGATGTTAACAGTGTGAGATAACTTTAAAGTTGGAATTTTATTTTACTTTATTTATGTTCCTGTTCTTGTTGAGCGTAATTCCATTTTTTTTTTTATTGCATAGGGAAATCCCTATAAAGTGAAATATTAGTGAACGGATTGTATTACCTCCAGAAGAGATAATCTCGCAAAGAACATGTAGGCTAACTCGAGTCACATGCAAGCGCTTTAAGTTATGACGCAACCAATAAAATGTGGTTTCCTGGTGGAAGTAAAAAAAGTCAAAACATGGCAGACAGAAAATATTATTATTATTATTTTTTTTATTTTTTTTTTATAGCGTACCGTAAAGCTTAGAACAACATATAGGACTTTCAAATTCTTTCATGCACCTGGCAGATATTTCTACTACGTTTTTGTGGCATTGGCACCTGCCAGGCTGTTCAACTGATGATGTGATGGGTTTTTTTCTCTTCAAAATGAAGTGTGGAAAGAAACTTTTCATACCGCATTTGCGTGCATTTTAGACGGTAAACCATTTGAAAAGGCTAGAACTTCATTAAATCATTACACAGATTATGTTTTTCTCTTTGCCATATTATGTATCTATGCAAAAATGTTCAAACTGCAATACATGAACAAGTTTTTTTTTATAATTTTAAAAAATCTATTTTATGTCTTTTAAATAACTTTAATGATGACTAATAGTGAATTCAAACAGCAATGTGAGATCTGTAATTGGATAGGTAGTGCTATCGCAAGTTGTCTTCCTTACGCGTCTATTAAACGTCTATTGAACGTTACCTGCCCATGCGACCGACGATTTATATTTCGGCTTGAGGGCGGGAGAGGGGAGGAGGAATGGGGTGGCGGGGGTCCTAAGATTTTTGGGAAAAATATTTCTGCCCCTCAGTTAGCTTGAATATTCTTCCTCTGATTTACAGAAAAAGAACCTATTATGTAACCATTATATTAGTTTTTAAAAACATATCTTCAGTTTAAAAAAAAAGCAAAAAACAAAAAAACAAAAAAAACTGGCTCAAAAGAAAGAAAATCTCAGATGCTGCACTGGTCAGCCATTGACACCTTCTTAACCAACTGATATTGAGCTCAGACCACTATTAATTTTCCTATATATTACATACATATATTTCTCCAAGTTGAACTCAGAGCAACATTCCCATCACACTTGGATTACTAGGGGTGACAATGCCATTATAGACCATTACAAACACCAAGACTTGACAGCACTCGTTCGGCATAATTACATTTAACAGCTGATCAAAGTCTACCGGGATCAAGGTTCCGTTTCCGGGTCAATCAACACATAGTTTGTCGCCATGTCACACAGTAACTTTACATGTGAACTTCCATCACACTACTATCACAGCCACAATGGAATGTGTCTCAAAATAAGGAATGATTCTTTCTCAGTTATTCTATGATAAAAGCCAGTTCCTTCATTGAATATGTTATAATGAAAGGCACGGCCAAACAAAACTTCTAAAATGATATATGAACTACTTAGCTGTGTATTGATCTGAAAGCATTTTATCCTAATCTTACTATCATTTTGTAGCAAATTTAAGTCAAACTGTAAAACCTATAAATTTGTATTTGAACTACTTAGCAAGGTACTGGTCTAGGAGTATTTTATCCTAGTATGACACCAAGTGCGGAAAGAAATATCCCGCACGCACCGCCTACACCGACATAATTTGCAGTTCTGCACCGGCAAACTTAATAAGTTCTGGTGTTTTTCAAAATCAATCACTTCTATTTAAGCATTCTTCTGGGATTGCGGAGTACATGCAAGATTTACCGACCTCCGAAATTGAAGAGCGTAACAGCGTGCAAAAACTACGCACCTCCGAAACTGAAGATTTGACGACGGAAGTGTTCCAATGAGCATGAGCATGTTAAAAAAATTTACTAAGAATTTTACTTAGTTCAAATTACAATCAAGACATATATCAGATTGACTTTAGCACGTCATCACAACAAAAAAGGTAATGTGGTCAATTGTTTGGAACTGTTTTGTTAGACTCTTGATACATATACGTGTTCGCCAAGCTGGTCGGCGTAGGGTACTCTCCAAATTTGAATAGTAAGTCGCCAGATATCATAGTCGCCTATTTAGCCCCGCTGGTGCAAAGTGCTGCACAGGGTTGTCAGTGTATGACTTCGGCCAATCAGGTGTCTCTTCTTATATAGATTTAGGGTAGATCTGCATCAAAAGGGCTGAACAACCTTCCGAAACAAATATACTTCACGCCTTGACGCGGATGAATAATTTATAGCTTACAGATAATAAATTTGCAGTGGTAAACATAAGGGGCCGAGCCACTCTTTCATGAAAACAGGTACTATGTTCATTCTAAACAAACGAATAGGATGCATTTCAGATAATTACTGAAGACTTTATCGTCACTGTAGTGTATTGACCATAACGGATAGGTGAGATGTTTTTAGTTTTGCATCTCCAATAATTAATTACTTCTAGTTGTGTTATTTAGCATAAAAATGCTACGAACTGCTCTCCGTAAAGTTTGATCATACCATCTTGTGTTTACAAATATATTTACATAAACATATTAATGGTTTATCTCAGTCGAACTAGGTCGACTGGGAACGTCAAAAACGCATTTTCTGATTGTTTCTTCCAAATTAAAACCATAAAATTTTCAACTTGGGCACGTAGCACGTACAAAGCTCAAAACGTTTTGTCTCGATACAAATTTTATAAACTTAAGTCGAATTCAAGGCCATAATCTATATTGTCAGCACCCCATCCCCACGCCCACCTCCCCCGTTATCCCCCCCCCCTCGGGAAAACTACCCCCAGCTTGCTTCAAAACGAAGGTTAATTGTAATTAACCAACTGTAATTTACAAATTAGCATGCAAACATTAGAGCTGAAATTGTACTTAAGTCTGAGAGGTCTAATGAAAGCATGACCACGTGATGACCACGTGTCTGTATCCAGTGAACTCATCTTGATTCCTTTTGCTACTTATTTCAACTTCTTACTTTTTTAGAGGGGAAAAAAAATTAAATAAATAAATAAAAAAAAATAAAACACAACAACAAAAAAGTAAGACAAAAAACAACCAAAAAAAACCCCAACAACAACAAAAAAGTAAGCAAAAAAAAAAAAAAAAAAAAAAGCATCATCGCATCATCATCTGATCGGATCGGTCATGAACTCTAGATTATTCACTACTGTCCTCTAGACAGTCATATGAAGAAAATGAATCAAAGGTTTTCTTCAATTAATGTAATTGACAACTGGTATCAAGTACTCTCTGCATATCAAATATGGCTGTTCTGCTGTGGGAAATATATCGGATTATATATTATTAGGTTTTTAACTACTTATTGATCCCGCCCGGTCAATAGAAAACAAAGATATTTTAAGTCGTTCTCATCTCCATTTGAATCTATAACTAATTAAATGATGACGGAGATAGGTTTAAAATGATGAATACACTCAGAACCATGTTACTGTGCTAATGGTTGTTGCATTGCATCAACGTTTACTAATTGTCATAAAAAATACAATAAAACAGAGCCTAGTTGCTTGAAAGGGAAATACAGCGAAATTATAAATGATGGCGACTATTTCACAGATTCGATAAAATTCGATACAATCTTTATTCCCTCAATACTTACTTTAAGGATCATATTGTCGGAAATGTTATTATTATTATTTATTTATTTTACAAAAGAGTTAATTTATTGTGCTAATACACAGCCAAGCCATCTGTGTTTCACAAGGCCAGAACTGGATTTCACCAAATTGTCTCTCGACATTTAAGTTAGACTACGGTTTTTTCATTGTTTAAATCGCTAATACTTTAATTTATTCTGAAAGATTGGTGGATTGTAAATACAGGTTTTAGTCCAAATTTAAGTTATGTTGGTGAAATTCAATCGCGCTCGTCTATTTGCTGAATTGTTCAAAAACTCACATTCAAGCTGAAAATCCCTACATAAGATATGATACACAGATCACATCTATGTTACTCGAATCTGGCAAGAAAGGAGAAGAACCAATGTCATGAAGGTCCTGTAAGTTTTATAATTTTAATTCAATTCGGAGTAAAATAATTGCGAGTCCAATAAAGCTTTGGTGGCTATGCTCCTAATTATCGATTCCTGTGAGATGGCTTGGGCTCCAAAAGAGTAACGTGTAGGCCAGGGGTCCCCAACCTTTTTGTGCCTACGGCTCATTTGTGAGTTTATGAGAGAGTGGCGAGCACCAACCAATTAACTGTATCCATTTTTTTATTTTTTATTATTCATTATAACCTCTTCATCGGGCACACAAAAAACCTTGGCGGGCGCCATGGCTCCTGCGGGCACCGCGTTCAGGACCACTGGCGTAGGCCATAGACTAACTAGTTAAGTCGTTTAATCAGCTGCAGTTTACAGGATATAACTTTATCCAAAAAAACAAAACAAAACAAATGCAATGCTTGCAGTGATGATGATTTTAAAATACAATACCTGTACGACAATTAAAGTGATCATCCTGAGTAAAGATTTTATTGGATGTATCGCAAAGCAAGAGCGCACTCCAACACATCAGCGCCAAGGTAATATGTACAATAGCTTTCACGTTGTCTATATTGTGTGAAAGCTTTGGAATAAATTATCTTCGCTGAGATTCTGTCCTTTTCTTTATTGTCCCCTACGGCAAAAAGCGAAGGAACATATAAATACTGTTCATCCGTACGACCAAATCTTGTATGGGCAACTAGTCTCTCAGAGTTTGACAGATTATTTTGACATTTATCAGACTTTGTTACCATAACGTGAAAAGCGATACTTTTGTTAGTGCTTTTTATACTTAGGACAGTAATGGGATATTGGGTACACATATCTTCTTAGGACAGTAATGGGATATTGGGTACACATATCTTCTTAGGACAGTAATGGGATATCGGGTACACATATCTTCTTAGGACAGTAATGGGATATTGGGTACACATCTTCTTGGGACAGTAATGGGATATCGGGTACACATATCTACTTAGGACAGTAATGGGATATCGGGTACACATATCTACTTAGGACAGTAATGGGATATTGGGTACACGTATTTTCTTAGGACAGTAATGGGATATTGGGTAAACATTTCTTCTTAGGACAGTAATGGGATATTGGGTACACATATCTTCTTAGGACAGTAATGGGATATCGGGTACACATATCTTCTTAGGACAGTAATGGGATATTGGGTACACATATCTTCTTAGGACAGTAATGGGATATTGGGTACACATATCTTCTTAGGACAGTAATGGGATATTGGGTACACATATCTTCTGCAAGTTATTTCACAGCTTTGAAAGATAGTTTTGATTTTCAGTGGGTCTTTTAAAATGTAGATAGTTCCACAATGAGGCTCCAATTATTTTTTGTAAAAAAAATTTATCGTTTTTTTTCTCACTTAGTGCAATAATAGATGTCGTGTATACCAGTATCTTGTTAGTAAAACCTGTCTCTCAGATTTACATGGATAGTCTTTTTTATTTTTTATTTTATAGGTTTTCTCATCATCATATGACGATGCACATATAGTTCCATATTGGGGCCAGATATATTTCGCGACCGTTATGTTTATTTTTATTTTGAGCAATAACTGAATGTTGTGAAAATCTTATATGCGCATCGAGTCTCTTCATTTTAAACCGATTATTTTTGTATTGGTTGTCATTTTATCCTTTCATGAAGATGATCAAATTTTGTCCACTAGACGCTCTGTTGATTTTTGCGAGAGTTTTATGACAACGCGGACTATGACCACGTTATTGTGAAGCTGTTGTATCCCCGAGCTGAATCAATATCGGATTAATCTCATTGGCTTGTATATCTGCTACACCAACAAATTACCCATAATTTGCTTTATTATTTCAGTCTGATGTTTTCTCTTTGTGCATTTCAACTTGCGTTGCTTGCATTTTTGCATTTTTGCTTCCCGTTGCTCTCTTTAAAAGCCATTCTTCTTAACCAGGATTAAGAAACCATGACCACTCACCCTAATATACTTCATTTTCTCCATTTGATAAGCCCTTGTCTTTCGTGAGGACTAGAAAATGACCACCATTAACCCTGATATACTTTCTTTGCTCTCTTTGATAAGCCCTTGTCTTTAACCATGACTAGGAAACCATCACCACTCACCTGATATACTTCGATAACTTTAATGTTACCGAGGTGTATTTTTGTTTGGTCTCCTGACATGATTAAGTTGTGTTTGAGTCATTTCCAGTTAACATTGTTGGATAAAGCCTCAACTCGAGTCCGCAACCGTATCGTATTGCGCTCTTTATTTTTGCACTCTGGTTTTCACTGAGACCAACCTTAACTTCGTGTTATGACATAATTCTTAATTGTGCTGTTCAATCATGAGAAAACTTTACTAGTTTTCCACAGTCGCATCAGGGACCCTCATCAGGCCATCCGAGCCCACCAACAACATAGTCTCGTTCCTGAGAATCACAGCAATACATCTGTAACCGCCAGCGGGTTTCAAGCAGTTACATGTGCATGAAAGTGAATGTCGACCACAGAATGCCTGTACAGGTTCAGGTGTTCCAACGAAAAGTAATTAATCGGGTACAACGTAGTGAAGTCTTCTTGGGAAATCTACAGACCCGTGTCGATGTTTTCATGCCGATGCAGGTACGAATATAGCTTGTGATATGCACGTGCGATATCGTTGTTTTCGAAGTCAATCAAAATTTCGTCGGGGGGTTTTTGATACCCATTTAACCAAAGGGAAACTTAAGACACTCTTAAACTTGTAAAAAACCATCACACCACGGTCTTGTCCGACATGCACATGAGCAATATCTTGAAACACCACCAACACGTGGTTTGGTGCGCTGACACCTCGTTGGGTACTTTTTTGCCATGACAACAGTTAACCGGCTTATTGTGTCGAGTCTGTGGTGAGCATGAAAAAAGACAGCGTTGACGTGCTTCCAGAGCCCATAACGACAACAAATAACGCATTTCTGCAGCTACAGAAGAGTTTATCACAGGCAACCACAATGTCAATTTTGACAACTCAACTTTACCATCAACGTACGCTGCTGAACAATGCCATGATGCCGTTGTTGGCAAATCCAATATTGGCGTCGTTGTTGTTACCGTTGTAGTTACGTACAAGTTTTCCGTCAATTTCCAAGAAGGCCTCACACGGGAGAAAATATCGAGACGTGTCATGCAGCTGTAATTCTACTTTTGTTGATTGGAGTCCTTAGTTAGGTACGAATAATTTTGAAAATCTCGGACGCTTCGATCTACCGTCAGAGGCGCATCCGTGTCAAACGCGGTATCGGGTACTTCTTTGAATTTTGCCATTGTGAAACTTTATTCATCATCAGTTTTGTGTAATAACTTTTGCGACCTGTCCATAACCGTAATCTGCTTCCCATTGTTGCATTTGCAATCATTGACTCGGTGCTGGCTTGCGCCAACTCGGCCAGACGTCGTTGAGCGGCTTCGTTGATGATTTTACTGACCGGCGCTGGCATTGTTGTCGTGGATGGAAGTGAAACTGGAACCTTCCGTTGAACCCTTTGGTTGTCGAGTCACTAATAATCGTAGTTGATCTCGAATTGATTGAAACGCCACCATTTCCAAGATTTTTCAACTGATTGGCACCAGCGCTATTGATGCTGTCAACGGTTCGCATTGTAACTTGTTTAGCGATCGGTGCAGCATGCGATGCCAGGACCGCATTTCCGTAATATGTCATGTAAACAGGTTTTCTCGCGTCAATCATCATTGTATACAATAAATGTCAGGTAGATCTCTAATGTACAGTTGTATTGTCAGAGTTTTCCGCAGAGGTCTAACGCGTGCCCATCCTGGTAGACAAGGTTGAAACGAAGGTGCGTCAACCGGGGATTGTGGCATGGAAGATACATGGGCGCCGTCGGAGTAATCGAGAGCAAATCACCAGGGGGCGCATTCGGAGAAAACCCGAACAATATGTAACCATGGGAGGCTATGCCTCCCGAAGCTACGCTTCCCTTGGCTAAACCTCAACTGTAACTGCCGCTGATGACGTCATATGTTAGATTAAGCTGAATCGTTGAGGTAATCCTGCCAACAGCTGGCGCAATATTGTAACTGGTACAGCAGGGTCCTGCATGCAGAATTTATTTGTCCGCGGGAATCTCATTAATATATTTGGGCCAACCAAGAACTGTTCTTAGCGACAAATGTCCGATGTCAACCCCACTGATGACTACAGGCGCATTATTGCCGGCACGAACCGACCCCACGAGTGTTTCCAACCTGTCCACAAGTTCGTTGACCTGCTGCTGGTCTACAGCCACGCATTGGAACCCTGTGGGTTTGACCCTTGCGTACAAGGTGCTAGCGCCGGTGAACGGCTTCATCGTCTCGCGTTTGCGTCCACGGGAAGCTCCGCTTCCCCAATCAAAGGTTCCACCACGGGATTTACCAAGACCTTTTCCACTTTTGGGTGGTTTCTGGGGGAGAGCCTTAGTCCGGTGGGGAATAATATTCTTCTGACACGACAGAGCCGCGTAGATTTCTTCCAAGGCTGTTCTGTATGTATGGCGAACATTATACCAGTGTGGCCTGCATTTTCTGCAGGATGTTTACGTTTTTTGATAATATTGTCAAAATCTTCCCATATGTTTTTATTTTTACTAGTTATCTTAAAACTTCCAATCCACTCAATAAATACCTATCTGTGCCATTCACTTTCGATGCACCTCCAATATGTATTCTTCCCTGTTGTCGGGTATGGTAGCGGCAAATTCTATGGGATTTTCAAAGATTATTTGACGTGACTCCTCGGTAAAATTTTGAACTGGTGTTGACAAGCTTGATTTGTACTCGGATGTGTCTCACGGGCCATTGCCTCTCTGTCGTCTTTATCAAGTACACGGGTGCCTTTTGCGACACACCGATGTTTTCTCGTGTGTTCCTCGATGGCATCTCTGGCTGCATCAAGATCTTCTTGAAGTTGTACCAATCATGCTACACGCCTGATCGACCCAGCGGTTTCTCTCGTGGCTTTCTTGATATTTTCAACACGTTCCGCGGTTTCGCGCGCAAACTTTATCAGCGACGCGAACGTTTGTTCGAAACCCACTGTGAGGTCTTCCCGTGCAGGCTGCCACGACTGCAACATATCTTTGACACGTTGCGGGCACTTGTATAATTGTTAAGAAGTTCCAGATGTTCGCGGGCAGCATGGTGGCCTCGGTCAGCAGCCTCTACTATGGCATCGCCAGTGGATTTCGTCATTGTATATGTTTATCTTGGCCGTGAAATTGCTTCACATGTTCGCATGAGACATTTTCGCGTGAGATACGTTCGTGTTCAAACCCGTGCGATGCTTGCGCGTCCCATCAGTCAAGTCAATCGTGAGGAAACTATGTGGGTCCCGGGTATTCTCCGCGAAAATATTTCGAAACTCATCCCACCAGTGGTCGACGGCACACCAGGCCCAATTAATGTTTGCGAGGCCATGCGCGTCAACCCCACGAAATATGATTAACATGTTACAGTTGTCCCGGATCACTTTAGGCACATAAGCATATCGTTGGGTCACATTAATCATGTCTGTGTTCTTGTTCCGGCCCCGGGAAAATATTCTCGCAGGGTTGTCTTGACGGTCAAGCATCACATCATCGTACACAACAAGATTATTATGCTCCGTGTCAAGTCCGTCAATTGCATGGGCTTCATCAATCGTGGTAAAAAACTGAACGGTGGATGATGAAGACGTCTTCGACGATGCAAGCGCTTCCGTGAAACCCCTGAGTACGTCACAACACGGTTGATCGTCCGCGGATGGTGCAATCACATACAGTCGATCCCACATTAACCATTGCACGATAAGATTCAGTAACACCTGGGTTTTCCGGGATCCGGCCAAGCCAATAATTAAAGCGCGAACCGAGTTTGGAAACACGGAACCGGTTCTATCGGAACCATACTTGGGCCGCCGAGGCTTCATCGATGCAGAGATGTCAATGACGGAAAAATCTTTGTGGAAGATTTATATACCCGCGCTAATAAAGATTTCCACTGTATAGTTTGATGTTTGAATGCCCAACGAAGTTCAGCAGGCTGACATCTTATTCTTCCCACATGATCAGGTATGTGATCGCTGTCGTCTTCATAGATACAAATATGCACTAACCGTTGTCGATGTTGCCAGCAGATACAAGGAAGCCGAGCCCCTTAAGTACAAAGATTCAAAGTGTCCCAGAAGCATTCAAACGTATCTATGCACTAGGACCGCTAACATGGCCGCGGCTTCTGCAGAATTTCTTAGAGCCTTTGCTGCGTTGTTAGCGAAACATCATGTGCTGGTGCGTCGTGGACATGTCAACATTCATCGCGATCAAGCCATTGTAGAACAATTCAACCGTACACTTCACAAACGATTATTCGGGTATCAGTACGCGCAAAAATTGTTTATGAATCGCGAAGCGATTTGCGATAGATCGCGCGAGTGGATGACGCGGCTGAATAGCGTTGAATAATGAAACCACACGTGTAATCGAGTTGAAACCCGCTGACGCGATTCGGCTGAAGACTGCTGCGGCCCAGAATCGTCAAGCGGTTTCACAGCTACCCGCGTTAGATCCACTCGGAAACAATTTGGTTCGGTATCTGTATGCCCCTGGGGAGTTAGAAAGCGGACAACGTCGTGCTACTGACTTGGTGTTGTCCGTCGATGCATTTACGGTCTCAGACCGGATCGGTATTCCGCGGTAACCAACGCGCTACCATCTGACGCCAGTAGACAAAAGAGCGGCGAAGCCGAGTGGACTTCTCCCGGGAGGCAAAGCCTCCTAGTAGGACATGTGTGCGAGAAGAATTACAAGTCGTTCCCGTGAATACACAATTAACACCAAGATTTAGTTTGGGATCTGCGCGTGCCCCTACGCGTAAGCAGTGATTCCATCAGAGAAAATCCATCGCTTGGTATCCAGAGGGGACAAACTTACTTTTGTGCAACGATACACACTCATGTGATTTTTTTTTGACCGAATAAGATTTGCCGCGTGTGCGAATTCACGTCGTTGCCGAAGACACTGCACATATATGTTGTGCTTGATATCTTTTGCTACCATTACCTGGGGAACTTATTTTACCTTCTTCATATTTTTGCTGGATCCACGGATGGAACTGAAAATTCCTACCACAATCGAGTACATTTTGGGTCTCAGTCCCACGTATTCCTCGACGGGCTTATCCCGCGCCTTCGTCTTTGAATTTCCCTACGACTTTCTTGTTGGTGTTACTGAACAGCGGATGGTACTCGCTGGTATCAAACTCGTTCACAAGCGATGTCTGGCCTATATCGGCGTAGACGTCAATGGTAGTGATGTGCATTAGCAACGAGTCAGTATCCGTGTACAGCATCTTGATGTTTTCGCAGTACCGCGGCTTGATCGAATCGTAGTCGAATTCGTACATGAGCAGCTTTGACAGATCCAACACGGACGCACCAAAGTAAATGGGTTTCGTCAACTTCAGCTTTGCTTTCTTGATGTGTACAGCAATACGTCCTCCATTTAATATCTTACGTATCTCAAATGTCGGGTTGGCAATCAACCTGCAAACTTTTTGTTGATCACTGTTCCGAACAATGTCCACGCGAATTTGTTTTCGTAGATTTTCAATGGTTTTCCCGAACACGGCATTGCTCATCATCTTGAAGAAGTCCTTTTCAAATTCAGTCGTCTGAATGTAAGGAGTCATCCACACACGTTGGCGAAACCGCAGCACCCGGTGGGTTTTACACACACGCATTCCCAACCGTAGATTCAACTGTAAGTTTCGTATGTGGACGACATAGTTGAGCTTTTTTCGCCGGTTCTGGATAGGCTTGCTGCGAACTTACGCCAGGAATAGCCCACGATCGCACACTGGTAAGGTGACAACCAAGGGGCTAGTGGATAATCATTATGGGCGTGGTGAAGTTCGTCCGGGTATTCCAAGTCGACTTCGAAGAAGTATGCATGGTCACTGGTTTTATCATACTCGCGTATGTGTTTGTGTATGTTTGCATCCGCGGAATGGATACACTGAAACTCGTCTACGGGCATTGATTGCATCATCGCCTATCAATGCAGATTGTTTGTGTTAAGGCACATGATGTAACTGTTTGGGAGGGTAGGGTCGTATCCATCCACGAGCCGGTTGTTCGCGCTAGCGAACGGTGACTCGCTTTTGATATCCCGCCGCGGATGTCACGTTCGATAAACAACTATTGATCGATGTCAGTGAACAGTTACAACTCGATCTTGGTTTTCGATAGCAACGCATCCCAAGCCACGAAAAGTCTCAAAACCATCCGCAAGCAGCAGCACGTCGATGCGTAAATACCGGTCGTGCTAGTCACCGAGATTTCGACAACGAAACGCGGACCCGACGTTATTCGCGTGCGCGTAGTCGTCGGCAGAAATGCCTCGCGGGAGAGCAACGAATAAAAGGTTTCCATCTGTGGCAACTGAGTTTCAGATAACTTCTGGTCGCTCATGTATTCATAGGGATAGATTCATTTGCGCGTAACCAACGTGAACCTTGAACTTTCAGTTCCATCACCATCGAGGGAAGCACCACTGTATAGACGAGTGATTGTAAAGCGGTCTTTGCTTCCTGTCGCAAGGTTGTTGAAGAGTTTATCCAGGCTGGAATTGAGAAACTTTGGCGAGTTAATAAATTGCACATGGCCCAGCCGAAACGTCATGTATTTTTCCACGTTGTTGGGAATGACACTTATTGTTGCATTCGATGCTAATGCAACTCCTTGCATAATCAAGTGACCATTATACCAGCGCAGGTTATGAAGCACAACCGGAATTCTTGTTTTTCTTGGGTAAATTCGCAGCTGCAGGTTGCATGTGCTGTGTACTGCTCCTCTGTACGTGCCAGTGGTATGACAGTGATCGTAAACTCGAGAAGCTTCGCTTCCAAAAGTGGAACTGAAAGCTCCTTCACAGATTCAGCAATGTGGCGCAGCGGAGAACTCACAAATGTTATCACGGGTCATTATCATGTGTGCAGGCGAGGAGAGCTGTTCTCGGATCCATTTAGCTGTGATCTCGAGTGACTTAATAAACACTTCAAATGAGGCCTTGCCACAGTACAATACTGGTGGCTGAGTCGCTCCATCACATCTGACAACAGTGTTGCAAAACCCGCATGGGACTTGTTCAGCGACTTGTGTCATATTTGATTGCGCCGCGGGGACTTCCTCCAACGACCTTTGGTCGTTTACAGGAACGTTCAAACATTGAAAATCTGCGTAAATGACATATGAAACTTTCATCTTCCGTTGCACCGCAGTGAATTTCAAAGCATTCTTGCCAGGCTCTGACACGATCGTACGCTGCGGCTTTTCGCTGATTCCGCCGCAGTAAAAGTCATGATCGTCATGCAACTGTTGCGTGCTAAAAACAAGTAGGCAACGTCGACATGGAAACCTTTTCCCCTTTTGCTTGCTGTGTCAATACACTATTTGAGAAAGATCTTTTATCCACACGTAATGGTACCGCGCCACTGGGCCGTCCATGTTGCTAAACAATAAAAAATCAATTCTGAACCGTACATGCATGGAAGCTGTGGATAATCGAATCGGCTGAAGGTCTTTGTTCAAAGTAAACACATTAACAGCGATATCAGGGTTGAGTCGTTTAAACTTACTGATGTCAGTAACCTGTACAGGAAATTCTATGCTTCTAAACTTGAGTTCGCTCAGGTGCTGTTTATATTTTCGAGGCTGGTCTGTATGATCGCTCGCAGGATGCAACGCGGATAAGATCGCCCATTGAAAACACCGGCTGTCTTTGCTTTTCATCTTTATTACGGCTCTGAGTGGAATACACGCTGTTGTTGGAATATAACTCGACCCGCGAAAGGGCTTTTAAGGAGAAATATGAAGATGAACTTCCACGCATCTGGCAAGAGTCCATCCTGAACCTGCGTTGGTGTATTTTTCAACCTTTTCGAGATTCTTTGCAAAAGTTGTGTCGATTTAATCATTGATGGCCTCAGTGTCTTTACAGTTCAAGATTGTACGGTAACCACAGTGAAACCACGGCGTGAGATTTTAAGCACATCATTGTCTGTTGGATTGAGGCTTTCCGTGGGTTTGAGCAGCCTAATAAAGTCCGCATCAAGAACAATGTCCACCTTAAACCCGGAGGTGCCCGCGTGCTGTAATGTTGACATGATTTCCGGACGCTTGTTCGAGAAAAGCTTCACAGCGTCGTTGCCTGGCTCGTTTTCGATTGGAATAATTACCCGATAAACTTGTAATCACGAAAGCGCCTGTGCAATGTAAACTCTGGGACTTGGACTCATTGTGCTTGTGCAGCAGCCTCAATGGCAACGGTACGATTTCGGACCGCCTGGCTCGTGGAGGAATCTTGAGACTAGCATGTACTTTTGCTGCTCTTTCACGAAGCTGTCTCACGGTCGAATGCGGCACCTCTAGATAAAGTCCTAATAGCGTAAGTATACCTGCTTTTGGTGTACCTCTCGGTATTCTTGTTCCACGTTCTCGTGCGGATTTCTTAAGTTGATTTACAGTTTGCGTCACAACCAGCTGTGGTTCATCTAAGGGAAGTTGCCTTACAACCAACCATGGCTCATCTGCGAGTCATAATAGTGCAAGTATACCTGCCTTTCTCATACCGCTTGGTATCCTTATTCCGCGGTCTCGCGCAAATTGCTTGAGTTGATTTACAGTCGGCGTGCCGTATATAATGGAAAAAGATTGTCTAATTGGTTATTTACCAATAAACTTTTTTATAAACAGCAATCGATTTTGATCCGTGGCAACACCGTCTGCTTTTTTCCTTGACGACATCGTTAGCTTTTTCTTTCACTGGTGCGTTGGCAAGTCTACGCCGCCGCTCACGATAATACTCAGCGACAGATCCGCATGGTTGGCAAAGCTGATTACGCGACTTGACTCAGATACCACATTTAAGGCTTGATCGAACACCCGGGCCAATACGTAACGCGAGCAAGTGTGATTTACAACACATAATGACATGTTCTGTTCCAAAGTTCGCGTTTTTCAAGGCATACGCCTCTGCATCGATTGAGTCTCAATGCCATTGAAGTTTCTATATATAAATGCGGAAACTTGTAGTCTCTAATTGAATTTCTGGTTGCTTTATTCTTTTGTCTATATCGTCTTTCTCATATTTCCTGATTTAATTGCTTTAGTATCGGAGAGAACTCAGCATAATCCAGAGGATAATACTTTCGGACACAAATCGTACGATGCTTTTTACATAGGGTGATGTGTAATGTTACATCAGGCTCTACTAAATAACCGGCTTACCTTCGCAAGGCCAACCGAATATGTGAGGTACCTGATCAGATAAAAGTTTCTCTTAAAAATCATTGAGCCAAATTAATCCTAATATTCCGTCACTAAATGTCACATCAATTCGTACACGACCATCCTTTATTGGTTTGTATCCAAAAATGGTAAACGACTTGTCACGTTCACGCTCATGTATTTCAGCTATGGTGTATGATGCTTCATCGTTGAGCATACAGTTTTGATCATCACATAGGGCCAGCTGTGTTTCTTTTGCATCGTTGTAGATTTTTCGTATTTTTTCTCAAGGTCGGTGACCGCGGATGCCATCTGTATATTAATACTGAAGGCATTTCTCTAATTGTGGTCATCTTCGCTGTCTTCGCTGGTTGTTTCAATACCTTTGACGTCTTCTCTGGATGTTTCGCTGTATCAGCTGGACATCTCGATGTATGTGTGTCTGTCTGTGTGTGTGTATGTGTGTACATATGGATGGAGATTTCAGCTTGACGCGATCGTGTTTATAACCGTTTGATTTATCATCTTAAACTTACTCTTGAATTCTTAACCATTAATATCCATTATGGAAATTATCTTTATTTAGGGTGCTGATAATTCCAACAAGAATAAGCATTAAAAAAAAGTTTGAAGCCTCCTCTGTATTCAATTAATTGTGTGACTTGGAGGGTAAGTAACTTAATTATATTTTTTAAAAACTACTGACATGGGGCAGGAGAAGTAGGTCAGGTAATCTGTTTGCAGCAGGAATATTACTTTGATGTTTAGCAGGTGTGGGATAACTTTCAGGTGGGGTTCTTATTTTATTTTATTTATGTTCCTGTTCTTGTTGAGCGTAATTCTATTTTTGGAAATATCGAAATCCTTATATCATGAAATATCAGTGCACCGATTGTATTATCTCTTGAAGAGAAAATCTCGCTAAGAACATGTAGCCTAACTCTAATCACGTGCAAGCGCCTTTGTTATGACGTAACCAATGTAATGTGTTTTCCTGCTGGCAATGTCAAAATATGTCATACAGAAATGTTTTATAGCGTGCCGCAAATCTTTCAATAACATAAAGGACTTTCAAATTCTTTTTTGCACCTGGAAGATATTTTTACTACTTTTTTGTTGCATTGGCACCTAACAGGCTGTTCAACTGATGGATGGGATATTTTTTCAAATGAAGTGTGGGAAGAACATTTTAATACCGCGCTTGCGTGCATTTTAGACGGTGAACCATTTGAAAAGGCTAGAACTTCGTTAAAGTATTGCACAGATTATGTTTTTCTCTTTGCCATTTTATATTTTTTTAAAAATTAAATGCGGCACATCAACATATTTTAAAGATTCTTTTTCTTCTATTTTATTTTCTTTTTAAATAACTTGTATGAAGACATATATTGAATTTAAATAGTACTGTGAGACCTGTGATCAGATAGGTAGTGCTATCGCAAATTGTCTCCCTTACACGTCTATTGAACGTTTCCTGCCTGAGATCGACCATTTAAATTTCGGTTTGAGGGCGGGGGATCCTGGGATATTTGGGAGAACAAAATTCCGGACCTCAAATAGCTTGACAAAAATATTTTTCCTCCTATTTATAGCAAAAAAACCCCTATTTTATCTATTATTTAAAAAGAAAATCCTGGTTTGAAAACAAATCCCATACCCCCTCGCTCCAGAAAATTGAATGGGCGGTCACTAATCACTTTCAGTACAGTTATCGCTGTATTCCTCAAATCAAGATCCTGTGGATTTAATAGCATTAAGAATCAAGATACATAGGACACTTTGAAATTTCCGAATGCAACGTAGATTGACATCACATGGTCTCGTAAATATGCATTCAAGCGCACAAGTCTTATTCGGGTGCACACAAAATACATAATTTGTTGCCGCACCTGTCTGCCATTGACACCTTCTTAACCAACAGATACTGGACTCAGACCACCATTATTTTTCCTATATATTACATACATAATATTTCTCCAAGTTGAACTCAGAGCAACATTCCCATCACACTTGGATTACTAGGGGTGACAATGCCATTATAGACCATTACAAACACCAAGACTTGACAGCACTTGTCCAGCATAATTACGTTTAACAGCTGATCAAAAGCTACCAGGTTCAAGGTTCCGTTCCCGGGTCAATCAAAACATTGTTTGTGGTCATATCACACACTGATTTCACATTTGAACTCCCACCACACTACTTTCACAGCCACAATGAAATGTATCTCAAAATAAAGAATGATTCTTTTCCAATTATTCTATGATAAAAATCAGTTCCTGTCATGAATATTTTATAATGAATGGCACGGCCAAACAAAACCTCTAAATTTAGATATGAACTACTTAGCTGTGTACTGATCTGGAAGCATTTTATCATAGTCTGACTATAATTTTGTGCAAATTTAAGTCAAACTCTTTCATATGCATCTTACACATATTCCATCTTTACTCATCAAATCGGATTAATTTTAATCGCAGATTAGGACTTTGACAGTTGTGAAAAATTTTATAGCGTTAGTATTTAATAATGTGCAATTTTGTGACCAGATGCTTTAAAGACCCCAAAACTAAATTTGACATATCTTCTTTAATTATATAAATGTTTCAAAGCAGTAAAAAAACCTATTTTTAATATAAGATAATTTCTACTTGCAAATCAGTTTTAAATGGATAAATAGTGACAAATTTACGTTTTATGGAATTTTCAATAAAGTTTAAAATTTTAAAAACTTTGACAACATTTAAATTCAAGTTTTAGACAAATTAAACGCAAAGCTGTACACACTAAAGAAAGAGTGACAAATGTTATATAACAGCGTTATTGTGTCAGTTATTAGGAAAGATAACGGCACATTCTGATGGGACCGGCACCATGTTTTATAGCAAACATGCAAAACTTTTCAATGTCAAAAACCATTAAAGGTGCATCGCCGCAAGCCACGGGCGATAATCCTCTACAATCCTTTATCACCCGTGGCTGCCTGAGCTGAGATTTCCTCATTTTTCATGACTAGGCATAAACAAAATTACGTCATCAACAAAACAATGTAACAAATCTCCTACACATCATCAATGAAAGTGTCCATTTATCGATCGATAACTGACTGTGCTGGAAGAGAAAGTTTGATTGGCTCATTCAAGCACCGTGAAAGGTCATGTTAGGTCAAAATGGTGAGAAAAATGTACTCGAGCTAGCAGTGATTGGTTAACCAGGTTTATGCATATTCATGAGAAACGAGGAATCTCCGCAAATGCGGCCACGAGTGATAAAGGAGCGTAGCGGATTATCGCCCGTGGCTAGCGACGATGTTAAAGGGGCAAAATTAATATAAAGCTACAGTTTCAGGGCCGTTCTACCTCTTCGAACAGTGGTGTTGATCTCTCTGGCAAAGACTTAAGTGATGTCTTTGAGGTATTGTGTCACACTGTAGTAGTATGAAATAATCTTGGTGACATTTGCCGGGTAAGTTGGACATATCTTGTTGAGGTTTTGTATTATCACCTGCCTGCTGGGGACCATCAGATGTAATCCAAATATCCACATTGTTTCCAATACCAGGTCAGACCTGAAACTAGAAAATCTACGTTTCTTTAATCTCATAGATAATTATGTTGCAAGTAAAAATGAAGTGAAAATGTGTCAGACATGGGAATTTCTAAACGATATTTAGTGTGCAAAAACATGAAAAACATTGAACTTTACATAGTGTCACTCGGAAATGTGAAACAGTGAACAAGCAATAAAATGACTGTTCATACAAAAAATATATAAGGTTTCCAAAAAGTATATAATCTAGAGTATCTTGACCATTTACAGGTCAAATAACTAATGAAGAGCACCAGCTATCGAGACGTTTAAGATGGTAGGGGAGGGGTAAGGTTTAATCATCTTCACAACAATTAGTATATAACAATATACAAGGAGATTGGGTGGCAAGGTAGTAACTTAAAAGATATTACCATAAGGAAGCTAATTCAATATGCAAAATAACATTTCTGGATATTTAAAGTTAATTCAAAATGGAAATAAGATTTCTGGACATTTAAAGCTAATTCAATACGGAAATAACATTTCTGGACATTTAAAGCAAATTCAATATGGAAATAACATTTCTGGACATTTAAAGCTAATTCAATATGGAAATAACATTTCTGGACATTTAAAGCTAATTCAATATGGAAATAACATTTCTTTTCTGGATATTTAAAGCTAATTTTAATATGGAAATAACATTTCTGGATATTTAAATCAGTACCTGTTTGGTGATATGTAAATACGATTACACCCTATATCCTCAACCAAATGTGAAGATAGATGCAATTTTGACGCCATGGATTCTGAATAAGAATAAACATATATTTCTGTGTGAGATGTAACTATGTACTTTTTAAGTTTAGTTATACAAGTTTCATTCAAATTGATTTATTTGAACATTTCTGGTGCATATTTAAGAGTGTCAGCCATAGATTATTTTGTAAAATGATTAATGATAATATGATATCAATGTCTGCAACAATGCCGCACTATGGTAATCAAACCAAAATTAACTATACAAAGGAATGCATTTTATTTTAGACTTACTTTCTTTTCGTGTTTTACTACAGCTAGGTTAATATGGCATAGATAAGAATACGTTTCATACCTTTTACACATATTTTGTTTCACACAACTCATTATATGAAAGTTTCCAACGGCTTAGTAGACAGACAGAGTAGACTATACTCTATATTTGTCATCTCTATCATCTCATTAAGTACAATGTAACTGTATTTATTAATAGCTGTTGTACGCTGAATATGTATCACACTATCATGAGCACATGATTCAACTGCTTTGATCCATAATAAACAGGTTAAAACAGAGCCAATTATCGCCAGACACAAAATCAACAAAAATGACGTATTCATATATTTTTAATAAAGCCCCCACCCGACATTTAAATGAAATGAAAAGATATTAAAAATGGTGCTGTGAGAAGTGAATTGAATATGAATAATCTCACATAACTTCATAATGGGACAATTGAAATGATGCCAAACTATGACTATTTTAAAGTTTTAAAAATTTAAATTTTTCAATTATTTTTCTTTTATAATTTGAATTTAATTTTCTAAAAATATCAAATTATAATTTTTTGTTAATGTCATAAGCAGGAAGTGTGAAAATTCTCAGGTTCGTAGCTTCAATAGTGGGCTCAACATCAGAAACTGAATATGCCATGTACCCCCTGTTTCAAGAATTCCTGACAGTTTTTAGACCGCCATTACGTTTCAATCATACAAGGAATCGTAGGGATGAGAGTGCCATTACAGATCCTTGCACACACCAAGACTTGACTGCAATTTGTCCGGCATAATTGTGTTTAACAGCTGATCAAAAGCAACTAGGGTTTATGTTCCGTTTCCGGGGCTATCAAAACATGGTTTGTGACCATATCACACACTGACTTTACATGTGCACACCCGTCACACCACTTTCGCAGCTACAATCAAACGCATCTTAAAAAAGGTTGATTATTTCCCAATCATTCTATGGTAAAAACCAGTTCCTTTCACGAATCTTTCACAAAGAAGGGCACGGACAAACAAAATCTCTAAATTTAGATATAAACTACTTAGTTGGGTATTGACCTCGAATTATTTAATCCTAGTCTGACTCCAACTGCGGAAAGAAATACCCAGCACGCACCGCCTACACTGACATAATTTAGTTATGCACCGGGTTGTCAGTGTATGACTTCGGCCAATCAGGTGTCCTTTCTTATGTTGATTTCGGGTAGATTTGCATCAAAGGGGCTGAAATACTTTCCCAAACTCATATACTCCACGCCTTGACGCAGATAAATAATGTATAACGTACGGGTGATAAATTTGTTATGATAAACACAAGGGGCCGAGTCACTCATCCATGAAAACACGTACTATGTTGATTTTTAGCAAACGAATATAATGAATTTCAAGTAATTACCGAAAACTTTATCGTCGCTGTAGTGTATTGACCTTCACAGATAGGTGAGTTGTTTTGAGTTTTGCATCTCCAATAATTAATCATTTTCGACAGTTGTGTTATTTACCACAAAAAATTGTACAAACTGCTCTCCTTAAAGTTTGATCATAACATCTTGTATTTACAAACATATTTACATAAACATATTGATGGTTTAGCTCAGTCAAACTTGGTCGACTGGGAACGTCAAGAAACGCATTTTTTGATTGGTTATCTCATATTAAAACCAAAGGCCCACTTTCATAAAAAGTTTAAATTTGGGCACGTACAAAACTTAAACAGTTTTGCTTCGATACAAACTGTAAAAACCTAAGTGGAATTAAAGGCCATAATCTCTACGCTCATCCCTCCATCCCGCCCCCAAATGGAAGAAAACCCCCAGCTTGCTTTAGAACTAAGGTGAACTTCAATTAATCCACTGTAATTTACAAATAATTTGCATGCAAAAATTAGATCTGAGTACAATACTCAAGGCTATGTCATTTAATGAAAGCGTGGCCACGTGTGTGTATCCAATGAACTCAACTTGATCCCTATTGTTATTTGCTTTGACTTCTCATGCATTCAGTCAAAAAAAAATAATAGACAACATCATCATTTTATAAGATAGGTCATGAACTCTAAATCATACAGTACTGGCCTCTAGACAACCATATGAAGAAAATTAATCAAATCTTTTCTTCAATTAGTGTATTTGACAACTTGTATAGGGTTCAAGTACGGTTAAACATTGTATCTTTGACCATGCGTGGGCATACTCTCTGCATATCAAATATGGCTGTTATAATGTGCGAAATATATCGGATATTTTTTTTTTACATGAAAGCTCATTTAATGTGCTAATATGCAGCCAAGCCATGTGTGTTTCACAAGGCCAGAACTGGATTTCACCAAATTGTCTCGACATTTAAGTTAGACTTCGGTCTTTTTAAAGCGCTAATACTTCAATTTATTCGGAAAGATTGGTGGATTGTAAATACAGGTTTTAGTCCAGATTTAAGTTATGTTGGTGAAATTCAATCGCGGTCGTCTATTTGCTGAATTGTTCCAAAACTCACATTCAAGCTGAAAATTCCTACATAAGATATGATACACAGATCACATCTATGTTAATCGAATCTGGAATCTGGCAAGAAAGGAGAGGAACCAATGTCATGAAGGTCCTGTAAGTTTTATAATTTTAATTCAATTCGGAGCAAAGTAATTGCGAGTCCAAATTTCATAAGTATTATACAGAGCTGATGTTTCATATTCAAGACGTGTTGAGAACACAAAACCAGTTCGTGTGACGTAGCATGCAATCGTAGGCTAATGGTCTATACATGCACATGCCAATACAGCCTTGATGGCAATGGTCTATACATGCACATGCCAATACAGCCTTGATGGCAATGGTCTATACATGCACATGCCAATAAAGCCTTGATGGCAATGGTCTATACATGCACATGCCAATACAGCCTTGATGGCAATGTCTATACATGCACATGCCAATACAGCCTTGATGGCAATGGTCTATACATGCATATCCCAATACAGCCTTGATGGCTATGGTTTATATATGCATATCCCAATACATCCTTGATGGCTATGGTCTATACATGCATATCCCAATACAGCCTTGATGGCTATGGTCTATACATGCATATCCCAATACAGCCTTGATGGCTATGGTCTTAATTATCGATTCCTGTGAGATGACATGAGCTCTAAAAAAGTAACACGTAGGCCATAGACGAACTAGTCAAGTCGTTTAATCAGCTGCAGTTTTTATAGGAAATAAATTCATCCAAAACGAAAATGCAGTGATTGATGATGACTTTAAAATACAATACCCAGTGCTGGATTACCCAATAGGCAGACTAAGCACGTGCTTAAGGCACCAACAAATCAGGGGCACAAAAAAAAAAAAGAGAAATTACGGGGGTTTTTTTTAATTACATGGGGGGGGGGGGGGCTCTAAAGGTCTTAATCCGGCCCTGACAATACCTCTACGGTAATTAACGTTAAACTAGCTCTCGGAACGATCAAGACAAGTACAGATATTTGTTTGTTTATTTTGTGATATTTATTTTCGTTTAATTAACTTTGTTGATTTGCTCAAGACTTTCAGTATTTGTATTTTGTATCTATATATTTTAACTCACGTTTTTTTCTTTTATTTCGTTGTCTATTCATTGACACTTTTTTATAGACTGATTATCTTCTACTGGAATTCTAGTTTTTGTGATAATTTTTTTATATTGTTACATTAGTCAACTGTTCTACCTGTTATCATCACTATACCACTAGGTAATACAAATATTCCATCGCCATTACAGGCATAGTTTAGTCTAACTTTTAATATATTGCTGAAATCTCATTTGAATCATAGCCTTCCTCACCTAAAATTAGTTTTTCAAACAACGTTTTTTTTTACAGTGTCTTGGACAGTTGAAACAAATTGAGTTATTGATATTCTATTTTGAGTACATGTCACATTATCACATAAAATCTGTTACTGTGGTTTTAACAATACCTTCTTCTATTAGTCCGTTGCTATCTTTCAGAAATAAATAAGTTCATCCTATTTTGTCAACATCTGTCAACGTTTAATAATTTCATCCGCTGTCATTTTCCTCAGTATTTAAATGTTTCAGCGCCGTATTTATAATCACATCTGTAAGCATCTGTTGCATTAGCTTGTCATTGGAGTAGCAAAAAAGTCTGCCCCCCCCCCCGCAAAACTGAATTCAGGGGCCCCCTCCCAATAAAAAAAGTTGTTTGATCGGAATTTTGGGATTTCGCCCCACCCACCTCCCCACCCCAATTCCTTTTCCGCAGTTAAGGGGGTCGCTTGGGTGGTTGCTACGCCACTGTAACTGGTGTAGATTTTCCAATAAACTGATGTAAAATGAGGATTATTAAAGTTATTATTAAGGTTATGTTAAATTGTTTCAGATCTATGTTGTTATTGTTTGGATTAAAATCTTGATCATCAGGTAACGGTATTGACCATTCAGACAACAGTTTTCATATCTGACAGTAAACGTGAAACCTGTATATTGATTTTACTAACTCAGGTATACTTGGAACAGTTAAATGCCAATATAACATTCCGCATCCAACTGTTGTCATCCATACTGCCCAGTTTAATTGATTTTGTCAAAATATTCATATCACACATCTGTGTAGTCGATTTTTATCTCTTATATTTGTGTAATGTCATTATTAACTGAAGAATAAAAACTCAGCTGCAGATCAAGGATAAGACAAATGAGTAGCAACCGCCCAAGCAATCCACGCAAGTGTGTGTGTGTGTGTGTGTGTGTGTGTATGTGTGGGGGGAGGGGAGGCGGGCAGAATTTCTTGCTACGACACTTGGATAAGGTGCTGTACTTTGAAGTTAAAAAAAAAAAATCTTAAGTCTATTATTTACTTTCTTTATTTAAATGTTACAAATTTTCACAAACCAGGCAAGCAACCTCAATTCAGTTCTCTCTCTCTCTCTCGCTCTCGCTCTCTCTCTCTCTCTCTCGCTCTCTCTCTCTCTCTCTCTCTCTCTCTCTCTCTCTCTCTCTCTCTCTCTCTCTCTCTCTCTCTGCGTGTGCTAGTGTTTGAATATAAAGCGAAAAAGGAATGTCCTGATTAGATATAATGAAAATAACTAGATATATCTACACATACAGTAGGCTTAATAACAAATTATAGGACCATACAACTATATTCGTGCGTTGAAAAGGAGATTTCACGTTTTGTGTAAGGAAAACATCAGAAACTTAAGAGGGATAGACAAGATCTTAAAAAAGAACGAACAATGAATTTTTTGAAGGATATGGTTATTACTGAGTTGAGCTCACGACCCTTAATCTAACGAAAACAGTGGTCCGCGTGAAGGGATGTGAATATTATTTTTGTTTAAATTTTACATATCTTGAGGCATTTTTTTTAATTGGGGTGAAGTACATAAAGGTAAAACACTATCCCCGCACACATTATCTATCCCCGTACAAAGTATCTCGAAGCAGTTTTTAATTATGGTGAATTACAAAGACAGAAAACACTAGCCCTGTGCACGTTAGGATCTGATTTCAAACTCGTTCTCACCTTTTTTACGGTAGGTCATTGTGTTGTCCTTTGCATCGTAGAGGTTACAAAGAAGCACTCCATAAGATCATGTTTAATTCATCTTATTAATAATGTATCATCAACAAATCAAATGCGTCCTTCAATTTAATAACAAATCGAGCGTTGGTGTCCCATTTATCGTTGCCCTACAGTGACTCTGCGGCACATTCGATTTAAGGTCATTGGCCTAACGTAATTTACAAAATCAAGGATTGCCACCTGGTGCAATTTCTGAGATGTAACTCAATATAATTTACAACTTACCATAACTGGAGTTCTGACAAAATATGCCATTGTTTACAAATAACAAAAAATATATAAAAGAAATTATATGAATTCGCTTTATTAATAATTTGTAGCCTGACTTTCATTTTCATCTGAAAGCGCAGCGATTTAAAGATCTGATACAAAAGGACGCATTGCGTGTTTGTAGGCTAAGTGTTATTGTTTGTTATAGGTAAATGCCAAGCCACTTTCTGTGTCACTTTTGACTGTGGTAAAATGATAAGTACTTAAGAAACACTGCTGGAGGACGACAGTCAGGGATCTTATAAAATGTGCCCGTTTCTTAATATATATTCTTGCATTTGCCATTACTCTTCCTTTGATGATAATGATTTTATTCAAATGTTAATGGCATTCAAATGTTAATGGCAAGGGGAGGGCTGTTCTTTACGATCTAATGTCAAGATTTTCAATGTACAGGTTAATAAACCGTCCAGATCCATAGGCGTTTTTCATTTATACTTTTCATTTTCAGCGCTCATCACGAAAATAATTAATTGGTACATAGGCCATTCAAAAATTCAGTTTATCAGAGTTAGAGAGTAATGACAATAAAATTCATGTATCCAGTGTCATGTTTTTACTTCATTTCCGAACTGCACAAAGGGTGATTTTTAAAGACAATTTTTGTTAAGATTTTATAAATATATTAATTTTACTCATACATTAAGAATCTTTTGCTAAATTATTTTCAGATATATAAGTCTTTACACCATCTTCTCTAATAAAACTTTTTATATCTAGTGGCGACAAACTTGTTTTTTTAATCTTGTATAATCGCGTTCTATGCATTTTTAATATAATACTTATAATTTTTCATCTCAACTCTTTCAAATAATACTTTAATTTTGTTTGTTTTTTTTTGACAACTGGCCTTGAAATCCCATCGGATTTATTGATCTTATTAGTATCATCAACCATAACGAATACATCATAGGTATTAATCCAGCAAATTCTTTTATTGACTTTCCGGTGCACTCATCCTTAAATTTACGGACAACATTTTTATTAACTAAACTATGTCAAGGATGATCAATGGGATCATCGCTTATAGCATACATTGTAATATTCTTTCTTTATATCATCATAAATATATTTTGTTTTAAATTCCAACAGCAAACTATTTGTATATGTGCAAAGTAAATCAACGTTTTCCCATATTCAGCCTTTAAATAGTTATAATAAAATTCATACATAAGTAATTTAGATAAATCTAATGTTGCTTGGCCAAAATAAATTTGTCTGTTTAATAATAATTTTGATTTAATACTATGAACTGCTGAAATGGCACCGTCAAATATTTTTTCTTGATTTAAATCCAGGGTCTACTTCTAGTCTTCTAATTTTTATCAGTTTTACTTGGCCTGACTAACTAACTCCATATTAATTATTTTTCTTAGATTCTCCATATTTTTCCCAAATACTGAGTTATTCAGTAACTTAAGAAAACAAAAATAATTTAAAATTCATTTTTGAATTGTGCTCTCATATTAGTATTAAATAAAATATATGGAGCCATCCATTTTTCCTGCTTAAACTGTTACATCCTATACACCTTTGTTACTTTTATCGCAAAGCTGGTGTATAGTTTTAAATTTCTATAATGAACTATGTATTCTTGTTCATTAAAGTTTGGGATGAATTTATTACCAGTAATTGTTTTACTTTTAAGATCTTCCGTCAATTTAATATGATAGTTGCTCAAACATTCCTCTTGAAGAGTCAATATTTCAGATGCTAATGAATAACTATTATGTTCATCATGTATAGCATCAGGGTGGTCTGGATCAACTTCTAATATATAACCTTTTTTAGAACCATGGGGAATATTGTCTGGAAATTTCTCTGGTAAAATCCACTTAAAAATCATTTTCAGTGCTCATCACGAAAATAATTAATTGGTACATAGGCCATTCAAAAATTCATTTTATCAGAGTTAGAGAGTAATGACAATAAAATTCATGTATCCAGTGTCATGTTTTTACTTCATTTCCGAACTGCACAAACATCCACTTAAATTCATAGACTGGTAATCGTTGCATCATTGCCCACTCATAAAGATTGAATGTGTTTAGATACATAATGCAGTTATTTGGTTTGTTTTTATTTTAATCACTAATCATAGGATTATTAGCTTTAGCATATCTTTGTGACATCGTTGATATACCACCTCTTAATTCCTTTTCAACAAACAAATGCATATCAATGTCAGTTAATAATTCTAATCCAACTTTTGAGTTTTTTGTAATGCATCCCAAGACATACCAGGACTGGTAAAATAATGGGCCGAATCTAAGCTTAAATGTTTTATAGATAAACTTCTAAAATGTTCAAAAACATCAGCAAATAATAGAACATCTGTGTTTAAATATAAAATGTTCAAAAACATCAGCAAATAATAGAACATCTGTGTTTAAATATAAAATGTTCAAAAACATCAGCAAATAATAGAACATCTGTGTTTAAATATAAAATGTTCAAAAACATCAGCAAATAATAGAACATCTGAGTTTAAATATAACATGTTCAAAAACATCAGCAAATAATAGAACATCTGTGTTTAAATATAAAATGATCAAAAACATCAGCAAATAATAGAACATCTGTGCTTAAATATAGATCCTGATATTGACCAATGTTATTTATTTTGCATATTTTCCAAACTTTATGAGCATGAGAATAGTTATCATCTGAAATTCCTGATTTATTTAATAATGAGTAAAACGAATTTGTTTTCTGGAAGTTTAGTTTCTTCAAATCGTTACCAACTATCAGTATAGTTATTGGGATAAATGCCCTTTTTAGTTAATAATTCAATTTTTTCTTGATCAGTAAATTTACTTGCTATCTTAAAATTCTCTTTACGTAGATTAGATGATAGTTTATCTGAACTGCTATTAATGAATTGTAAAGAATCAATAAATTTTAGTGGTCCAATACCAAAATGTCATATTTTTTTCCATATTATCCAGTATGCATGTTAGTCTCCAATGAGATTTTGCAATAGCTGACGTTATCAGGTGCCCGTCATATCCTTTAAGATTGTAAAATACTACAGGAACTCTTGTACTGTTTGGGGATATTTCAAGTTTTAAGTTGCAGTTTGTATGTGCAGAACCATGATATATACCAGTAATATGAACATGATCCCCAACCTTACCATCACTTAATTTATTATCACAGGTATGACGAATAGTTTCACCTCTAAAGTTAGTCTTATCTTCATCTAACATTATTATATTAGATGGATGTTTGAAATCATATTTTTTTAATAAATTTCAATATCTAATTCAAAATGGAATTTTTCAACAGCATTTTCTTCACGATATAATGCTCTATTTATTATCTTTCCTTATCACATATAACAGCAACATATGAACATATGCCTGGTCTGTAACTTGCTTTGTGCTACTTCCCTTATCCATATGAACTTTTTTTTAAAGTTTAAAAATCAGCGTAAATTGTAAATAGGTCTTAAATCTGAGTTTTATAATTGGTGAATTTTAAAATATTTTCCCTTTTTCTGGTTATACTGTACGCTGTCATTTTGATTCTATAACTTCGCGATCTGTAATATGTGTTTCCAGAAGTTTTTCACTGCTAAACATAGGCAGAGATTTTTTTTTTACATAAATATTGTTTGCCCTTATGTTGCGATGGTTATATACTAGCATGGAGATACTTAATGATTTTTATTATTTTCTGTTATTAGGAACAGATCTGTATTATTTCTTTTCCTTCAAACTTTTGAGTGGATACAACCCTGCATTCCAACCAAAAACCTTAATCGATATTTCATTATTTAATTTTTCAATTTAGGAACATCGTCTAATGAAATAGGGAGTTTAGTCTTATCAAAGTTTAATTTACCAATATACACTTTATACTTAAATGTTCTTTCGGCGTCACGGTCTGCCAGATATAATGCTGCTAAAGCAGACAGTTAAAAACACCTATTATCATTATTCATAATATTAATACATCCTTTCTTTGCTGCTATAATATTTGGCAGCATAATGAGCTGTTTCCTTTTTTTAGGGAATATTTTGAGATACGAAGCTCAATATATTCAATGTATTCAAGCCGACAACCAGCACCTCGTTTCTGGAAATTGTCAATACCTTTTTCAAATGAAGAAAATATAATATTCGAACTAATATTAATATTATCTCTGTTAAGTAAAATGGCTGCCTCATCGGTAAAAGGTAAAATATAGGTCTAAAATCTCATTTGTGTGCAGAAACAGTCCCCTACGAAAGGCTATTGGTAATCTAATGTTGTATTTTATTTCATTTTTTTTAGATAACTCCTCTTTTGGGGTAATTATAATTGGTTCTTTCGTATCTGTTTAAATTGTATGCACATTTTTATTATTAATGTAGTTGTCATGCACAATTGCAATATAATCAGCATATGTATCCTTTCGAAACGTTTCTTTAAAATTAAATTTAGGGGACATTTTTGCTAGTTCTAGGTCCGTTTACTCATCTGGTCTTACCTCTTTTGATCTGGATTGATCGTATTTGGCGTTGGTGCTGGTGTTTGTTTTTGGTACCGCTATAAATAGAAGACCAAATCAATTAGATATTTTTGACATCACAGTCTCGAAGTATGAAGGAAGAGATGCAATGCAATGTATTATTTAACATAGGCTTGGATGACTACTATATTTTATAAAACAAGATGTAGAAGCAACAATAATTCGTGTATGTACGGTTAACAAAGTAGTTTCTGAATCAAAAATATGTTTATACTGGGAAAATATGATCGTGATTTTGAAGAAACAGTTTTGTCTACCGTGAAATGATCCCAAGATCAAAATCACACTTAGTAATTTTACATAAAAATAGTGATTATGTTGAAATTCAATTACTGGAATTAAAAATATATTTTTAGAAATGTAATTCAATACCTATGGCATATCATCAATTGATCATGACGCATATTTAGATGTTGTAAACGGCTGAAATATTGTTAACATAAAATTTAAGAAAAAACAAAACATTAGCAACACCGTCATCTTTTTACTGAAAAAAGTCTCAAAATATTATCTTGTAGAAACCATAGATGCTGTGAAAAAGTAACAACAAAGTCTTGCCTAGAGTGTACAAAAAGCAACGATATTGAAAAGCTAATGTCAACTCCACCTATAGAAGAAAATCTAGACTCAGGTTGTTCCAACATTAGAGTATTGCCTGCCACATACATAATACAGTTTGTATGAAGAAAAACAGAAATCTACACCTTGTGCAAACTTTCTTGGATAGTGTTTGTGTGATTATGATGGAAGGCATTTCAGTAATTGGCAAATTCTTAATACAATTACAGTGAAAGTTGTCAAAATCCTCTTTAATATGGAAAGGTAGCTTTGAAGAAACAACGATAATGAAAACTGGGACTAATGCTAAATTTGAGTTTATGCTTTTATTTTTTCATCTGACATAATAATATAAATGTTAATTAGTACAACAAGTAATATTACAGAATTACATGATTAGTTAACGCAAGTGTGTTCTCCGTACAGAATAAGCTAAGGAATATATATATATATATATATATATATATATATATATATATATATATATATATATATATATATATATATATATATATATATAAAGCAACTATAAAGATAACAACATTGATGGGGAACGTCGTCTATAGCGATGATACCTGCAATTCCAATATTTTTGATAATATTGAGTGTTATTCCTGTGATAGCAATATCAATATATAGAGCATTAAAATTCATTGATAAAAGATCAAAATTAAAATTAAATCACCGATTCAAGGGATTATTGATGCATGTAAAATCCATTTACTATAGTTATGAAAAAAATGCATAAATTATGTGTATACATTTTTTTAAAAATCAAATCGAGTGAAAACTATGTAAAACCCTTAAAAATATGTAAAATCTTACAAATATGTAAAATCTTACATATATGTAAAATCTTACAAATATGTAAAACCTTAAAAATATGTAAAATCTTACAAATATGTAAAATCTTACAAATATTTAAAATCTTACAAATATGTACAATCTTACAAATATGTACAATCTTACAAATATGTAAAATCTTACAAATATTTAAAATCTTACAAATATGTACAATCTTACAAATATGTAAAATCTTACAAATATTTGAAATCTTACAAATATTTAAAATCTTACAAGCTCAATCGTTATGAGGAAGACCAGACTTAGTTTTATATAATTAGCTATTTTAATGTAAATAATCATTTTTTTATATTAATAATAAGGAAGACAAAAATACCAAACACCACTTCTTGTTGCCTGATTGTCATTACCTTATCGTTGGAAGCACGCGCCGAGGAAACACAAATTTATTAATGAACCTATTACTTAAATATCTTAATTATGAAAAATTTACTTTATATACCATCAATAATACCAATGCATATTGTATCATGTTGGAAGAACTATTTGATACCATAGAAGAATAAACAGACCCCAAAATCATTACTATACTCACACGTAAAACTGTTATCCCCATAGAAGAAATGGATGACGACACAGATGAAATAATCGTGTTTGATTATATAAAAATTGACAAAACTAATATCAACACAATTAAAAAATACTTTAGTTTGAGTCGCAGTAAAAATTGTATTTTTATATATTTTACTCAGCCTTATTATCAAAATACATCCGCCCAAACACAGAAGTCTTGCTGGAAGTGTACTTTCGAAGAACTCTCTGTAATATCTGACGACAGGATGAAGAGAAGAACACACACTTAAGGACATGTATAAGCTTACTTTTACAATTAAAATACAAAAACATATCTGAGACTGACATTAATGGTATATGGAGTCAAGTGGGATTTGGAATTTGTAATACTATTTTTTCGTTTTTGTCGTCTTTGTGGCAGATTTGTTTTTCCAGTTTGTTACAAATTTACCTTTTAGTACCCTTGATTTAGTGCATTGACTGGCCTTAGCTTACCCAATGTCGGGTTCACTTCTTTACAAATATTGCTTTGGATAGAAAACCTCTTGTGTGTGCCACACCAGAGAGAGAGAGAGAGAGAGTACCATATTCCAGACCCCCTAAAACACTGTAAGTACGATCAAAACGAAATACCCCAGAGCCTTTATTTTGCCTCTAGCTGACCGCCTACACAAATCTTTTCCTTGAACATGCCTGGAGCAATTAGTCCATTCGTGTAATCTGGCTTAGCAATCGTGGGTGGTATCGCGTTTAGAAACAAAATTGTAAAAATGCCTGAGTTCAAGAACTCGTCAGTCAAGGACCACTGTATTCCTTAAAAAATGTCCTTGAGGCAGATGCTATAAATGAGATTTAAGACAAGTTTATATATATATATATATATATATATATATATATATATATATATATATATATATATATATATATATATATATATATATATATATAGAGAGAGAGAGAGAGAGAGAGAGAGAGAGAGAATTCAAACTTTCTGTTCGAGTTCGAAAACTGGAAAACTAAAGTACATTGAAGTTGTGCATCTTACATGGAGTGTTTTTATCACGAAAAGAATCATTTACCTGTTATCTCTCTGTCTGTCTGTCTGTCTGTCTGTCTCTCTCTCTCTCTCTCTCTCTCTCTCTCTCTCTCTCTCTCTCTCTCTTGTATAGCAATAGTTGTGACATTTTACCATTACATTAAACGTAAAACGATAGAATTTTGTGCCAAGCCAAATAATGGCAGAGTGAGAGATAGAAAGTAAAATTTTCTGTTCAAGTTTGAAAACGGCAAAGCAAAAATACATTGAAGTTGTGAATTGTACATGGAGTATATGGGCTTGTTAAAAAAAAAAGTTTTTTTTTACGTAAAAGTTTGTTTTGGTATCTTATTAATGTTAAATAAAACAAATCTATGGGAAAATAAATAAAAATAATTTATGCTGGTGTCGGTACCGAAACACAAACAGAATCTGTGTTGAGGTTGAAATCGAGACAAGAAAATCCATGTGTCGGGATTCAAATGTAAATCTTCTGCTCATTATTTGTCTTCTGCGTGGTCAAACGGATAAAAAGTATTATCCAAATAGTATAAAGGGTATGTATGGGGCCCTTTGGACCACTATAGTGCTTATGGAATTTTAGCAATATGGTTTGTGACACTATTTAGCTTTTGGAAAAATTTAACACTGGGAGTCACTATAGGGCATAATGGGAATTTAACATAGATATACTGACCTGCACCACCATATACTAACAAATATCCAGTGATCTACTATCCAACACCCTACACCTACTATCCAACACGGCGCTTTAAGTGACCAACACCCAGTTATCTACTATCCAACACCCACACTATACCATCAGCACACCGTTGGACTGACCAATACTCAGCCATCTACTATTCAACACAACAGATTTACTACCCAACACGCTGTTGGAGTGACCAATACCTCACACCCACTAACCAAGGGTAGGACTTAAAAGAAGGGGAATTAAATTTTATTTTGGATTCTAAAATGTTACTTTCATTTTTAGCTTTTTTAATTTTCATTTTGGATTCTAATTTTGGGTTTCAATGTTTAAAATTTCACTTTAAGTGTCATTTTTTGTTTTAATTTTTAATTCTAATTTAATTTTAATTTTTAATCTTTAATTGTTAATTTTTAAAAATTTAGTTATTTCAATTCTCATTTTCAATTTTAGTTTTTCAGCTTTTCATTTTGAAATTTGGTTTTTAAGCTTTTCAGTTTTTAATTTTTTTATTCTTGATTTTCATTGTTAAATTTTTTTTTTATTTTCGAATTTTCCATCTTGTAATATTTAATTTCAGTTAGGATTTATCAATTTTAATTTTAAATTTTTCAACTTTCATTTTCATTTTCAAATTTTATGTTTAAGATTTAACATTTTTAGTTTTCATATTTAATTTTTATTTCAAATATAGTTTGGCAAATTTAGCTTTTTTAATTTTCTTTTTCAATTTTTTTAAAATTTTCAATTCTTAATTTTAACTTTTATTTGTAATTTTTAATTTAAAATATAGTTTCTTCAATTATCACTTTCAATTTTCGTTTTCAAAAAGACTACAATTTTTGAATTTTCATTTTCAATTTTCATTTTCAAATATGTTATTTTAAATGTTCAATTTAAAATTATATTTTACATTTTCTTTTTCAATTTTGGTTTTTCAATTTTCATTTTCAATGTTTAATTTTAAATTTTCATTTGCAAATTTGGTCTTTTAGATTTTATCTTTTACTTTTCATTTTAATTTTCTTTTTCAAATGTTTTTAAATTTCATTTTCTTAATTTTCATTTTAATTTTCGTTTTCAAATTTGGTTTTTGAATGCTGATTTATTAATTTTCATTTTCAATTTTATGGTGGTGCATAAACCATTTTTAACGACAAAAATATTGATATTTGTTAGTTAGAGATATGTAGTCCAGAATATTACTCTAACCACTAATTATGCTGCTCTCATCAATGCTTATTAGGATATTGAGAACCTTATTGCAGCACCAATTCGAACCAGGTCTGCTTTTATGGCTCGAGCGAACACGCTACATATAACGAAATTTCAGATGACTATTGCAATTCCACAACACAGCCGCAACAGCAACAACAACAACAACAGCAACAATTATTATTATTATTATTATTATTAGTAGTAGTAGTAGTAGTAGTAGTAGCAGCAGCAGCAGTAGTAGTAACAGAATCAGAAATTTCGTATATGTAGAGTGAACGCTCAAGCCATAAAAGCAGACATGGTTCGGAAAAATATAAAATGAAAATTGAGCAAAACAAAATGAAAATGAAAATTGAAAATGCATAACTTCTATGTACTTTACTTTTTACCGTGTTCAAACTCGAACATCTGGCAGTAAACTCTTAGCTTCACACTAAATTCTGACTTAGTTTGAATATGTGGCAAATTTAAAGGTAGACCTGAATGCTATATACTACAAATCGAGAATCTTAATTTGTTAAACATTTCACGTGCACTGCGAAGACTTGACGCAGATTTATTCACTGGATTAGGAGATAATTATTTAATTGCCACCAAAATACGACCTCCACAGAAACAGCCGAGCGACTCTTTGTAAAGAACCCAATACGCTTGCGCGAGCTTATGACGTCACTAGAGGAACCCAAATTGGCTATTAGCATGACTTATTGGTGTCACAGTCAACGATAGTACCAATAAAATTTTGTTAGGTTTGCAGTAGTGTTTAAATGATGTGTATATTTCCATTAAGTACGGTGGACTGTCTCTGACATCTATTTTCATTAGAAAGCTCGCTGATCTTTACGATTAGCACCGACTTGCATGTCAAAATCTTGCATGTCAAAATCTTGCAAGAATCGCCAAAAAGTGACTGTATATGTTTCTGAATCATTTTCTTCGACAAAAAAGACGTGCAAATCTTTTGCGGAATAGTGGTAGCCGTATAACAAGTAAAGAATCAGTCGTCTTTATGTCGATTACATATTTGGACACAATAATAATAATAAAAATAATAATAATAATAATTTCAAAAGACTTATATATTCAGTACATCTGAGTTTATGTGTCATTTGTATTACACGAAACCATATAAATTGGAGGGTAGTATTCAATAGTATTCAATAGCCCCAATCGTACTCCAGCAGTTAATAGTGGAAGTTTGATAATTTATTAATAATTGTCCGTAAATACTGAGTTAAATTTATTACTAAATGATTAAAAAATGTTGGGGAAATAGCGATTTCTGTGTAGGGGACACTGGACCGCCAGTCTAACAGTGCCTTGTATTCATCTTTTGATGTAGTAGTCTGTCTTTGGCAGTTCTTCTACATAGCTCTCTCTCTCTCTCTCTCTCTCTCTCTCTCTCTCTCTCTCTCTCTCTCTCTCTCTCTCTGAGAGAGGAATGTGAGGATTCAGTAAATTGTATTTTCGGTTTATTTTTACCTGATAATAAAATTGATTGCTTCTGATATAATATTTGTGAGGTTGAAACTGCGAGCACTCACTCATTTAGACCCCTACTTTAATCCTTTTCATTTTCTATTTGTTCCCTCCTTGTCTTCGCTATTCTTTTACATCCTTTCCCAACCATGGTTAATTCAAAATAATGAATTTCACTTTTAGCTGTAACTCGGTATGCTTCAGCGCATTTTTCAGCGACTGCTCACAACTTATTTCTCTCCTTAATGTTGTGACTAAAACTTATGTGGGTTTTTTTTATTTTTTTATTTATTTTTTTTTTGGGGGGGGGGGTGTTTTTCGTAATATCCGTTTAAATATATTAATATACGTGTAGCTAAGAACATCTTCGCCAATAAAGGGACTTTAATATCGATGCGTCTGCGTCACACAGACATGCGTACAAAAAGAATAATTTTTAACCAAAGGCGTGCATATGAAGAGAACCACGTTTTACAAGGAGAAAATGATCACGCATTTTTATTATATAACAGCTGCATATGAAACTTACTAATCCAATATCTGGTATTGTTGATATAGTTTGTTTAGGTGGGGGGTTGGGGTTGGGGTGGGTGGTGAAAATTGCATGTATTGTGAAAATATGAGTACAGATTAACACGTCTTCAGCAATCGTGAGCAGTCCTAACGTCTGTCTGTCTCTCTCTCTCTCCTGCAAAAGAATTCGACGATTTGATACATGGCATTTTAATCTGAGGTTTAGCTTGTTAAGAAATTTCTTGTTGATGATGTTATATTTTTCGTGATGTTAAGACGGTGAAGACATACTCATACTGCTACATCCACCAACGATACACCTCCTTCCCATGATGCAATCAGAAAACATTATATGAAAATATAAGAACCATATTCCTTACCCTCTAAAACGCTTTAAACCCTTTCAAACACTATAAACACCATCAAACTCATGACTTCAACGTATATCATTCCAGACCCTCTGTATCACTATGAGTACCATATTCCAGACCCCATAAAACACTGTTAAGTACGATCAAAACGAAATACCCCAGAGCCTTTATTTTGCCTCTAGCTGACCGCCTACACAAATCTTTTCCTTTAACATGCCTGGAGCAATTAATCCATTCGTGTAATCTGGCTTAGCAATCGTAGGTGGTATCGCGTTTTTAAAAAAAATAAAAAAATATCTGAGTTCAAGAACTCGTCAGTCAAGGACCACTGTATTCCTTGAAAATTGTTCTTGAGGCAGATGCTATAAATGAGATTTAAGACAAGTTTTTATATATATATATATATATATATATATATATATATATATATATATATATATATATATATATATAGAATATAATATATATATATATATAGAGAGAGAGACGCCTACACAGCTAGGGGTAAAGTAGATCTGAGATGGAAAATTTATTTTTGTTGCTTACAAATACGTTGTTATAAACACTTAACGAGTCAACGAACTTCCATTCGCTTGGTCCTTACCGAGTTTCTATCTAGGTTTTTAAATTGTCGTGTATTAGTTGATATCTAATGTAAGTAACGTTTGTACTAATATAAACACGCAACTAAAAATAGACTATATTGTAATTGCTGAAGTCCGCGTGTGGTTTCCGCTATAGTTTTTCGGACAAAGGTTCCAGTGAAGTGTATATTAAAGACACTGTCGGGTTAAAGAAAGTGTCATCAGAATCTAGTTTTGAACAAAACAAATAAAGGTACAAGCACATCCGTTTGTTCAAAGCGTAGATAACATATAAATTGAATCACAGTATGGGAATACATTGATTGTACCTCATGAAATTTCAATATTGTACATTTTATTTTTCGGAATGCATAGAAAGTGTATCACTTTTATTACAACAAAGTCAATAGACAATATTGATTGTCAGTTGTAATTGTGTCAACTATATAAATTATGGTTTATAGTTTATAAAATAAAAACTATCAAAGAACCATTCAAAACCAATAAAAAAAGGTATAAACGCAATTTTCATCTATTTTTTCCTAAAAGGCTAATTCCCAAATATGATATATACTTTGTGTATCTCTACACAGAAACGTTATACATCTTTTATTTTAATAATTATAAAAATAATAATAATAGCAACAACAACAACAATAATAATAATAATAATAATAATAATAATAATAGTAGTAGTAATAATAATCGTAGATATTTTAATAATAATAATAATAATAATATTAACAACAACAACAACAAGATTCTCACTTTATGTTTGGTATATTCTCGTAAATAAGATTCACCATGAAATTTCAAACATTTCACAAAAGTTTATTTTTTCTTGTAAGTGTCTTGCTTTGAATTTCTTAGAAAAATGGGTTCTTCTGCTTCTTTGTCCTCTGTTTCTGAACTTTCTTTTTCTCCTCCTTTCTCTCTTTCATCATTTTCATTTTGTAGGACACTCTGAAGGCCAATGTCCTTGCTCGTGACACACAAGACATTCATCTTGGCTTTTGTCTCAGAACATCTATTCTCCTTTCTTAGGATAAGGGGGCTCCTTTTCTTTAACGTTGTGGGCATTCTGGAACCCAATGTCCTTTCTCTTGACAGATATAACAGGTATCTTCACTTTTATCTCGAGAGGAGCTGTGGCTTTATACAGAGTCTAAAGAGCTCTTTTCCTCTCTGGAACAACACATTTTTTCCCGAATTATGTAACGTTTGTTTGAGTCTCCGTTTACTGATGAGCACATTTTGGATGAATCATTTTCATTACGTCAGTGCAGCATTTTGTAAAGCATTCAATCATTTGAAGACAATATGATTCAAGACGTGTGCCACAGTACGAAATACCAATTTGAACATTCTCCCTAAACCATGTCCTCGTTGTTAAACTACTCCTCGGTAGACGGGATACATGAGTTACAACTCAGTCGAGAATCGTTTTCGAAAATGTAGTTTCATGGAGACTTTTTCTTTGGAGAATATCATATCTTGTTTGAGATTTCCTCGTATACCAATCAATATTCACACTGATAGGAAGATAACTGGGATGCACAAATTCTCGGTTCATATTAAGCAGCTATTGAAGAATTTACTTTAAAATGAATCACTCTCAGCAATGGAGCACCTGTTTCCCACCACGTTGCACTTCAACAACATCGAAGCACACAAACATCAAATTGATTCCTTCGTTCAATTCGATCATGTATTGAGAATACCTGTTGAATTTGTTGTTGCTGATGATGCCTCTTGTTGAAGTGAGGTCTGTGTTTCTACCCAGACTAGCAAACCCAACTTGGAGAAAATTTTACGGACAGAGTATTGCTGTCGAAAAAAAATCATTTGAAAACGATGATAGGGTGGATGGTACTCTATCAGTACACGCCTGTTTGTTTTCTCGAGTGCCTTGCGAAACTACTAGTTGAAGACATTCCAAATCGTATCGTAGAGATGCTGAGCATTAAAACAATATCCTGCACGAATTTTCATGTCATACAAATTCAATCGGGTATTGGCTGTCGCTGGTGTTTTGTTTTCGTAGTAGCCAGGATCATTTTTTGGCCAAGTGTTCTTTCACTTGTTCGTTGAGTATTTCTAGGACAAAAGTGGTTCGATCCGCGGCAATGTTCAAGACTTGAGTGAGATGAATGATTTCTACCAAAGTCACTTCTCAATGAGCTTCGTTGTCCAGCTGTACAGCTTGAGGTAATTTTGCCGTGAAGCAACACAACGTGTTGTTGTGAAACACATCCAGAGAATTGTCACTCGGTAAAGTAAAATAAAATTCAATATTCATAGTTCAATAGCTCTTGTCTCCTGGGGTGAAAAGATGTTCATCCAACGGTTCCAAGGGTTTCTGTGACTTTTACTCTTCTGGTTGTGGAAAATGTTACTACCTTTGTCGTTGTGGTTGCCACTGTTGGTATATTTCATAGAGAGATTGGGAAGCAGATAACCAATACAACTGCTGAGTAAAACAGTCCACATTTGCTTATCCTGAGGTTGTAAACTCAAGTTCCCAATAGCCGCTCCAATCCCACAATACATCACAAAGATCTGACAGAGAAAGAGCATTTGACTTTTAGGGACACATTCTCTACACTCACTGTTGCTGTTGTTCTTTTTGTTTCTGTAGACCCTGACGTTACGAAGTGGACGAAGATGACACAGTGTTTAAAGACAAGTTCATGAATTCTGCTTTTTATAGTTAATGAGTTGCGATATTTCTATCCAAGAATCGAAACTGGATGGATATCTTTAACAACAGAAACTGGATGGATATCCTTAACAACAGAAACTGGATGGATATCCTTAACAACGGGCTTGACTTCTTTGATGCGACGTTTTCCCACTATGCGTGTTCTTTGGTCGAGAATGCGTTCGATATTGTACACGTCGTTGATTTTCTTGGTCACTCCTTGTAACTCAGACAAGGTTCCTTTTAATACTTCTCCGTTCATATCTTCCAATTTATAGATAAGCGGGTAACGTCCACGTACCTGTCCTGTGGCACGAAACAATTCTGTCGCCCACTTCGTTAAATATCTTTTGCCAAAATTGCATTGTGTTCTTTCCAGTGCAAACCCAGACTCTTGTGTTTCACATTTCTTTGTTGTTGTATGATGTCTCAGACATTCTAAACCATTGATCAAACACTGCCACTTAGTTTTGAGGAGTCACTTCTTCTGGCGTACATCAGATACTACGATGGTACGATTGACTGTATACTTTTACCAAACTTAGTAACACGTCGAAGTATTGGAGATTATGCTGATGTGTCTGAACATACCGGGATACTTTCCACGGTATTTCGCAATCATATTAGGGACCAACAATTTAATTTTCTGCGGCATGGGCCTGGGATTCTTTTCATTTATAGCAAAATAACACCATATATTATATCCATTATATTATTTTTTTTAAATTAATTATCTTGAGATAAAAGAAAATAAAATATCTCGGCTCGAAAGAAAATCGCAGCCCCCCTCCCCCCCCCCCCCCCCGAAAATTAAATGGTCAGTACCTTATAGTAAATGAATTTGCTATGAGTATGGTAATTGTTTTTTTAAGTTCTCATCGAAATACTATAACTAAAGTGTGATCATTAAGCTTACACTATAGCTGACACCCTGTAAAAGACATTGTACTGACATTAGAGAGTTGTTGATATAAATAGTAAGTGTTGACAATGAAGCCTATAATTTACTAGCTACACTACTGATAAAATAGGCAGGGAAACTTTGAATGGGATGCAAGATAATTATCACAGAGAACATAAAACACACTGACTCAAGAAATGAGAAAAAATTTAGTGGACTAGAGAAATTACGTAACATTTATACAGAAAACAACTGCTCTCCTGAAAATCTTCGGACGATCTTCGGTCCTACAAAGGAATACATGCACATTAAATAACTAGTAAATAACACACACACACACACACACACACACACACACAAAAAGAAAAAAAACCAAAGACTTTTTCTCTTCTTACTTTTTAGTCCGAAAGTCTTCTAAAAGTTGGATTTAGCTCGTATATCTTTCCCATTCGGCCGCCATCTTGGCATACGAGACACGTGTCAAACATATGATTAAAGGTTCATAAATATAATTATATTTGTAATATTTGAAATTAATTCGTGACAAATAAATTAATTTGTGACAAGTACAATTATTCTGTAAAAAAAAAGTTTATAAAATATTGGAATTATTTTGTCATGAGACATGAAAACATGCTTTTAAAATCAATAAACTCGTAACAAGATTAATCGGGAATTTCCGCACATTCCATATTAATGGAAACTACCGAAGTACTGGTACAGTGAAAAAAAGTACCGTGGTACGTACCACCTGAATAAAATACCGCGGTAAACCGTTATACCGGTAATACCGCGCACCTCTACAAAACAGTATTCTGAAGGCATGTACGTTGCTCAGCTAATTTTTCATTTATGGTAAAGAAGCAAACAGCTTTCTTGGTTGTTTGGATTCTTAAACGCACACATACACATATGTTCTTTCATAATTATATCTTCTCTCTCTCTCGTCACATACACGCTTTTCCTATTTCGCACACGTACACACAAAGAAAATTCTCTCGCTCTCTCACAAATCACATTAAAAACATTAACGTTATTTTAGTTTTTAAAAAATTACTGGGATGGGGGGGGGGGGCTAAAATTTAAGGCTGTTATCGATGATGATGTGCTTGTACATCTACTTATATATAAAAAGAGACATTTTTCACGTTTGCGATACCTTCAGTAAACCGAAAAAATCTAAAAACCGAAAAAAAAATTGCTCCCAAAGGTTTTCGATTTTGATGGGTCTCACTGTATTAATGTTATTACTATTATTATTTCGTTTATCACATATTGCAATATATTCAATTAATAGTCATTATTAAAGCCCACTTCCACAAAAATTCCAAAGCACAATTAATGTGACCCTTTTAATTATTAGTAGAAACGCTTGAGATCAATCCAGGTAAATCACCGGTCAGAGTGACCCACGCGTTACTGCCCATCTTTAAAGTTACTATATTGTTCAACTAAAATACAGTCAGCTGTCTAAATGTCTAAGGTGCGTGTAGTTAATTAGGTCTTATTAGCAATCACTGCTGACACCTGATTGGTCAGTTCTTAAGTGTGGTTGATAGTGAGTGACGGTAGAGTCAATTAACATCTCAAACTAGACAGGTAGGCCTTTGAACTTGCTGCTCTGATTTATCTTTAATTAGAAAAGAACAGAGCTTTATTATCAACTTAGGTCTCACAAAGGACATATAAGATTAAGTACAAATACAGATTATTTTTGGTAGTGGTATAGCGGATAGACAAATGGAGAAAAGAGAATGATAGAACAAGATATATTCTAATCAAGACACAATGGGAAGAAAAAATAAAATAGACATAACTATTTTCCGTTTACATGAAACATACTGATTTAAATATTAGTTCTATAAATTTACTGAATCTAAAAAGTACGTTAACATTTGTGTTATTTAGCAACTCACAAAATTTGTATGTATTAACATTTATGAAATACTTCTTACTTATATGTTGTTTTCTTATTTCAGGAAAACGTTGGCATTGAAAAGGGTAGTGAAATTCGTGAGACACATAATTCACATTTTCCTTCAGATATATCCAAATTTCATACCATCTTCCAGTTTAAATTGGGAACCTATGATTCGTTGTACGGAACTTTCTTAAAATTATTCTATTCTTTTCTGCCATACGTGTTAAAAAGGTCTCAGATTTCAAAGATTTTTTAAAAAAATATCCGAGAAGTTCAACTTTTAAAGGAATCGCAAACATTTGCAAGCCAAATTTGTATATATTGATCTGTTATGGTCTCTATAAGTGATTTTGAACCCTTTGTAAGTAAACAATATATGTTATTCTCCATCTCAACCCATCACAACTCCTCCAATAAAACTACTTGGCGATGGATGGATAAATTTTATGTTTCGTTATCCTGACTGTATGCTATTTCTAACATATTTGTATGTATGTTTGTACGTAAGAAGGGAAGGAGGGAGAGAGATACCTGATATATCAATAAATGAAGCTGAAAATTTTTATTAATAAGTGTATCAGTATATCTGATGATGCACTTTTTAGTGCAGATGATGAAGAAATATACTTCTATAATGATTATGTACAAGATGACTTACACAATTTGCATGATGAATGAAATATTCCTATTTCGATAGGAGAATTGAAAAGAGCAATTAAAGAGTTACAGAATAATAAAGCAGTGGCCTGATAATTAATTTAATGAATATTTGGTATATGGCATGGCTGTTCTCAAGTTATATCTACTCTATATTTTTAATATTATTTTCAATACTGGTTGCTTCCCAGACATTTGGTCTGAGTGTATTGTTATACCTATTCATGAAAAAGGTTCTGTAAATAAGGTAGAAAAGTATAGAGTTATCACCCTTCTGAGTGTCATGAGTAAACTGTTTAATAGGATTTTAAATAATAGACTCGTTAACTCGTCCACAACTGATAACATTTTAACATTACATGGACTGATGACTCATTATGTTAATTCAGGTAAAAATTGTTTTGCGCTTCTATTACTTTTGGAAAGGCGTTTTATTGCAAAGGATATTCTATGGAATGAAGTACTTATGTTAAGAAAATGAAAAATAAAATATTTAATATTGCACATTCAGTGTATGAAAATGTCAACAGCAGAGTCCATGATACTTTTACGGAAAAATGTGTATGTGTAAATGGTGTTCGTCAAGAAGAGTGCTTGTCGACCCTTTAATTTTCCATGTTTATTAATGACATTGAAGAATAATGTATTAAGAGTGGTGTTCCAGATCCTGACATAGGTATGCTACAACTGTTTATGATTTTATACGCAGATGATCTAGTTATATTTTCTGACTCAAAACAAGGTCTGCAAAAGGGTCTAAGTGCTCTGAGTACATATTATGACAAGTGGCACCTTAAAGTTAATACAAACATTGCAAAGATTATGGTTTACCGTTAAGTAGGAAGAATAGCAGATAATAATTTCTTTTTCTATACAGGTTTAGAGTTAGAGGTTGTTAATAAGTTTGCGTTTCTTGGAATTGTTTTACAACAGGGGGTTCTTTCACACTTGCGCAACAAACTTCAAGTACACAAACTTCAAAGGGATTATTTGCAATGGATTTTTATAAGTGAAAATTGTGACACACTAATGTCACCAATTCTAAATTATCGATCAGAAGATTTATTCAAGAAAGTACTGTTGAACGGTTGCACTTAAATTTTTGTCAACATCTTCTTGGGGTTAAAAAATCTACTAAAAATGATTTCGTATATCTAGAATTGACGATGACACCCTTACAGATCAATATATATTACCGCATTCGGAAATATTGGACTACGTTTATCTCCATAGACAACAGAAGAATAAAACTGTCATTTATAACCTAATGCTTACTGACATAGACAAAAGAAGACAAAAACTGTCATATATAACCTAATGCTTACTGACATAGACAATAGAAGAAAAAAACTGTCATATATAACCTAATGCTTACTGACATAGAAAACCGTCCTAGAAAGAAAAATTGGCCATGGTTAGTCTGGGATTTACGATAAATCAAGCTGTTGGGAACATAAAGGTTTTCTTATCTTATGGTCAAATAACGTCTAGCTGACTGGTAATATAGAATCAGAGAATCTTCAAGAGCTAGATTATATAGAAATTTGTCATCACATTTTGGCAATAAGGAGTATTTGAATATAATATCAGTAACAAAATTGAGAAAATCCCTTTCAAAAGTAAGGATGTATGCCCATACTTTACCTAATCTACCCCAGCAAATCAAAGGACTGGTATTTTTTCAATGTGATGGAAGATGAATATAACTATGTATTAAAATGCTAATGTTATTTGCCGCTAAGAAAGAAGTATATTTGGAAGGGCCCGAGTATGATGAAATTTATTAAATTCCACGAAATCTGCCAAGGTTAGAAATCTGGGTAATTACAATCACTAATTGAACGTAATAAAATGATGAATGCTACTTAAATTGACATAAAATTAAACGATTTTAAAAATATATTTATTATTATTATTATTATTATTTTGTTCTTGTGCCCTCTTCCAAAAGGGTTTGTATTTAAGCACACACATGTGCTTGAACAAACATATTCTGGGGTAGTTTATGGTTGCACATTAATATATATATATATATATATATATATATATATATATATATATATATATATATATATATATATATGCATGCGCGTATGTATGTATATGTGCGTGTGTGAATCTATGTATGCATATATATGTGTGTATGTGAATGTGTGTATATTTTATATATATATATATATATATATATATATATATATATATATATATATATATATATATATATATATATATATATATATACACATATCAGACTTCCTTAAACACCTGTATTTGCCATAGATGACAAAGGTTTGGACCGGCGCATACTGGGAGCAACCGGATATCGGTCAAAGGAGATCCCAAATATCATGATATCATATTGCCTTTGATTTGTTTATCCATTAAACTCTCAAATAAACACCGAAGTAAAATTCAAAGTTTACTATGTTTAGTTTTATAGATTGTTTCTTTATCGGATAATCAATAAAGGTGTCGCCGACTAAGCTACATTCAAAGGTGACTAGGTCTTGTTTACACAATTTATTTTTCGAACAATCAAAAGAGGTGTAGCCGATTAAGATTGTTACTGCTCAACTGCCTGATGGCTATACCGCTCACATTTAAACTGCTCAAATGGGGTTAGAAAAATACAATTTAATCCTTTAGTGAATTAGATTTCAAAGATCGGTTTCCCAGTTAGATATCTGTTTGTTATTCTGAAGGAGAGAGCAAATCCTGCTGTGTGAATAACTGTTGACGATTGAATTGACCTTGCAACAGAGAAGCAATTGACTGTATACCTTTCGTATGTGACAGAAGGGACATTGCATACTCGGTATTCAAATTGGATCAATTTACTCTCTTCATACCTACTACTACAAGAGGTCCCCAACTAACAGATACTTCCAGTGTCAAGCATGGAGTGCAAGCAAGAATTTGATCAAAACAGTAGATTCATGTGTTTCTATCAATTACGTCAAAATGTCCGGTTGCACTCCGGAAAATTTCAGGAAGCCTGATATATAACATGGGCAATTCTGCTGATGTTATCAAGCATTCTCCTGTAGGATCCAGGGATAGCACTTTCCGTTCTATTTGGTGTATATTTGTAATTCTCTCTCTCTCTCTCTCTCTCTCTCTCTCTCTCTCTATATATATATATATATATATATATATATATATGTGTGTGTGTGCATGGGGTATATGTATATACATATATAATGTGTAAGTGTATATATGCATGTATGAATATGCATGTGGATGTGTGGATGTATGCAAGTATATATCTTTTGTTTTGATTGAATGTTTGGACATGTGATAGATTTGTTTTCTCTGTATGCATCAACGGTCCGTCATCACTTTCTGTAACAAACTTAAATGTACATGTATGTTTTTGTTGATGGCCAATCGACTAAATGCCAATAAATATCCATTATCTATCCAGGTAAATCAGCTGTCAGAGTGATCCACGTGTTACTTCCCAGGTTTAAAGTTACTATATAATACAAGTAAAACACGGTCTGCTGTCTAAATGTCTGAGGTGTGTGCGGTTAATTAAGTCTTATTAGCAATCACTGCTTACACGTGATTGGTCAGTTCTTAAGTGTGGCAGATAGGTGTGAAGAGTGGCCGCACGGTCAATTAACATCTCAAACAAGACAGGTAAGCCTTTGAACTTGCTGCTCTGATTTATCTTTAATTAGAAAAGAACAGAGCTTTATTGTCAACTTAGGTCTCACAAAAGACATATAAGATTAACTACAAATACAGATTATTTTTGGTGGTGGTATAGCGGATAGACAAATGGAGAAAAGAGAACGATAGAAAAAGATATATTCTAATCAAGACACAATGGGAAGAAAAAAAAATAGACATAACTATTTTCCGTTTACATGAAACATAATGATTTAAATATTAGTTCTATAAATTTACTGAATCTAAAAAGTACGTTAACATTCGTGTTATTTAGCAACTCACAAAATTTGTATGTATTAACATTTATGAAATACTTCTTACTTATATGTTGTTTTCTTATTTCAGGAAAACGTTGGCATTGAAAAGGGTAGTGAAATTCGTGAGACACATAATTCACATTTTCCTTCAGATATATCCAAATTTCATACCATCTTCCAGTTTAAATTGGGAACCTATGATTCGTTGTACGGAACTTTCTTAAAATTATTCTATTCTTTTCTGCCATACGTGTTAAAAAGGTCTCAGATTTCAAAGATTTTTTTAAAAAATATTCGAGAAGTTCAACTTTTAAAGGAATCGCAAACATTTGCAAGCCAAATTTGAATATGTTGATCTGTTATGGTCTCTATAAGTGATTTTGAACCCTTTGTAAGTAAACAATATATGTTGTTCTCCATCTCAACCCATCACAACTCCTCCAATAAAACTACTTGGCGATGGATGGATAAATTTTATGTTTCGTTATCCTGACTGTATGCTATTTCTAACATATTTGTATGTATGTTTGTACGTAAGAAGGGAAGGAGGGAGAGAGATACCTGATATATCAATAAATGAAGCTGAAAAATTGTATTAATAAGTGTATCAGTATATCTGATGATGCACTTTTTAGTGCAGATGATGAAGAAATATACTTCTATAATGATTATGTACAAGATGACTTACACAATTTGCATGATGAATGAAATATTCCTATTTCGATAGGAGAATTGAAAAGAGCAATTAAAGAGTTACAGAATAATAAAGCAGTGGCCTGATAATTAATTTAATGAATATTTGGTATATGGCATGGCTGTTCTCAAGTTATATCTACTCTATATTTTTAATATTATTTTCAATACTGGTTGCTTCCCAGACATTTGGTCTGAGTGTATTGTTATACCTATTCATGAAAAAGGTTCTGTAAATAAGGTAGAAAAGTATAGAGTTATCACCCTTCTGAGTGTCATGAGTAAACTGTTTAATAGGATTTTAAATAATAGACTCGTTAACTCGTCCACAACTGATAACATTTTAACATTACATGGACTGATGACTCCTTATGTTAATTCAGGTAAAAATTGTTTAGCGCTTCTATTACTTTTGGAAAGGCGTTTTATTGCAAAGGATATTCTATGGAATGAAGTACTTATGTTAAGAAAATGAAAAATAAAATATTTAATATTGCACATTCAGTGTATGAAAATGTCAACAGCAGAGTCCATGATACTTTTACGGAAAAATGTGTATGTGTAAATGGTGTTCGTCAAGAAGAGTGCTTGTCGACCCTTTAATTTTCCATGTTTATTAATGACATTGAAGAATAATGTATTAAGAGTGGTGTTCCAGATCCTGACATAGGTATGCTACAACTGTTTATGATTTTATACGCAGATGATCTAGTTATATTTTCTGACTCAAAACAAGGCCTGCAAAAGGGTCTAAGTGCTCTGAGTACATATTATGACAAGTGGCACCTTAAAGTTAATACAAACATTGCAAAGATTATGGTTTACCGTTAAGTAGGAAGAATAGCAGATAATAATTTCTTTTTCTATACAGGTTTAGAGTTAGAGGTTGTTAATAAGTTTGCGTTTCTTGGAATTGTTTTACAACAAGGTGTTCTTTCACACTTGCGCAACAAACTTTAAGTACACAAACTTCAAAGGGATTATTTGCAATGGATTTTTATAAGTGAAAATTGTGACACACTAATGTCACCAATTCTAAATTATCGATCAGAAGTATGGAGATTTATTCAAGGAAGTACTGTTGAACGGTTGCACTTAAATTTTTGTCAACATCTTCTTGGGGTTAAAAAATCTACTAAAAATGATTTCGTATATCTAGAATTGACGATGACACCCTTACAGATCAATATATATTACCGCATTCGGAAATATTGGACTACGTTTATCTCCATAGACAACAGAAGAATAAAACTGTCATTTATAACCTAATGCTTACTGACATAGACAATAGAAGAAAAAAACTGTCATATATAACCTAATGCTTACTGACATAGAAAGTCGTCCTAGAAAGAAAAATTGGCCATGGTTAGTCTGGGATTTACGATAAATCAAGCTGTTGGGAACATAAAGGTGTTCTTATCTTTTGGTCAAATAACGTCTAGCTGACTGGTAATATAGAATCAGAGAATCTTCAAGAGCTAGATTATATAGAAATTTGTCATCACATTTTGGCAATAAGGAGTATTTGGATATAGTATCAGTAACAAAATTGAGAAAATCCCTTTCAAAAGTAAGGATGTATGCCCATACTTTACCTAATCTACCCCAGCAAATCAAAGGACTGATATTTTTTCAATGTGATGGAAGATGAATATAACTATGTATTAAAATGCTAATGTTATTTGCCGCTAAGAAAGAAGTATATTTGGAAGGGCCCGAGTATGATGAAATTTATTAAATTCCACGAAATCTGCTAAGGTTAGAATGTGGGTAATTACAGTCACTAATTGAACGTAATAAAATGATGAATGCTACTTAAATTGACATAAAATTAAACGATTTTAAAAATATTATTATTATTATTATTATTGTTATTATTATTATTTTGTTCTTGTGTCCTCTTCCAAAAGGGTTTGTATTTAAGCACACACATGTGCTTGAACAAACATATTCTGGGGTAATTTATGGTTCCATATATATATATATATATATATATATATATATATATATATATATATATATATATATAGATATATATATATATATGCACGTAGGTATGTATATGTTGGTGTGTGAATCTATGTATGCATATATATGTGTGTATGTGAATGTGTGTGTGTGTATATATATATATATATATATATATATATATATATATATATATATATATATATATATATATATATATATATATATATACATATCAGGCTTCCTTAAACACCTGTATTTGCCATAGATGACAAAGGTTTGGACCGACGCATACTGGGAGCAACCGGATATCGGTCAAAGGAGATCCCAAATATCATGATATCATATTGCCTTTGATTTGTTTATCCATTAAACTCTCAAATAAACACCGAAGTAAAATTCAAAGTTTACTATGTCTAGTTTTATAGATTGTTTCTTTATCGGATAATCAATAAAGGTGTCGCCGACTAAGCTACATTCAAAGGTGACTAGGTCTTGTTTACACAATTTATTTTTCGAACAATCAAAAGAGGTGTAGCCGATTAAGATTGTTACTGCTCAACTGCCTGATGGCTATACCGCTCACATTTAAACTGCTCAAATGGGGTTAGAAAAATACAATTTAATCCTTTAGTGAATTAGATTTCAAAGATCGGTTTCCCAGTTAGATATCTGTTTGTTATTCTGAAGGAGAGAGCAAATCCTGCTGTGTGAATAACTGTTGACGATTGAATTGACCTTGCAACAGAGAAGCAATTGACTGTATACCTTTCGTATGTGACAGAAGGGACATTGCATACTCGGTATTCAAATTGGATCAATTTACTCTCTTCATACCTACTACTACAAGAGGTCCCCAACTAACAGATACTTCCAGTGTCAAGCATGGAGTGCAAGCAAGAATTTGATCAAAACAGTAGATTCATGTGTTTCTATCAATTACGTCAAAATGTCCGGTTGCACTCCGGAAAATTTCAGGAAGCCTGATATATAACATGGGCAATTCTGCTGATGTTATCAAGCATTCTCCTGTAGGATCCAGGGATAGCACTTTCCGTTCTATTTGGTGTATATTTGTAATTCTCTCTCTCTCTCTCTCTCTCTCTCTATATATATATATATATATATATATATATATATATATATATATATGTGTGTGTGTATGTGTGTGTGCATGGGGTATATGTATATACATATATAATGTGTAAGTGTATATATGCATGTATGAATATGTATGTGGATGTGTGGATGTATGCAAGTATATATCTTTTGTTTTGATTGAATGTTTGGACATGTGATAGATTTGTTTTCTCTGTATGCATCAACGGTCCGTCATCACTTTCTGTAACAAACTTAAATGTACATGTATGTTTTTGTTGATGGCCAATCGACTAAATGCCAATAAATATCCATTATCTATCCAGGTAAATCAGCTGTCAGAGTGATCCACGTGTTACTTCCCAGGTTTAAAGTTACTATATAATACAAGTAAAACACGGTCTGCTGTCTAAATGTCTGAGGTGTGTGCGGTTAATTAAGTCTTATTAGCAATCACTGCTTACACGTGATTGGTCAGTTCTTAAGTGTGGCAGATAGGTGTGAAGAGTGGCCGCACGGTCAATTAACATCTCAAACTAGACAGGTAAGCCCTTGAACTTGCTGCTCTGATTTATCTTTAATTAGAAAAGAACAGAGCTTTATTGTCAACTTAGGTCTCACAAAAGACATATAAGATTAAGTACAAATACAGATTATTTTTGGTGGTGGTATAGCGGATAGACAAATGGAGAAAAGAGAATGATAGAACAAGATATATTCTAATCAAGACACAATGGGAAGAAAAAAAAATAGACATAACTATTTTCCGTTTACATGAAACATAATGATTTAAATATTAGTTCTATAAATTTACTGAATCTAAAAAGTACGTTAACATTCGTGTTATTTAGCAACTCACAAAATTTGTATGTATTAACATTTATGAAATACTTCTTACTTATATGTTGTTTTCTTATTTCAGGAAAACGTTGGCATTGAAAAGGGTAGTGAAATTCGTGAGACACATAATTCACATTTTCCTTCAGATATATCCAAATTTCATACCATCTTCCAGTTTAAATTGGGAACCTATGATTCGTTGTACGGAACTTTCTTAAAATTATTCTATTCTTTTCTGCCATACGTGTTAAAAAGGTCTCAGATTTCAAAGATTTTTTTAAAAAATATCCGAGAAGTTCAACTTTTAAAGGAATCGAAAACATTTGCAAGCCAAATTTGTATATATTGATCTGTTATGGTCTCTATAAGTGATTTTGAACCCTTTGTAAGTAAACAATATATGTTGTTCTCCATCTCAACCCATCACAACTCCTCCAATAAAACTACTTGGCGATGGATGGATAAATTTTATGTTTCGTTATCCTGACTGTATGCTATTTCTAACATATTTGTATGTATGTTTGTACGTAAGAAGGGAAGGAGGGAGAGAGATACCTGATATATCAATAAATGAAGCTGAAAAATTGTATTAATAAGTGTATCAGTATATCTGATGATGCACTTTTTAGTGCAGATGATGAAGAAATATACTTCTATAATGATTATGTACAAGATGACTTACACAATTTGCATGATGAATGAAATATTCCTATTTCGATAGGAGAATTGAAAAGAGCAATTAAAGAGTTACAGAATAATAAAGCAGTGGCCCGATAATTAATTTAATGAATATTTGGTATATGGCATGGCTGTTCTCAAGTTATATCTACTCTATATTTTTAATATTATTTTCAATACTGGTTGCTTCCCAGACATTTGGTCTGAGTGTATTGTTATACCTATTCATGAAAAAGGTTCTGTAAATAAGGTAGAAAAGTATAGAGTTATCACCCTTCTGAGTGTCATGAGTAAACTGTTTAATAGGATTTTAAATAATAGACTCGTTAACTCGTCCACAACTGATAACATTTTAACATTACATGGACTGATGACTCCTTATGTTAATTCAGGTAAAAATTGTTTAGCGCTTCTATTACTTTTGGAAAGGCGTTTTATTGCAAAGGATATTCTATGGAATGAAGTACTTATGTTAAGAAAATGAAAAATAAAATATTTAATATTGCACATTCAGTGTATGAAAATGTCAACAGCAGAGTCCATGATACTTTTACGGAAAAATGTGTATGTGTAAATGGTGTTCGTCAAGAAGAGTGCTTGTCGACCTTTTAATTTTCCATGTTTATTAATGACATTGAAAAATAATATATTAAGAGTGGTGTTCCAGATCCTGACATAGGTATGCTACAACTGTTTATGATTTTATACGCAGATGATCTAGTAATATTTTCTCACTCAAAACAAGGTCTGCAAAAGGGTCTAAGTGCTCTGAGTACATATTATGACAAGTGGCACCTTAAAGTTAATACAAACATTGCAAAGATTATGGTTTACCGTTAAGTAGGAAGAATAGCAGATAATAATTTCTTTTTCTATACAGGTTTAGAGTTAGAGGTTGTTAATAAGTTTGCGTTTCTTGGAATTGTTTTACAACAGGGGGTTCTTTCACACTTGCGCAACAAACTTCAAGTACACAAACTTCAAAGGGATTATTTGCAATGGATTTTTATAAGTGAAAATTGTGACACACTAATGTCACCAATTCTAAATTATCGATCAGAAGTATGGAGATTTATTCAAGAAAGTACTGTTGAACGGTTGCACTTAAATTTTTGTCAACATCTTCTTGGGGTTAAAAAATCTACTAAAAATGATTTCGTATATCTAGAATTGACGATGACACCCTTACAGATCAATATATATTACCGCATTCGGAAATATTGGACTACGTTTATCTCCATAGACAACAGAAGAATAAAACTGTCATTTATAACCTAATGCTTACTGACATAGACAATAGAAGAAAAAAACTGTCATATATAACCTAATGCTTGCTGACATAGAAAGCCGTCCTGGAAAGAAAAATTGGCCATGGTTAGTCTGGGATTTACGATAAATCAAGCTGTTGGGAACATAAAGGTGTTCTTATCTTTTGGTCAAATAACGTCTAGCTGACTGGTAATATAGAATCAGAGAATCTTCAAGAGCTAGATTATATAGAAATTTGTCATCACATTTTGGCAATAAGGAGTATTTGGATATAGTATCAGTAACAAAATTGAGAAAATCCCTTTCAAAAGTAAGGATGTATGCCCATACTTTACCTAATCTACCCCAGCAAATCAAAGGACTGATATTTTTTCAATGTGATGGAAGATGAATATAACTATGTATTAAAATGCTAATGTTATTTGCCGCTAAGAAAGAAGTATATTTGGAAGGGCCCGAGTATGATGAAATTTATTAAATTCCACGAAATCTGCTAAGGTTAGAATGTGGGTAATTACAGTCACTAATTGAACGTAATAAAATGATGAATGCTACTTAAATTGACATAAAATTAAACGATTTTAAAAATATTATTATTATTATTATTATTATTGTTATTATTATTATTTTGTTCTTGTGTCCTCTTCCAAAAGGGTTTGTATTTAAGCACACACATGTGCTTGAACAAACATATTCTGGGGTAATTTATGGTTCCACATATATATATATATATATATATATATATATATATATATATATATATATATATATGCACGTATGTATGTATATGTTGGTGTGTGAATCTATGTATGCATATATATGTGTGTATGTGAATGTGTGTGTGTGTGTGTGTGTATATATATATATATATATATATATATATATATATATATATATATATATACATATCAGGCTTCCTTAAACACCTGTATTTGCCATAGATGACAAAGGTTTGGACCGGCGCATACTGGGAGCAACCGGATATCGGTCAAAGGAGATCCCAAATATCATGATATCATATTGCTTTTGATTTGTTTATCCATTAAACTCTCAAATAAACACCGAAGTAAAATTCAAAGTTTACTATGTCTAGTTTTATAGATTGTTTCTTTATCGGATAATCAATAAAGGTGTCGCCGACTAAGCTACATTCAAAGGTGACTAGGTCTTGTTTACACAATTTATTTTTCGAACAATCAAAAGAGGTGTAGCCGATTAAGATTGTTACTGCTCAACTGCCTGATGGCTATACCGCTCACATTTAAACTGCTCAAATGGGGTTAGAAAAATACAATTTAATCCTTTAGTGAATTAGATTTCAAAGATCGGTTTCCCAGTTAGATATCTGTTTGTTATTCTGAAGGAGAGAGCAAATCCTGCTGTGTGAATAACTGTTGACGATTGAATTGACCTTGCAACAGAGAAGCAATTGACTGTATACCTTTCGTATGTGACAGAAGGGACATTGCATACTCGGTATTCAAATTGGATCAATTTACTCTCTTCATACCTACTACTACAAGAGGTCCCCAACTAACAGATACTTCCAGTGTCAAGCATGGAGTGTGCAAGCAAGAATTTGATCAAAACAGTAGATTCGTGTGTTTCTATCAATTACGTCAAAATGTCCGGTTGCACTCCGGAAAATTTCAGGAAGCCTGATATATAACATGGGCAATTCTGCTGATGTTATCAAGCATTCTCCTGTAGGATCCAGGGATAGCACTTTCCGTTCTATTTGGTGTATATTTGTAATTCTCTCTCTCTCTCTCTCTCTATATATATATATATATATATAGATATATATGTTTGTGTGTGTGTGCATGGGGTATATGTATATACATATATAATGTGTAAGTGTATATATGCATGTATGAATATGCATGTGGATGTGTGGATGTATGCAAGTATATATCTTTTGTTTTGATTGAATGTTTGGACATGTGATAGATTTGTTTTCTCTGTATGCATCAACGGTCCGTCATCACTTTCTGTAACAAACTTAAATGTACATGTATGTTTTTGTTGATGGCCAATCGACTAAATGCCAATAAATATCCATTATCTATCCAGGTAAATCAGCGGTCAGAGTGATCCACGTGTTACTTCCCAGGTTTAAAGTTACTATATAATACAAGTAAAACACGGTCTGCTGTCTAAATGTCTGAGGTGTGTGCGGTTAATTAAGTCTTATTAGCAATCACTGCTTACACGTGATTGGTCAGTTCTTAAGTGTGGCAGATAGGTGTGAAGAGTGGCCGCACGGTTAATTCACATTGCAAACCATACAGGTAGTCCACTGAGCCCTCCGCAGCGAATTACCTTTAATCAGGGTAACAGTCAGTGATTTTTAATTCTTTATAAGTAAACAATGTAAGTTGTCCTCCATCTCAACCCATTACAACTCTCTTATAATAGTACTTGGAGTTCGGTGGATAAAGTTTATATTTCGTTAAACTGATTATGTGCTATTTCTAACACTACTGACTCGATATCAGAAAAAAAACACATAAGTATAAGATAACACTGGATTGTTGCTGAAATAAAAACATGATCTTCTTAATTTCACATTGCCCAATGGCAAAAACACCCACCAAAATATGTGGTTAAAAAAAAACACATTAAGAAACAAATGCGAGTTTGGATACATGGGACATAGGCAATTATCAAAGAAAGACAATTATCAGAGAAAGCGTGCCCAGTCACGCCATTTAAATATGACTGAGAAGAAACCATTTAACTTATCCCCCCTCGCCCCCCCCCCCCTCCGGCAAAAAAATGAAATGACGATGTCTTAGGTATAGCAAAATAACAGTATTGATAATTCTTTACGAGTTTGTACTTGCAGCTCAAATTAGAAGCACATCAGAATATACGAACTGTACAATATCATTAGACAGATTTTATCAAAAGCATGGACAGCAACTCGTTGGTTAATAATAATAATAATAATAATAATAATAATAATAATGTATTATATATATATATATATATATATATATATATATATATATATATATATATATATATATATATATATTAAAACAAAGATATAGTACATAGAGAATATCTACGTTTTTTGAGTAGATATAAGTAAATATTTCACGAGCGAAGTGGAAACATTGTATTGTCTTTTTATTACAAGACATTTTACAATAATTTTAGAACAGCGACTTTTACAAACCTAGATTCTACATATAATGCTTAAGTTTGTGTATTTTATCAAATTAATGAATGTTTTCATGCGAAAATGAAGAGATTTTTATTTTCGTTAACACATTCCTTTGATTGATACAGCGAACATTGCTGTGGTGGAGGTACTGTAGAACCATGACAGAACGGTCCAACAGACTTCAGAGCGTAACATCATTAAAAAACAGATTTTAATGACTGTGAGCTTACGTGTAAGGATTTTTGTTTCAATTTTTATTTATGTCTGCATTCATACGTGAATTTTTGTGTGTTGGCAAGCTTGCAGTCTATTTCGGTAACAGATACTGCATCCAAATTTCGGTTTGCAATCGACACTAATCAATTCCTGATTCCTCCATCGTTTTCAGACATGATTATGATTGTGATGACAGTTAAAATCGCGACTTAAACAAATTTATTAAAATATGTAATAAAGAGTTTTTCTTACAAATGTGTACCGTTTGTTATTGAGTGTAACAGGTATACGATACTGTATGGGTGACACAGAATATCGAATAACAACAGGTCATGTAAGTTCAGTCACTGACAATTTGCATGATTCATGTGGAAAACTAATTATAAACAAGTTAATACTTGAAAACTACTATTTGTACTTTGGGGTTTATTTTTATGCATTCTTTATGGCGCCTTCTCATGGATTACATGAATATATACCAGAGGGTCTACAGTCTTGACACATATTTAGATCTATTCATCCTGATGGGGAGAAAGAGAGGGGGGGGGGGAGAGGGAGAAGAAAAGAAGAAGAAAACATGAAATAGGCATAAATATAGCATTACAGGTCTGAATAACATACATAAGGGCAGGTATAATCTCTAAATTGAAAAAGAAAGTAGTTCCAAAAGTGATATCGCCACTGTTGCGATAAAAGTGGTATCGCCACTGTGGCGGTATCATTTTTCTCCCACATATATTTCAATATCTCATTATGAAATATATAATAAAAACAGTAATCAACCCTGAAGAACGAATCCGCCAATGCCATTATTTAAGTTAGTGTTCCAGTAAAATTAATTGCATGTTTTATACATAACTTTGATTTATGTAGCATAACAAATTTACGATGTTAACAGATGATGTATAGAATCAGCATAACCATCTGCTTTAACGTGGCAGTAATGTCCTGTTTCAAGAACACATATTATTTACATTCTACTTTCAACGACGAAAAAGGTCAAAGTTGATTAATTAATTATGTTGAATTAGAGATTCAGGTTTCTTAAATAATACTTGAGGCAGTATCGGTGATAAAAGAGTCGTTCGTTTTTTGCACCGTTATTCAATTTTTTACATTTTTCATCTCAACTGTATTTAATCTTGAGGCGGAAACACATGTACGTCATTTCTGCTGGTACCAAAAGGCACAAGGACACTTGAATTATTAGTCAGTGTACAATTACTAGAGCTGATGCAATTCAAACCCAGTAACTTAAAGAAATGCCATGTTTTATCCCCAAAACAATGCCATTACTGACCATCAATGTCACTGCGTTCAAATAAATAAATGACTGAGTTCAGAAAGCGGTCAGTCATGCAAAAGGAAATAGGTGTAGGACTCGCGGTACTAAATCAAATCACATAGTAAACCTATGAAAACACCATCATAGTCAAAACTCAGTAGCTTTACATTTATAAATACTAATGATCAGACCCATATCTCTTAGTCTCACCCAGACTTGATGCACGCAACTCTTAGTCTCACCCAGACTTGATGCACGCATCTCCGTGGAGAAAACCATATGAGCCTCGGCATTTTTTTTATTTTTTTTTATCTACATGTGTTGGAAACATGTGTTTCCAATGTTCCGCACCCAATGAACCATGTGCTACATTAGGTACTGATTGTTCCTAATTCAAGTCTATACAAAATACAGAAATTGCATCAGTTGAACATTATCTCTAATTTTTAAAAATATTTTCAGTTACAAAAAGGATAGGGTCTTAAAATATCTTTTTTTACCAAAATTTTACTTTCATTATGAACCAATTATAGGCCCCCCAAATCCGATTACACTGAACTTATGTTCGCCCATTTCTAGACTGGTTCCCATTTTGCCATATAATTAGTACCATGAATCGTGTAATATATGCGATGTTCATAAAATGACTGTCAATTAGTAACGTTGTACATGTTCTCAAAAACAGAATCGGTAATAGGAACAATAGTATGCTGTTTGTTTTTCTTTCAAAAACCCAATCCTCAAATCGTAAGTACAATCGTGCCCACTCAAGCAACTAAGGTGAACTACATTAACAAACGGATAAGAACAATATAAGAATATTGATATAAATACAGAGCTTGTTAAATCTTTCAAAGAAGCACCTATAATAAATCAAGAAGTGATATATTAAATACAGAGAGAGAGAGAGAGAGAGAGAGAGAGAGAGAGTGGTGGTGGGCAATTATCCCCGGTCGCCGGGCCATGGGCGCCGTCGGGAGGTTTTTTTTTTACACCCTCCCACCCCCATCTAAGTCCCCGGTTTCAGGTTTCAGGGCTTAGGTGGGGGGTGGGGGGTGGGGTGGAGGTTGGCAATGGACATAAAAACTGTTCTCTGTGTCAAAGTAGGGGCGACACTAAAGAACATTGCCTACGGTCGCCTCAAACCCTCGCGCTGCCACTGGAAAGAGAAAGAGAGAGAGAATGGACCGTTAGACAGATGAACATACAGACATGGTATATTGACAGAGAAAGGTAACATGGTACACTAATAGGAGGGTTTTGATCACGAACATTGTGAGATATAAAATTTGTTTCTCATCCCTAATGACAGAAGCGAACTCCTACCTTACTTAGCCCAGAGAATGACTCTTATTTCATTGATATTACACTTGATATTAAAATTCTCTTATTTCTCCCCTACCGTATCACTCCAGGTCGATATCACCCAACAGCCAATTTTTCGGAGTCCCTTTCACAAGAGTTGTGCTTAAATAAAATTTACATGAATCAGCTACCTGTCTCACGAGGACATCTTTCCATTACCCAATGGTCAGATGGTTTTGTTTTTTTTTTGTTGTGGGATTTAATGCCATTTTTCACCACATGATAGGCTATACATGGCAGCCATTATATTTTGTGGAGGATAAAGCTACGTACCTCCGAAAGTGAAGATTTCACAACGGAAGTACTCCAATGAGCATGGTCAATTTTACGTTTTGCAAAAACACAAGCTAACACATTTTTATGAAGAATTTTACTGAGCTAAAATTACAATCAATACATATATTAGATTGACTTTAGCAAGTCATCACAACAAAATACACAAAGGGTCCAAGTGTTTGGAACTATTTTGTTAGACTCGTAACATACATACGTGTCCGCCAAGCTGGTCGGCGTAGGGATAATATCCCAAATTGGATAATAAATCGCCTGATAGCAGAGGCGCTTACTTAGAGGCGATGGTGCAGAATGAGCATCGAACCAGAGGAAAGGTAAACCGTCCTTACTCGCGTACAAGTCTATGCTAAATGCAAACTGCATAGACCCAGATCTGCCGTCGCATAATGCCCTGGCAGATCTGAGTCTATGCAGATTGTAAGGACTAATCAGTAGAACAAATAACACAGACCCTGATCTGCCGGCGCATTATGCTACGGCAGATCAGGGTCTATGATGTTTGCATTGGACCAGAATTAAACGCGAGTACATACGGTATGAAACGTGACACATACATTTTAGACATTACACATACATGAAACTTGAACACTAGTACATTAAGCCTACGACGTGAGCTGTGATACTCGAGATAACCGTTGTTTGAACCCTCTCCAGCGAGGTGAAGCCATACATATTCAACGGGCTTCTTGCCGTCAAGAGCAACACGAAGGAACTGCAGGAATACGAATATAAAATTCATGCTGCTGACCAACAGAAAATATCATCAAAATTTCCTGATGAGATATATGATTTCATTATAAATGCACGATGATTAATGTCTGCAGAAAACCACATATTATTGTTTACCTTTCACCAAACTTTCCAGTTCACTAAATTTCAGTACAAAACAAAATCTAATGCTCGTCTGAAGTGCCATAGTTGATTAATGATACCCCAGATGCTGCTCCATAAAGTCGCGTCTTCCACTCCTTGCTACAACGTGCAATCTTCCAATTCTTCTAAATCTGAATACCATTACACAATAGACAAATTTGATTTAGAGTCGGTTTGCATTTACATAACAAGAAACATTATCTCATTGGAGATATTTAGCTGACTATAAACAAGGAAATAACCATTAACATGTATACATGTATTCAAGAATCATATTTAGAATATATGTAATTAGATTTGAAACATGTATATAAACTGTATTGGAATTAAGGACTATATGGGTCATACGTTCTTTTCTTTTCCTTTTATAATTCATCGTTGAAGATGAAGAAGAAGAAAATTAATCTACTGATGTTGATGATGATGATGATGATGATGATGATTCTTGTTATTGTTATTATCAAATTAAAATTTGAGTACATAGTAAAAGTTTTAAATTATTTTATGAGTCGTTTGGTTTATTTTTGGTTTTTAAAGCACATAAGCACAAGTAGGTTATTTAGGGCCGAAGCAATAAGAGTAAATAGAGTAAAGTGCCTTGCCCAAGGTAACCATGATAACCAACTGGGGCTGAGTCAATACTAGAATTCGAACCCGCACCAATTTGGTCACGAGTCAGCCACGCGAACCATGCATTATGCCTAATCTACATCCACGAGACTGCAGGAGAAAAATTATATCACCGCAGTGGCGATACCACTTTTGGAACAACTTTCATTTCACATCTAGGAAATATATCTGACCTTATGTATGTTATTCAAATCTGTATTTCCATATTTAGGCCTATTTCATTTTTTTTTTCCTCTTCTGCTCTCCACCCACCCCACCCCCAATCAGGATGAAGAGATCTTAAAATGTGTCAAGACTGTAGACTCTCTAGTACACATTTACTTAATCAGTAAGGAGGTACCATAAAAAAATGCCTAAAAACCAAACCCCTCTCGCGCCGCAACTGAAAGTGACTGCTGTGATGTGTACACAGTACCACCACCCCAACAATGTTCACTGTATCAATTTGCGCAATAAATGTTTTAACGAAAATAAGAATCTCTTCATTTTCGACTGCTAAATTTTTAAAATGTCGCTGTCCTAAAATTATATTAAATTTCGGAACTTCTTTTTATTGATGTAGTAATGCAACCGTTAATCGTATCGGCACAGAATGTATAAAATAAATCCATTTAAATTGACAGTTTGTGCCTTAAAACATATATAATAAAAAGAAAAGCTACTTTTTGTGAGTAGATATAAGGAAATATTGTATTTGTGAAGTGGAAACATTTTGTATTGTGACAATGCAATGTTTCGCACTTCACTTGTGAAATATTTCCTTATATATACTCAAAAGAAACGTAGATATCCTCAAACAAACAGAGATATCATCTCTCTCTCTCTCTCTCTCTCTCTCTCTCTCTCTCTCTCTCTATATATATATATATATATATATATATATATATATATATATATATATATATATATTTGCAAAGTCTCTGTTGAGTTTCAAATAATAAAGTTTATCTGAGATTCCATACGTTTCGGCTAATGTGCCTTCATCAGTGGATTTCTGAATGTAAACAACTGGACGGTGACATCACGTCATAACAAAAACATTAGCTACATATGACGTTTGCTAGAAATTTCATTAGAATTCACATTGAGAATTTAGTCCTTTTGGATACAAAGTTTCCTTTCGGTTTGTTCCTCAAAATATAATTTCTTGTCTCTCTATTAATTGCAAACGATAGTCGTGCTTTTGAGTATTACGTATCGTTACCCATCGATGTTTCGTGTAATCTTCATCTTCCGAGCAGATTCGTTTTATTCGTATTTCGAGTCCGTAGTGTATTGCCTGTTTCATTGCTTTTGGATGACTTGATTTAATATGGAGATACATAGCTTCTTGATGACTTTGATTTAATATGGGGATACATATACTTATTGGTGGGTTTGATATACAGGTTTCTTTTGATGTAGCCCTTATCTAGGAATGTCACAGTGTCCAGGAATTCTATCTTTTCCAAAGAATAGCGCAACTCTACTTGAATTCTTGGGTGTATTGAATTCGTTAGCCTGTAAAATTACATGAGTTCATCAAGTCCTTGAATCCAAACACCCCAAATATCGTAAATAAATCACCAATATGCATCTGATAGTTGTTTTGATTGTTTGAAACAGTTTGTTTTCCCATTCTCCGATGAAAGTAATCGCATAATTCATTTGTAAGTGTGATCCTATCTATGACTGTGCCCTCAGTTCGCAAAACTGTTTTCCGGCGAAGGTAAAGTTATTGAATCCGTACGGAGCGTTTTATAACTGCGGTACTCCAGCACCTTTTTACAAACATCATATGCCTCTTTTCTCGGAACACTCGGATATAATTCCTTCCTTGACGTCAAAGCAGAATAATATGGTATGTTCTGGTAGTGGCTGTTCAAAATTTATGATCTTGTTTATGAAATTTGTTGTGTCTCTAATGTATGATCTTAAGTACCGCACCGATTTTCAACAAATAGTCTGCCAACTTCTCAGTTGTAGAGTTTCTCCCGTTGACAATCGTTCAATATATGCATACATGATGTTCTTACGGAAAAGTGCACGTCTGTTATATTTAGAACTATTTATAGGTAAAGAAATCTTTAAATACCTGCTGTAATGGTAATAAATAATACCAGTCCTTTTATGCCAGGGATATTTATCGATTTCATGTAAATCATTCTGCCAAACACTATCAGAGTCTCTTTCGGGTTGAACGAAAGGGACGAACAATGATCCGATTGCAGTTTTCCCGAGCTGTTCAAAATTGAAAAATGTTAACTTTTCTTGTTTCAGGAACGTTCCGATAAAACAAGGTCTTTTAGTGCCGAATAAAGAGAGAGAGAGAGAGAGAGTTTATTCAAATGGGAGTCAAATGTAGGCTGTAATGAAACGCAATTGAAATGACCAAACAATTTCAAACATTGTAAACGTCTATTTTTCTTTCTATCCGTTCATCATTAAATCAATTAACTATCCATTTAGAGTTCATCATTAAATCAATCAACTATCCAATTAGAGTTCATCATTAAATCAATTAACTATCCAATTAGAGTTCATCATTAAATCAATCAACTATCCAATTAGAGTTCATCATTAAATCAATCAACTATCCAATTAGAGTTCATCATTAAATCAATCAACTATCCAATTAGAGTTCATCATTAAATCAATCAACTATCCAATTGGAGTTCATCATTAAATCAATCAACTATCCAATTAGAGTTCATCATTAAATCAATCAACTATCCAATTGGAGTTCATCATTAAATCAATCAACTATCCAATTAGAGTTCATCTGTAAGTAAGGAAGAGGCAGGGGGTTCTTGTCAGTAAGGTAAAGGAAAGGGGTTATCCCAGCTAACCATAACGTTTGTACAACGTTGCTGTAAGGTTGTGATTTGGTTACGTGGGAAAACAACGTTATAGCAGCGTTGCTAAAACGTTGCACATGAACATAATCTTAATTGTCCTCTGATCGTAAAAATATAGAAAATTACAAATAGCACGTATATGCATTGATTATTACAGTCTGTACAACAAATTGTGTCATTTGTACTAAGATAATATGTGACGTTTTTACAATGTTGTACCCATGTCGTGTTTGACATTATATTATGAGGGAAACAATCATTGTTTTTCGTAGTTTTTTTTTTTCATTTTTATTTTTAAAGAAATAACTGAATGAAATTTCCAACTTTTGTCTAAAAATATTTATTTGCCAGCTATTATGATTACAAACATGAAGTACGATCATTGCCTGATAAATTGTTTATGAATCTAAGAACAAAAGTTTGTAGCTTTTTCTGTACCGGCATAACGACATCTGTGACTGAGACGTGGAATTATTTGCTGCTTTCAGCTGTTTTGAACAGTCAAGGTATGTACATTAATCAATCAATCTGCAATTTTCGCATTGTTAGTTTCAGAAAGTAAAGTTTCTATTGTGATAGAGAGATTCTTTTCTGCGTGATTGTTCTACCATGTCTACCAACGCTTCCTTGCACATGTAAACACCAGTGTTCAGTTTACATAAATTTATATCAATTTTTTGCGTATTTCTGTGGCCTTATCTGACTCGTATTATATAAATTATATTGATACATTGATGCATTTTTGCAAAGAAAATTAGTAAGGATGGGGATGGATTGCCGTGGTAAAATGAATCGAGTTAACGTTTAATTGTGCATTCGCGTATATCAATAGTGTGAGATTTATAGCTATTGACCTCTCCAAATATAATAAAATTAAATAAATTAAAAGCGAAATTGAAAGGAAATATTTATGCTTAGACAGATGTATACATATTGATAAGCATAAAAATGAAAATGCACATTAAAAGGTAATGTTGATAATTACAAAAATGAATGAGTGATATTATAAATTTTGCATGCAAGACAAAGGCAAAAAAGACCTATTTTAAAACATATTTTGTGACCTGGTTAAAGAAATAATAATAATAATAATAATAATAATAATTGTTATTGTGGTTGTCATTATTATTATTATTATTATTATTTATCAGATTTTCTGCTCGAGTACCCTTGGCGGTTATAATACATGGGAGACTATGTGCTGAATGTTGAAAAAACTTGGTACCAATAGGCTCTGGTCAGAATATAGTTGCAATGTCCGTAAAAACTTGGTACCAACAAACTTTGATCAGAATATAGTTGCAATGTCCGTAAAGGGAAGAAAACCTTTCAAGAGCTCCTGATATGCAGGGTTTTGATAAGTAAATGTGGCTTGATTACAGTGTCGATTTTTCATATTATTGGCTACAGATTTTCAAAAGAATGAAAAAGGTATTATGTGTTTCTTCACACATACTGCAACTACATACATGTAAAACAACTTAAGACCACATTTCAATGGATGTGTTTCAACTACATACATGTAAAACAACTTAAGACCACATTTCAATGGATGTGTTTCAGCTACATACATGTAAAACAACTTAAGACCACATTTCAATGGATGTGTTTCAACTACATACATGTAAAACAACTTAAGACCACATTTCAATGGATGTGTTTCAACTACATACATGTAAAACAAATTAAGACCACATTTCAACGGATGTGTTTCAACTACATACATGTAAAACAACTTAAGACCACATTTCAACGGATGTGTTTCAACTACATACATGTAAAACAACTTAAGACCACATTTCAACGGATGTGTTTCAACTACATACATGTAAAACAACTTAAGACCACATTTCAACGGATGTGTTTCAACTACATACATGCAAAACAACTTAAGACCACATTTCAACGGATGTGTTTTACAAATACTTCATTGGTTATTGATGACAGAAAAATTCAAAGTATCCCATGTTGTGAAACTTATTTTAAAAATATTTTGTTATTCTTCTAGAAGCCTGCTTGAGATGTAATAGCAAGGCCAAGATCAATGAAGCTGAAGAGGACATATCAGAGACCATCAAGTATGCCCCAATCAAACGAGAAGGGACAAAATATAAGGTTATAACCACTTTAGATCTTATTTCATCAAAAAATTTAATTTGATTTTGTCTTTGTGTGCATTATATTTGCAAAAGTGGTTGCATTTCTAAATTGCAAATAAAATTGATGGTTATCCTATTGCCCGGGACTACCAAAACTTGAGTAAACGGCTAAAATTTACATCCAACTTTTTCAATGGAGCAAGTACTTCCATTTGGAATTTTACTGAAGTGAATTATTCGAACAAGTAAAATCTACTTTTGCGCAAATTTATCTCAACATCCACTTGCCTGAATGGACAAGTGAGTCCAAAAGTTACCGTCTTATCCTGCTCAGTGATATTAAGGGAATCAAAGGTACAGCAAATACAATTTTATTATACTACTTAACGTTACTTCTACAAATGTAAGCAGTGCTGAGATGATATATGACTTTGTTCAAGCATTACAATTATTTCTCAATTCGCAGGAGCCTGAGCAGAAGAAGAATACCCAGATTGACTTTGCTGTCGAGGATACAGATTCTAATACAGAATCTTAATAAAATCCTGAAAATAAACATATACAAATAAAGTGATAATAAAATATATGCTGTTTTGGGGGAGTTTTTTTTATACCCATTTGTCTGTTCTTAAATTCAAATGTCTGTACGTTTGGCATGTAAAACTTGTTAGCAAAACCATATGATGATAAAACCTTTGTATTGGCAAAATGATAATTTTGCAAGTAATTTTCTATGCTTGTGTTGAATAGAGAAGGTTTTCATACAGTCAACAGTCTTTGCGTTTAAACAATGTTAGAACAACTACAAAGAAACTGCTTGATCTAGGTTATAGCATGATACGGTACATAGCATGATGACGGTCTGTGGACCCCGACCATCATGCTGGCATACAAATTCAGAAAGAACTTCCCCTTTCATAACTAGATGATCTGTAAATTGTATCAGTTTAGTTTATTTAATTTTTGTATCCTTACATCCTCACTGCTTGCATTAGAAGTATCTACCGTATATACTCGCGTATAATTTTTGTCCATATGCAAACAACATAGACCCTGATCTGCCGTCGCATAATGCGCCGGCAGATCAGGGTCTATGTTGTTTGCTCTACTGATTAGTCCTTGCAAACTGCATAGACCCAGATCTGCCGGCGCATTATGCGACGGCAGATCTGGGTCTATGCATTTTGCAGTTTGTATCGCTATATACGCGAGTATATACGGTAAATGGGACCCTGCTCATCCTGTTGTGTGGCCATCCACCCCTATTGTTTCATCGAGTGTGACTGCACAAAAACAATTGAAGTAGACGAATGTAATTTAGTTAATACTAATAATATAATAGTACCCTATTTCCGTCGTCGACTGAGTACTAATTTCACACCTGGTGCTCTTTCTGCATAGTGTTAGCAGGTTTGAAGATATTGCATGTACATAGACTTGAATCAAATTGTCCTCTTAATATAAAAATTGCAGAGTTTCACCATAGAAACGCGAAAATAATATTGTTCATCTTCTTAAGCCTATTTTTGCTGTTTAATCGTCTGCCATAATAATGTAATACTACTTCTATTCTGAGCATATACCAGAGGAGCTTATGGGATTGTCTTTTCATCCATTTACAGAAGTATGCTATCACTAGTCATACTAAATTAATTGGAGAAATGCCGTGAAACTTTACATACAGATTCGGCCTAAGGCTTAGGTGGGTCTAAAAGAAAATGGTGCCGCTCGGGCACCGATATGGCTATCACAATGAGCATCTTGAAAATCTTTGTCATTACTCCTCCTAGATGGATGGCCATATTGATATGGGGTTTTCACTAAAAGACTTATGATGATGTCTAGTTGATACTAAATGAAAATGGTGCTAACCTGACATCAATATGGCTGCCATGGCAGCCATCTTGAAAATCGTGTTGCTACTCCTCCTAGATAGATGTTCATATTTTCATGGAATTTTCATCAAATGACTTATGATGTTTAGTTTGTCCAACTCCCGCCACCCCCTAAAAAAAAATGGTGCCGATCTGACATTCGGTATGACCACCAATGCTGCCATCTTGAAAATCTCGCTACTCCTCCTAGATGGATGGCTATATTGGTAATTTTGTAATGTTTAATTGTAGAATTGGACTTTCTTGCCATCAGTGGGGTATACATATTTCAGAAATACAAGTAGCTTTCATTCTTTATAGTTTTCAATATAGTTTTTGAATGTTACCAGGAGGTTGTAGGAATGTTATATTATGACGTTAAACAAGAACGTTGTAGCATCATTCCAGCAAGTTCACCAAATAACGTTGCCACAACGTAATATAACAACGTTGTCACAACTTTAGTTAGCTGGAATTGATTCCACTTTATTTACACTTGTATAGCTGAAGTGCTTTTTATTTTACTTTACATTGTTCCGTCGCTCGTAACCGCCCTGTTGTTATCAGCTGTTGCAAGGACTGTTGATGTATTTTTTAAAGTTGTAAAGTGAACTGTAGCAAGTGTCTAGTGTTAGCAAGAGTCTAGTGTTAGCAAGTGTCTAGTGTTAGCAAGTGTCTAGTGTTAGCAAGTGTCTAGTTTTAGCAATTGTCTAGTGTTAGCAAGTGTCTAGTGTTAGCAAGTGTATAGTGTTAAGAAGAAAAAAATATGTAACCTACTTACATACTTAGTATTTACATTCATTTAAAGTCAAGAAAAATGTAGGCTACTCTTTCGGTCAGAACAAGTAATTTTTTTTCTCTTTCTTAATTTTTTTCAATACCAGTTCTTTGTTATTATACACTTAACAATTCTGTAATTAAAAGAAAGAGCATACGTTTATTGGACCTACGTAAGGCTAACACCTTCTTCATCGAACTTGCTATGTCACAATTCACGAAAAATACGTAAACAGTCTCTTTAAGTATTAACTTTCAGACGACGTATTATATATTGACAAAATTATGTTGAAGTCCATCTGGTCCGTCTATTTAGGATCGTAATTGTTTTAGAAAATGTTCTTGAACACATACCGTTTTTTTTCTGTATGTTTATCAGAATAATAAGTGCCTGACATATGAACATATGATCTATCCCCCCCCCCCCTCCCCGTACGTATTTTAGCCGTAGTCTTTTAAATGTTGTATCAATGCTGGGTCCAATATATGTAGTCGTATCAAACACACACACACACACACACACACACACACACACATATATATATATATATATATATATATATATATATATATATATATATATATATATATATATATATATATATATATCTGTCAGCCGCTATGGACCATCATGATTTCAGTCTTACTGCCTTCCATAATATGAGGAGTCCACAGCTGTTCGCTTTGGAATTTACACCTGTTACCGTGTTTTGTGATGACAGGATCGAGTTCAAGATTTAGTAACACGAGGTTAGCCCGGCCGTCTCCTTGGCCTGTGTTAGTGTGTTGAGTGAGAGAGAGAGAGAGACAGAGGAGAGACAGACAGACAGACAGAGAGAGAGAGAGTGTGTGTGTGTGTGTGTATGTGTGTGTGTGTGTGTGTGTGTGTGTAACGGGGTTGTTCAACAATTTTCTCTGATGTATTATTTTGATCGTTATTTGTCTACAATTGAGCAATAAATAACGAGCAATAATAGTCTTGGCTTACGCTTGCCAAACCGTACACGGTAAATACATCTTTGTTTTATCTTAAACAAATTAGACGTAAATAAAAAAATCGTTTCTCGCCTATAATTTCATATGTAATATTCAATATATCTTGCAAGGTATTGGATATATATTGCGAGGTACAGGTAGTGTTATTGATTTAGCTAATTCGAAACGAAAATCCTCATTGACTAAATAACTCCGCGTGCCACGTTTACGCGTCATGAGGTTGTACCTTACTTCCGAGCTCTGTAAGGTCAACATGATTTATGATACACCAAAGCGGGTGGTATAACAAAAAGGAGAAATATGTAGTTCTACAATGATACCAAATAATGTAGACTTTCTGCTCGCGTTAAAAAAATACAGCCGAAAAAAAACATTTTTTGGCACCCGATTTTATTTTAGGAACTGGAGTTTGTGTCGGGATTTTAAACTGTTTGGCCTCAGATCTAAAGTAGACCTGTCCGAACTGCACACGGACAGATGAACCTTTGCAAAAAATAAGATAAGTTTGAAAAAAGGGACCAGGAGACGAAAATCGTGGGTCCAATACACAAAGAAAAAAGGGGAAGTCCAATTTTCACCCTTCTGCACATGCGCGCGCGAAGTAGCCAATGGAAAACAACGTCTTATATACACCTAAGTATCCGGCTAAATGAAGATCTCTTGGAAACATGTGTTTGGATGCATCCAGAACTAACCCCCAAAATGCGTTTTTTTACCCGTATTTCAGGCGAAAATAAAAAGAATCTTCAGTTGACAATGAGTTAATTAATGATAGCGAGATCAGCACAAACACACGGTCAATAGTACCATTCTTAACATACCATTTATACGCGCTTATAACCCGATACCAACTGCAAGCAGCACAGATCCAGGTCTGCCGACGCAAAGATGCGCCAGCAGATCTCAGTCTATGCAGTTTGTTAGGAGTATTCAGTAGAACAATCAACATAGCCCCATGACCTGCCGGCGCATTATGCTACGGCAGATCAGGGTCTCAGATCAGGGTCTATTTTGTTGGCAGTAGGATTCGACTTATACGCGAGTATAGATTGCACTCTTTTCTCTAAATCCAATATAAATTTATTACATAAGGCATTTATTTCAACAAAATATTTCAGAATAATGATTATCGTCTGTACTCGCGTATAAAACGATACCAACTGCAAACTGCATAGACACAGATCTACCGTCGCATAATGCGCCGGCAGATCTGGGTCTATGCAGTTTGTAAGGACTAATCAGTAGAACAAACAACATAGACCCTGATCTGCCGGCGCATTATGCGACGGCAGATCAGGGTCTATGTTGTTTGCATTTGGACGTGCTTTATACGTGAGTACAGATGTACCATCGCTCTGTGTAATTGGTTAATTCGGCCGTCAGATAACCAGCTTTCCGGGCACAGTAAAATATCTTATGCAGTCACATTATTTTGTTACACAAACTAATTTAAAACACAAACTTTAAATAAATTCCTATAAATTTAGGGATTTCAAATTATTTCTAATAGTCCTGAAAACTTTGATATACGCTGGATTTCTGACTTGAACTGATACATTGTATGTTAACCATGCTCTGATTAACCGCCTTCATTTCTTTTAATTACTGCTCTAAAATTTGTTTTTATGTAATATCGAACCTGTACACCAAAGATTTGATTAATTTAAGCATTATTAGGGATATATTGAGATGATTTCTTGCATAAAGTACGCACTAATATGTTTACTTTACACACAGTAGTGGTCGAGCACTTGGAGGCCACTCCAAGGTTAGTACCTGGCTGACCCTGACGTCATAATGGGAAACCCAAAAATAACTTCTTGAAGTTATTTTTACCCAATACATTTATCTTAATAATACTTTGGTCAGCGAGGCGAAAAATACACCGAAACACTGTTTTACTTCGTGCATGCTTGGGCATTTATAAATCACGAATAACCCATTTTGTAAGGTTGGAAAAACTCCCGTATGTTAGCATACAAGATATGTATTTTAAAACATGGGGGTAACCTATACTTGTGATAGGGTATGCAGGAACATAGGGTGTATTTTTCTTTCATGCATTCAGCATTTGCACTACGTTTGAAATATTAAAGATGCACAAAGCGCAAGTATTCTCCATGGTTGATAAACCAATAAAGTTTGATTCCCCAAAACTGAATATAATCTAACAGAACCGAACCGAACAGAACATATCTTTATATATGGCAAAATTCTCAGGTCACTCAGATCATCACATCTGCTTAATTAATTTATTTTGATGAGTTGTAATTCAAGATATTGTTTTAATTATAAAAGGGACAAATTTTGACAGATTATGAACAGTTGTCCAATTGTGTGAGGAAAAAAGCTTGTGTAATTTTACAATATTAGATGTACAGTAGTAGATGGGTTTCACAAGCCTGATTCTTTCATCTCGGAAAAGAGGACAAATAAATAAATAAATAACGGTACTCGTCTACAATAACTTAATCTAATAGATTGCAAATGACAAGGAAGAAACAATTTTCCTGACATATTATAATTTGTTTTACCATTTTTCCTAAATATTTACTTGGTGAGGATTTAAAATATATTGTATTTGTTTTGTCTCTTAAAGAAGTTGGTTTTCGTTCTTTTTACTTTTTGTCCATCTTCTTGTTCTTTATTATTATTATTATTATTATTAGTAGTAGTAGTAGTAGTATGCAGTTTTAACTGTCTTAATTTAACACTGTTCTGTTCCCTATACAAAATTAATAATAGTCTATTTTAAGAATGTCCTTGGTTACAGGATATTTTTGTCTTTTCAAATGGGGAATGTGATGGTCTTCTTGCCTCCTAATATAGTGAAGTAGTTTTTCTTTCTTTCTTTTTTTGCGTGCAAAACATGTTCTATTTATTTATATAAACTGATTGGGTGATGCAAAAAGATAAGTCACCTGATTTACCCAGGTTCTGCATGATCATAATACCAATATCAAAACTGCATATTGACATTGTTTTAATTGTAAAATTATTTTCTTTTTGGTTTGCGGTAATTAAGGATTAGTTCAAAAGCATTATATTCTACCAAAGTATTCAATTATTCTCAGAAAATCATTAAAAACATTCTTGTGCTACCTGTGTACTGTTTATAATTTTCATTATTTACAATAACATTGTATTTTATGGACATGTTCTTAGACTGTATGTATGTATGTATGTATGTATGTATGTATGTATGTATGTATGTATGTATGTATGTATGTATGTATGTATGTATGTATGTATGTATGTATGTATGTATGTATGTATGTATGTATGTACGTACGTACGTACGTACGTACGTATGTATGTATGTATGTATGTATGTATGTATGTATGTATGTATGTATGCTGATGTGCTGTAAAACACTACTACATATATACATACATACATGTTAGTATGTATGTGGTTTAACGGCATATCAGCACAATCCTGAGTACCAAGTAAATTTAGATGTCTTAGAGAAGGCATGCAAAACAGAGATAAAGGCAAAAGAGGAAAGTAAATCTTAAAATACAGAGTAAAATATTTTATAAGTATTTATGTTGTTATATTTTGTCCTGTAAAATAGTGTAATCATCGATGCAGGTTTAAAAGCCCTGACACATAGGGAATTCACATCTACCTGGCTTGAAATAAGTCACGACACATAGGGAAATCACCTCTACCTGGTTTGACAGGAGCCACGACACATAGGGAAATCACCTCTATCTGGCTCCGCAACACATAGGGAACTCACACCTACCTGGCTTAAAGGAAGCCACAACAATACATAGGGAACTCACCTCTACCTGGCTTGAAAGAAGCCACCACACAGAGAGAACTCACCTCTACCTGGCTTGAAGGGAGGACCGACACAGATTACTTTGACTTCCGTCTCTTTCTTGGATCCAAAAAGCTGTGTTAGGAGGCATGCAATGGAATTATTATTAGACCAAATAAACTTGTTTCCAGTGTTTTAATTATTTTGGAATAAGTTTTATCAGCTATTGATATTCGTCCAGCATAATTTATTCTGCATAAGGTGTACCACTAGGATATAGTTTTCAGCTTCTCTCAGCTGGTTACATTTTGAAATAGGATTCCTGTGAACAAGTCTGGAATACGATTTAATATTAAGATTCTTGTGTATAAATTACAATACTGTCTGTTTTGTGGAAATAAGAAAGGACGCCTTGTATTTGTATGTATTTTACTCTTACGGATCCGCGGTGGTTCACTGGTCATCGGGTGTGACTCGCGACCGAAAGAATGTGGATTTGAATACTACCATCGGAACAATAGTGACCTCAACACTAAATAACCTCCTTTTGTCTCTGTGCCATGAAACAACAAACTAAACAAGCCAACCAACAAAAGCAATAGATATTTATCTATCCATTTGATTGTCTGACCCCCATCTCTCTCTCTCTCTCTCTCTCTCTCTCTCTCTCTCTCTCTCTCTCTCTCTCTCTCTCTCTCTCTCTCCTGCCACTATCTGTTCTGATTATACTCAGGGAAGTATTACAAGTCTGAAAATATGTACATTTGCTATGAGATCACAGTACAGCTAATGAATGCTCTATAAACGTATAAAATGCGTCCAGGAAAGTAGTCTACACAAACAAACAGACAAACAAACATTTAATGCAAAAATTATTCAAAATTCGTCTACACCTTTATATCAAAACAAGTATCATACGCCATATAGCTTGGACCATACAGGAGCGTCAGCCTCTTGGTAAGATCCTTCCTGGACTCAATTTCACACTAGTATGATGTTTGTTTTATCTATCACCTTTCGTATCATGTAACATTTTTGGGGGGTGGGTGGGTGGGATGTCTTGGACACAAAGAAGAACATGTTTTCTCTAACGTTTTCATAATGTACTAATGCCGGTAACTCTTCTTTTCCATCTTTTTTTTAAATATGAACGGGTAACATATGCATCTCAGTGTAGATAATTGACCCTTAGTGACTATATATAAGCGGGTATTTACCTATCAACGTTATGACCTAAATACTTATGGTGTCTACACAAACAGTTCTAAATATCCTAGGTGTGTACTAACAATTATAAAATTATCGGGTTTATAGGTCGGATATTTTTAGTGTTTGGGCTGAATGTCTGCTCTTATCTTATCATAATAGAGACAATCAAAGTATTAGAGGTACTGTTATATTTTAGCTCTCTGGTAATGACACGAAATGACTGATTGCTTCTTTTATACCCCGGGGATATGTGTACAATGTTACATTATTTTATTCGAAATTATTTTAAGGAACAAGCAAAGTCAAGGAACTTTTGTTCCCCCCCCCCCCCGCCAACTTTGGTGAGGCAACTTCAATGAACTTTTGTTCCCCCCCCCCCCCCCGCCAACTTTGGTGAGGCAACTAAAAGTATAAAATGATGAAATCTGCTTTTAACTCTTGTTACAGAGCGAAGCAATTATGAAAATGAACAAAGTTTCATGTTTTTCTCTTATTAGACTAAAAGTGTAAAAAGAGGAAGAAATCAGTAACCTTGACCCTGAAGACAAATCATTGGCTATGATACACGAGATGCCATCAAATAGAGAAACATAAATGTACCATGATTCACTCGTGAACTTCAAACAGCTTTTGAGATATAAAGCAGAAACAAAAGCAACCATGAAATATATACCTGTGACCTTGACTTGGAAGATATGACACAAATGTTGAATGCAACACATCTTTAAAGCAAGATATCAGTATATTAAATTTCGTTAATTTATCTAAAAAAAAACTCATAAATTATAGAGCGGATGGGAAAATGTTACTGAAATCTAAAATACTGGCCTGTGGCCGATACCTTAAAATTAAGTAGCCCCCCCCCCCCCCCCCCCAATGTGTAGCACACGACAAATGACTATAAAAACTGGAGCTCCAATCCGGGACACTTGTAATGATAATGTATGGGGTAAAACCAAAAATATTGACCTGTGACTTTGACCTTAAATATAGGACCATCAATCTGGTACACAAGATACTTTTCAATGATAATATATAAATACACCAAATTTCATTTAATCTCTAACAGCTCTGAAGTTATGCACCGGAATGGAAAGAGTGACAAAAATATAAAACTATTAAGTCAAGACCGTGCCCTTGAAGCCATGATCTACAATGTGGTGCTCGACACACCTTCTAAAGATGATGTACATGTATACCGAGTTTCATCCCTTAATCTGTAACAGCTTTAATTTTATAGAGCGAAATGAAAAATGTGATAGAAAACTTAAAATATTGAGCCATGACCTTGACCTTGAAACTAGTATCCCCAATGCGGTACAGCACGCATTCTAATTACAATGTATAAGTATACCAAGTATCATCTCTTAATTTCAGATGGCTTGAATGTTATAGAGAGGAAAGGAAAATGGGTCAATTTATCAAATTGATTCCTGACCTTGACCTTGAAGATAGATCTCCTACATTGCATGCGAAAAAGCTTTAAATGATGTTGCATTAGTATGCCAAGTTTCATCACTCAAACAGCTTTAAAGTTATAGAGCTACATCAAAAGTGTGACGGATTCATGGAATGACAGTCGGGAACTTGAAAACTATATCCCCCGCTTTCTGTTTAAAGGCAAGAGACAGTTAGTTAATCAACTCTTTGAAAAAGCATATCATATTAGTCACATCTATGCAGTACAGATCAAAACATGCTCTTTGTTGTATGACGCGCTTAAAAAAATAACAAAAAAAGGAAATACATGTATATTAAACAAAATCGTCAATAAAAGAGATATTGCCCATGTCTGATTGTTCCAAAAACAATTCAGCATTGATCCATTTAGATGTAATTGGGAACCAGCAAGTGCTACCGGATTATTCAATGCCTTGTCGTTTTAGGTTATTTTGTGTATTTTTGGTCCAAAAGCGCTACGTGAACGCAATGTAGCTACCCAAACATGCCCTGTAGTACAAACGTTTGGAATTGAGTGTAGCAGCGACTGTCTTGTTCGAACGTAAAACTGACAAACGTTTGGAATTGAGTGTAGCAGCGACTGTCTTGTTCGAACGTAAAACTGACAAACGTTGGAACTGAGTGTAGCAGCGTCTGTCTTGTTCGAACGTAAAACTGACAAACGTTTGGAATTGAGTGTAGCAGCGTCTGTCTTGTTCGAACGTAAAACTGACAAATGTTTGGAATTGAGTGTAGCAGCGTCTGTCTTGTTCGAACGTAAAACTGACAAACGTTTGGAATTGAGTGTAGCAGCGTCTGTCTTGTTCGAACGTAAAACTGACAAACGTTTGGAATTGAGTGTAGCAGCGTCTGTCTTGTTCGAACGTAAAACTGACAAACGTTTGGAATTGAGTGTAGCAGCGTCTGTCTTGTTCGAACGTAAAACTGACAAACGTTTGGAATTGAGTGTAGCAGCGTCTGTCTTGTTCGAACGTAAAACTGACAAATGTTTGGAATTGAGTGTAGCAGCGACTGTCTTGTTCGAACGTAAAACTGACAAATGTTTGGAATTGAGTGTAGCAGCGTCTGTCTTGTTCGAACGTTAAACTGACAAATGTTTGGAATTGAGTGTAGCAGCGTCTGTCTTGTTCGAACGTAAAACTGACAAATGTTTGGAATTGAGTGTAGCAGCGACTGTCTTGTTCGAACGTAAAACTGACAAATGTTTGGAAATGAGTGTAGCAGCGACTGTCTTGTTCGAACGTAAAACTGACACATGTTTGGAACCCTTGCAGCGCACATATTAAGGCCATCAAATTTCCCAAACACACACACACACACACACACACACACACACACACACACACACACACACATATATATATATATATATATATATATATATATATATATATATATATATATATATATATATATATATATATATACAGAGAGAGAGAGAGAGAGAGAGAGAGAGCGAACAGGATCCTAAACGCTTTGGATAGTTCTTTACAAATAAATGTAGAATCTACATGTATGTATATAAGCTGTTACTGCTAAGCGACCTGTACATATGAAGATATTGTCAGCTATTTTATGCAACACTTACTAAAATAAACATGAACTAAAGACAGATATTTCCTGCAACAGGAAACGTTCCTCAATGCGTCATATTTATTATAGCCAGTTTTGGACATAACTATAGCAAACGAGTACAAAATCTATGCTACAGTTTTGGACATAACAATATCATACAAGTACACTGTCTATGCTACAGTTTTGGACATAACTATAGCATACGAGTACACTATTTTTGGTACAGTTTTGGACATAACTATATCATACGAATACACTGTCTATGCTACATTTTTGGACATAACTATAGCATACGAGTACACTGTCTATGCTACAGAAACGTACTTTTTTGTCTCGACTCTTACTAGACTAACGTTACAGTTAATCCGAATAGATAGCATACATATTTTCCAATTGTATTGTGCTTATTTTTTTTTATGTATTTATTGTTTTTGGTTTCCAACTAATTATTTCTACAGATTTAAAAAGTCGAGCGGAAACTCTTTCGAACAATAGCTACTGGTTTTTAACGCTACGAATGCAAGTACTGTTAACTTTATTTGAGACTTGTATGAGGTGTCAATAAATACAAAATGGACTAGATATTCTCCTGACTAGGAATGTCAGCAATGGACTAGATATTCTCCTGACTAGGAATGTCAGCAATGGACTAGATATTCTCATGACTAGGAATTTCAGCAATGGACTATATATTGCCATGAGTAGGAATATCAGCAATGGACCAGATATTTCCATGACTAGGAATATCAGCAATGGACTAGATATTCTCATGACTAGGAATATCAGCAGTGGACTATATATTGGCATGAATAGGAATATCAGCAATGGATCAGATATTTCCATGACTAGGAATATCAGCAGTGGACTATATATTGGAATGACTATTTTATATCAGCAATGGACTAGATATTTTCATGACTAGGAATATCAACAACGGACTAGATATTTGCATGACTAAATATCACCAATGGACCAGATAGTGGCATGACTAGGAATATCAACAATGGACTATATGTTGGCATGACTAGGAATATTAGCAATAGACTAGATATTCTCACGATTAGGAATATCAGCAGTGGACTAGATATTGACATGACTAGGAATATTAGCAATAGACTAGATATTGGCATGACTAGGAATATCAGCAATAGACTCGATATTCTCATGATTAGGAATATCAGCAATGGACTAGATATCCTCATGATTAGGAATATCAGCAATGGACTAGATATTCTCATGACTAGGAATATCAGCAATAGACAAGATATTTGCATGACTAGGAATATCAGCAATAGACCAGATATTTGCATGACTAGGAATATCAGCAACATTTAATAATGGCAAAAATAATAATTATGCAAAGTAAAACTCACACTGATAATTCACCAATTTGCAAAATTACTGTGTTATAGGTAATCTATTCAGAAAGTGCACATTTAACACTTCTTAAAATAATTTTTGAAGCCTTGTGAAAGGTGATTGGCTACTGGATACATAACGTTATATTTAGCCACTCCATCGTAATTCTTGGCAAGAGAAACAATTCGTAGTCATGTTTGGACGAGCCCACTAAGCAAGAGACATACCTGTTGTTGATGATCTTTCCAGGAAATTTGACATTTTCAAGGTCGAGAGATTTTTTGCTTTTTTCAACGAAGCACACTGAGGCAAAATCAGGAGACTCATTACTAATATAGACACCGACATAAAACCAACTTTCTGCTATCTTTATTGAAAAGTGTTTTATAATATTGTCCTGAGATTCAAACATTTTACTTAAACTATCAAAGACCACATACATTCGGTAATTACATCTATCAGATATCCTGCAGTATGGCCGCCAATGACATCTGAAAAGGGATAATTTTCTTTTCGCTCCCTTTTACGGCAACTTACAAAGGGCCTTTGCGATTTTGATCTAATACTTTTCTGACAGTAAGGAATACCTATTATGTTGTTTATCATGATTATTGATCATTTCCTGAGGAGGCTATACCTCTGTTCGTCTGTCTGTACATATGTTTGCCGCTGCGTCTATCTATGATGCATTCCTCTCCTACATCATTTTGTGCAATCGCACAAAATTTAGTGAGATACTTCCCCACGTTGACACTTAGTACTACAGGAAACTTATTTTTGACTCCACACCCTGGGGCTCCAAAAGAAAGGTAAAACGTTTACGCATCCCAAAGCATTCATGGTAGGGACGGGTTGCTGTTGGTTAAGTTAGGACGTTGATTAAATTACATGAAACATCCTAAATATAGATGGAAAGAAGGACAAGCAACCTACCTTTCCTAAATTAGACAGGACCTTGCAGTACAGGAAAAAAAATCTTAAAATAAATCTCCAACATTTTAACAGTAGAAAATATAAGAAAAATACGTTTTCTTTACATAAAATTATCCAATGCTATTAAGTGTTTCCTTATATAAAAATAGTAATTTCCAGAAATTTATAATTTTCTAACACGAGGGATCAAGTACCGCATTATTAAAAGAAAATAAAAAATAATATTTAACGTCATAATATGTATTTCTGCTTTTTTATCATACAGGTGTACAATTTTCGAACAGTTTAGCATCTACATCATCATCAGATACTTCAATGTATCCCTTTTTCTTAACATCATCATCAGATACTTCAATGTATCCCTTTTTCGTAACACCATCATCAGATACTTCAATGTATTCCTTTTTCGCAACACCATCATCAGATACTTCCATGTATCCCTTTTTCGTCACCCAGCGATTGCACATAAAGTGATGTATCAGGAGAATTTGTTTTCATACATCATACACCTCACCAGATTAGGTCAATACGCGTTATCTATTTGGGCATTGCAATATCAATCATTAATTTCCAGTCCCTCTCAAGTCCCTGTAATGTGTGCCACCAATACGACTAAAGATGGTCATTCTATTATCATGTAAATTTATTTAGGAGACAATATGCTAATATGCTAAGAAAAATGTAAAAATATTCTAGTATGCTATGATTGTGACCATATTACACAATTCCTAGCCTCTTTCTTGCAAAGTCAATACTAACTTGCTGTATGATTCGCGAGATGTGGCAAAATAATATCAATTGATTATTTTGTTTTTCTGAAAGCTGCAGATTCGTCCAACATAAACCTTTTTTCCTGTAAGTAGAAAATGCATATGCCATAATATATATATTTATATATATATATATATATATATATATATATATATATATATATATATATATATATATACAGTTTTTAAATACCGAATATAATCCTATGATGTTCTTCAGTATTACTATCATATCAGTTTCGATGCTTGATCAAATCACCCTGATGAGAGAGAGAGAGAGAGAGAGAGAGAGAGAGAGAGAATGAGAGAGAGAGAACGTTGCATGTAAGTGGATGTTCCCTTGTATAAGTTGGGTCACAACTGGATGTAAGTAAAAAAAAACTTTTAAAAACGAACACCCTATCCTAGACTATAAAAACATTATTATACGTTATGCTTCCATGCTCAGACACAAAATAACTTTTTTTCAAGTTTCAAGAATAAATAAACCCACCCATACAATCCCTAGCTCCGAGGTCTTTCTTTCTGAAATTGATACCAAACCTTTTAGCGTCGCGAACAAAGTGAGCGAGGCTGCGTCACGCCCAGAGTCCAATACTTTTGTTCACACAACCCTTAAGCCCACTGGAAGATGATCGATATATATGAGTAACTTGTACTCGCGGATTGGTAATATTTTTTGAACAAATACATACACTATGTGCACGAACTGTAAGAATTGCCATAATTAAACATGTGGTTAACACATCATTGGTTTTAGGGACAGCCCGACTTAGCTAACTGGGCAGAATTTGATCATGTACGTTCTTGACGTTTCGGCACTTTCGTCACGCTACGCGCCTCCCTTGCCGTGTCCGTGCAGCCTGCCGCTCCAGACACTAATTAAGTACTGCGCCGTGCGCACACCCGCAATCCTGTAAACGTGGTGGTTCTGTTCCTATCGCGCCTTCAATGAACCCCCATAGTGGGGAAACCATGCAGTGAGGAAGGGGTGTGTAAAAAGCGTGCAGTGCACGCAGTAATGCGTCAAGTGGGTTTGCAGCCAGGCAGCCCAGAAATTAAACAGTGTACCATGCACACATTAACTAGACGTGCATGTCAGAATTGCCTAACATGTCTCAAATCGGAACTAGGTAAGTAACTGAAACAGATGCTTTTAAACATATAATGAAAAGAAACATGAGGCAAAAACACTAGCACTGAAGAGAAAAAAAACTTAGCATTAAGTGAAAGAATCGATAGAGTTAGATCTATACAGTTAGATCAGAAATGGAAGGAGACATAGGGGCATATCAATCTGAATTATCACGTTTTACCAAATATAAGTTGCAAACAATAGATAACACACATAAATAAACAATCAGGATTATATACAATTATGTTCAACTTGAGCGTTACATCTGCTGCTAATTATGAATTTTATATTAGATTAGGGGTAAATAATAATAGTTTGCTTACTCAGTAGATAGCAATAAATTAACTGAAAAATGTATCATAAATGAACTACAAACATATTACGTAGAAGAGAGCAATATTTGTTTTCAGTTAGAGTTGATAATAGTAAAGATTTATTCGAGGTAACATTTGGCATCAGAAACAATATCAGAAATATTTGCGATTAAATATCGAGAAAGAAGCAAGCAGGTTCTAACACTAAATATGCCAAAAGCAGCAATTCTGATTAGAGGACATACTGGTAATGCTTTAGCATTGAAAGGATGTAATTTTATTGTTCAATTAATTGATCCAAACGGTGCAAGAAAAAGGAATAAGACATGATAACATCATAGAAGAATTAGAAAAGAAACATGATTAAGAGAGCAAGGTTCGGTTATTCACAAACTGAATAATTTAGATGAAACTTTATCTCTTTATTCTTCTATTCATCCTGACGCGATTGTAGAGAAATCTAGACAACCTAAACTTACTGATTTTTACCAGTTTCTGATAAAAGGATAACTTATGAGTATGTTTTAATTGCCGTTGTAATGGTTGCTAGTGTTTATGTGGGATATAAGTATTTATCACTGCATGGAAAAAGTTCCGAAATTTAGCGAATTAAATAGACAACAATGGCCACACCTACACAATATACAATTCCTCACAAACAGGACAAAAAATACCACACGGTGTTAAACATCCTAATCCACGCATCGCTGTATAAAACACACTCCAAGTAGTATAAAACGGTACAAATGCTTCAGGTGGTAATAAATAGGTAAGGACCCACTGTCTTGATTGTACAGGTAGTTTTTTTATTTCGTTTAATAGAAAAGTGAAAGGAATTTGGAAAGAATGCTTATTAGAGACATAACCATTTCGTACGGTAGTGATAACATTTTTAAAGTTAAATGATTATAACATTTTCATCACGTTTAAAGATTTATGGTTACCAGTATCTGTGAGAATAAACAAAAAAGAGCTAGGAAAAATGAAGATCAGGAGTGGCTAACGCACAAAACACTCGTACAGAGGGCTGTTCAATGCATTGTATACATAGGGAAAAACGTTTAGAATAACACTTAAATAAGATCACTGTCCGCTGTATCTTTTTGTTGTTCCTCAAAATTTTAGATCTTCAATTACACTTGAAAAAGCATCTGAAGAGATATAAGGTGCAAAATAAGATTATGCATTTGGGAAATATTTGTCTTCAGCGCGAGACAATTACTTCTGATACAATGACTAATTATATTAGCCAAAAGGACAGGAATGGAATTGCTTTCTTGTATAATTACATCACAAGAGAGAGCATTATTAGTATGTCAGCTAATACAACCTTAACAAATGTCAGACTTGATTCACCAAGAATGAATTTAAAAGGAGTATTGATACTATGTAGAAAAGACAGAAACGGATCCTAAAAAGTATTTCTACTCAGCAATAGAAAATGTTATGATTTCTGTGGAGGGATTACCAAACATGTTTTATTCACGAGTATAAAAATTTTCAGAAGAAATGAAATATTTCTTTAACGAGGAACCAAAACAGAAAATTAGCAATATTAGTGTTAATAATTTTTTCACGGATCACCGTTATTTATGGCTAGATTTAAGAAGCACATATGATAATAAATTACATGGAACAATGCATAAATTAACTAATCTTCAACAAAGACATACACCCTTTCAAAGAAAAGAAAACGTAACTGCGCACAAAATGTGTATTAATTTGTGTCTAATGCTCAGATAAACGTTCGGGACAACCCAATAAAATCCATAATTTTTACAACAATTACAGTATTAGTAAAGAGAAACTACTAAACATGGAGCGTATTGCCTAATTAGGTAATCAATTTGAGAATTAAGATGACTAATGGGTTTCATGTATGTTATTTGGAAAGTGTACCAGATGTAATGAGAATTGTGCAGTGGAGCAGGAAAGTTTTGTTATATGTGGATTTGAAATAGACAGAGAAGAGAAAAATAAAGTACAAACTACCAACAACAAACCAATTCACTTAAAAATGTAATGAGACGACTAAAAACCAATCAATGTCCGTTTGGAATAATTATGTTGCAGATGCAAGAAAAGGAATAATATCACAGAATTGAACTTCGACCACATTTCTAACTTTAAAAAAAGAAGAATAACTACAGCGTAAAGGACTCTTAACTTTTGTACGAGATACTGAACAAATCTGTGGAAAAAATAATATGGATGTATTTCAATTATTTTTTTGCTAATTTGTGCAAATCAAATACTATGGAGCAAATAAAAACTACCCATTGTTTTTAAGACGATATATTTTCTGTGGATAATTTAGCACATATATAAAACCATATAAACCAAAGCACCAGTATAAAATAAACCAAAAACCAATTAATAAGGGAGGAATTTCTTTATTTCATCGAGAAAAACACAGAAAAAGTGAGTAAAAGCGAACAAGTTCTTATGTCTGATATATCCTGTACGACAGTCAGAGAAATCAACCCAGTTTTTCAATTCAGATTATCTTATTCTTGTCACATTTAATTGGTTCCAGTAAGTGATTGACCTTTGTGTAAGATAACGTACTTTTCGAATCGTAGTCAAGATGTCTTAAATAATGTTCTTAAGTCATTTATTTTAAAATATTGCTGTATTTTAAATTAACTCCATTTAATCAAGTCTAAGACTTAATAAGAATTAGTACGTATACTTTCCGACTTTTGTTGTCAGACAACGATGACTATACTTGAAAGAAATATTTTCTTATGTTTAACTTTTGATGGTTTAAACATATGATCTAAGATAATTGTGCCGAAAACTAATGCAAATGAATTCAGAACTTGTTCGAGAACTTCTCCGTTTAACTCCCTAACTCGGATCAAAATTAATATTCCCATTTCTTACATCCAAAAAATATTCTTCCATGTTTTAAAAAGGCATGGTAAGAAAGATAATTCCTGGTAAGAGGCGGCACAACAGGGCATGCGCACAGATATGTTCAAGACTTCAGGTGGGAAGGTTCACACACGATCTAGGATGGAAGATTTGCCACACCCACTAAAACAAACTTTAATATTTTATCCATGCTGAGCCTTGAGTACTTGTTAATGTTTACATAGATTACTGTTATTTATATTGCTAATTTATACTTACCACACCTCTTGTAAACTACCTTCTTAACAGCGTGCATCTTTAAAGACCAGGTTCATTGTATAATGCGACGCATTCTGAATATATTTTCTAAAGAATCTTCCTAACACTCACATAGCTACTTACATTATTCTTAAGACTGTCAAATGAAAAGTGAAAATCTGGCACTGTTACTCGTGGATACTTTTTTTAATGCAGGCGCCATATATTTTTCAAAAATTCCCTGGGTATGTACGGTACAAATGAAGACTAAAAGAAATGTGAAGCACTTTCACGGTCATGCCTGCTAATCAGTGTATGATGATGATTAGTAATGGAAACCAATGTCAACCAAAATGTTAGTCAGATAAACACAAAGGAGATCGAGATCTTTTCTAATCAATAACTCTTTTTATATGAAACCACAGCAAGTTTATGCCCTGTGCGTTACCTAGGATTCTGTTCTACTTGACAATAAATAATTCAAAAGACTTATATATATATATATATATATATATATATATATATATATATATATATATATATATATATATATGTATCTATATTCTTGGTTCTTACTTTGTTTTGTCATTAAAGAATTTTGCTTTTTCTGTCCCCTTTATTCTGTTTTCTTTATTAGATCTTTTGCTTTACTTTGTGTTTTTTTTTCGATGTCTGTATGTCTGTCTGCCTTTATTTCTGAAAAGGTTCAGTGTTGAGGCTCCGTATTAAAATATACATTGTAAGTTATTCTGGTAGAAAATATTTTCATACTGAACTGTTAAAAGCAACGGTATCAAATTTTCTCAAATCATACTGGATTAATCGTTTCCGTTTTCTCACTTTAACTTGTACCGATATAATGATTAATGGTGTACACCACTCGAACCAGCAAATGCTGCTGCGCTCACCTATAGTTCACCTTTCAGGGCAAATAATTTTCAAACGAAATACTACTAAGTAAATACGTGACCGGCATACACATATCGGTCAGTGACCCGTCTAGCAGCTACGTCGAGTTCACGGCCATATTCCGCACGGTCGTTCTCTTCAAGGGTAAGTTTTTCCAGTAAACACAGTGTTCAGAATTTGCCAGAGGGAAATGGCTTCCTTTTAAAAATTCTTACTGTCATCACAAATAAGAAGTTAAAAAAAAATATATATATATATATATATATATATATATATATATATATATATATATATATATATATAGAAAAAGCTTTATTTAATCGGCTACTGGTTTACACAACTTAAAGATGAGAAGTTACCAGCTACTGACACACTATCTAACAAATAAATCGTACATACATTTTAAATGATAATAGAATAGAACATTAAAGAAAAGAAACATTATCGAAGATTCTAACTGTACAAAGGTTAGTAAATATCTGATTACCATAAAATACTCATCAGCAAGAAAATGAAGTAGGCACATAGTATATGATTATGAAAAGAACCAACAATCTAATTGTAGCCAGCAGAGTAAAAAGATGATACTAACATATGAAAATAGCAAAGGTATGACAATCTAACTTACTAAATAATATGTAATTCCCACCTTAACAATAGTTTTATTTGGGGGAACGAGAAAACAATAAATAAATAAATAAAAAATAAATAAATAAATAAAACGGTGATAATGTTACAGCGGGCCAAGAGAAATATAAGAAGAAACAGACACCTTTTTCTTTCAATTTAGGAAGTAACAAAAGTTCGCGAAAAATAATGAAAGATCCTTATAACAATTGTGCCCTTTTGCATCCCCCCCCCCCCCAACTCCGCCTCAAATGAACAAACAATGCCGATAACATCCAGAATCATTTAAAACAAGCAAATAGTGAAAAAGTATGATGGTCATTTTTATTTAAATTTTTTTATTTTCTTGTCAAATCGCGGTGAAATAGTCAAAATGTTGTGGTTGACACTTAAGTTCAGTGTTGTTGAACAATGTGTCACTGTATAACGCGTTCTTGAAATAAACGATAAACCCCAAGGCAGCAGTGTTACAAAAAAGCGCAGTTAACCTATTGACCAAGGTAACTTATTTTTGGTGAGCTACCTTGATGAATAGGTTAATTGAACTTTCGTATAATACTGTCTCGGGGTTTATAGTTTATTTCAAGAACGCGTTTTACAGCAACACATAGTTCAACAACACTGAACTTAAGTGTCAACCACAACATTTTGACTATTTCACCGGGATTTGCCTATTCCGCCGCAGACCAATTTATTTACTTATTTCGAGTCGAGATTGGGTAGAATTCACGTCTATAAATACCCTCTCCCTGTCACGTGACGGTGCATAGTAGGAAAAGATCAGAGATAACAAATAATGAATATTTAGAAATATGCTTAAACTTGGAAAAAAAACTGAATACATTATTGTTTTTTAATCTTTGTGACTGATGATATCCAAATCACTGTCATTATTATTATTATTATTATTATTATTATTATTATTATTATTATTATTATTATTATCATCATCATCATCATCTCTGATCTTATCAACACATTTTATGAAAAATCTGCAGTTCGCGGAAAAATCCATACATGTCGTCAAATCTGATGATCTGACGTTTTAAAAATATTCTGTCTCTCGAGTCTTTATAAACTCACCGACCTCGCAATGTTACCTACCGCCCCCAAGTAATTAATGAAATGGTTGAAAGTCGCACTGTATATTTGTTAGGATCAATATAAGGAATCTCTAACTGTCTAGCCTACATTACACAGCGTTACCCAGCCATCAGGCAAAAAGAAAACCAACATTACACGAGCGTTACCCAGCCATCAGGAAAAGAAAAAGAACTTTTGATACGAGTACGATATCTTGAAAAAATATGTACAAATCTCAAAATATTAACGATCATAATGTTTTCGTGCATTCAGCGTATACGTAGAGACTAACATCGTTAAAATATTATTCACGTTGTGTTATTAATATATGATGAACATCTTTAATACCAACATATATTTTCCATTATTATTTTGTAAACAGTTGTTATGAAAGGAGCATACATGCAAACTTTAATGTGTAGTGTTGAAGCATACATGCAAACTTTAATGTGTAGTGTTGAAGCATACATGCAAACTTTAATGTGTAGTGTTGAAGCATACATGCAAACTTTAATGTGTAGTGTTGAAGCATACATGCAAACTTGAATGTGTAGTGTTGAGGCATACATGCAAACTTTAATGTGTAGTGTTGAAGCATACATGCAAACTTTAATGTGTAGTGTTGAAGCATACATGCAAACTTTAATGTGTAGTGTTGAAGCATACATGCAAACTTTAATGTGTAGTGTTGAAGCATACATGCAAACTTTAATGTGTAGTGTTGAAGCATACATGCAAACTTTAATGTGTAGTGTTGAAGCATACATGCAAACTTTAATGTGTAGTGTTGAGGCATACATGCAAACTTTAATGTGTAGTGTTGAAGCATACATGCAAACTTTAATGTGTAGTGTTGAAGCATACATGCAAACTTTAATGTGTAGTGTTGAAGCATACATGCAAACTTTAATGTGTAGTGTTGAAGCATACATGCAAACTTTAATGTGTAGTGTTGAAGCATACATGCAAACTTTAATGTGTAGTGTTGAAGCATACATGCAAACTTTAATGTGTAGTGTTGAAGCATACATGCAAACTTTAATGTTGAAGCAAACGTTTTAGTACAATTGAATCCGAGGCAATCGGAATTATGAACTCTTGATCACCTCATTGTTTTTGAGTTACAAGGTTATTTGATTTTATTAAAGTTCGGTTCGGCACATCGCGAGTATAGTAATTTCATATCATGTGCTTGTCTTTCTTATTGTTCTGCGTAGATAGGTATATTAGTAGGCAGCTAGCTAGCTCGATAGAACGATCCATAGATCGGAACATACATACATACATACATACATACACATAAATACATACATACATACATACCTACCTACCTACCTGCATGCATGCATGCTTGCATACATACATACATACATACATACATACATACATACATACATACATACATACATACATACATACATACATACAGACAGACAGACAGACAGACAGACAGGCATACATACATATGTTGGTAGTTTGACGATTTGGCCGTCAAAATAGTTTGAAGTTTAGATTGAGCCCGAAGAAATGTAAATCGTTCTGAAGGCACACTTGTTGAACTAGTAATTGCATTGCAATTAGTTGGCTTGGGGTAGACAAGTAGCTGGGTTCTGCAAGGTTTTACCAACAACTGACATTGAAATATATTGTTTTCTATTATATCCATTCATTTGTTAAAGAAAACGATAAATCCAAAAAAAAAAAAAAAAAAAAAAAGTATGGACTGAACAGGATGTCCATGTTTATCTCAAGCTTCAAGCATTGTCAAATTCCGCTTTCCCGATGTCAACCGTTTACTGACCTCACATAAAACACAAGTTATTTATTGTTGAGGTGCACAGTGAGTTCAAAAGGTTCCAATGCACAATCTTTGGAACATCTGCTCAAATTTCTTGGTTTTATTCTAATATAGAAATGCGTTGGGGTCAAGCGCAATGTCATATGCATCAAATTACGAAATATTTTTAGTTCATCAATTCAGTATGCTGAGTAACTCTTTAGAGGAAATAACTGGTCTTGTGGTTCTTATAGGTCAGCACTAAGTTAAAATAACGAGTGCCGTTAACACCCTGTTAAAGCCAATAGAGAGATTTACATATGAACATGTGACTACCTAACAATGTCAAATGTAATTCAGCAAAGGAATTAATGAAGAATGGCCGCATAATACAGAATGAAAATAGAAAGACACGAAGAAACATACTTATATATAAGAAATAATAAAATGCACACACACACACACACACACACACACACACACACACACACACACACACATATATATATATATATATATATATATATATATATATATATAGAGAGAGAGAGAGAGAGAGAGAGAGAGAGAGAGAGAGAGAGAGAGAAATAAGGGGATATATTGATAGACAATACAATAAGTCGGCTGTTACAACAATTAGAAGGATCCAAAGGAAATGCCAGTTGCTTTAATGGGGCACTTGTCGAAGGATGGTTTCGGGAAAGCCTTTCTTGAACACTGGCATTGAACATATTGTACTCGATGAGCATTAATTTCTCAAAAATAAATGATGAATTAATCGAAGCAGGGAACCTACATATTGTATCACAGATATTTACAAAAGATTTGTTGTTAATTTTTGAGGTACATCTACACGGAGAGTGCACGCAAGGTCTCTTGTACAATTCAAGGCATTTCTCGCTTCTTCAAATTTTTCATGTATAAAAGATAAAACTGGGCCAAATTCAAAAGCACATGCATAAACTTCTGAGACATTAAAAGGGTCAGCAATGTGTGTGTGTCGCTTCAACAGCAATGTGTGCGTGTGTCCCTTCAACATTAATGTGTGTGTGTCGCTTCAATACCAATGTGTGTGTGTCGCTTCAACAGCAATGTGTGTGTGTCACTTTAACAGCAATGTATGTGTGTCGCTTCAACAGAAATGTGTGTGTGTGTAGCTTCAACAGCAAATTTTGTCACTGGGACAAGTCAGCCCTTCTATATCCCATGACTTTAGTATCTCTAGCTTAGTCGTTACACACTATCGTATGCGCGGTTGGGTTTCAAAAAGAAATCGTAACGGGTTAGCAAAGTGGCGACGGGAATTTTCCCAGCGTACGCGGCGATGAGGTTTACTTACCAATACCTGTTTGGTCGCTAGCGCGGTTGCGTATCTGTGCTCGGAGTTGCCTGTGGTTTTACGTTTCCTCCAATACGGTCTCGAACGCACCCGCGCTAATGATTTTATCTTCGATAGCCACCGAGTTCAGTTTTGCAATCGCATTGAGCCTCTTTTGTGCTGCCCGGAGAAGTATAGAATAAACACGTATTCGCGAATGTAGCCGTAACGAAATTATTTTACTGGAACCGCCAGTGACACCGGTTACTATTGATATGGCTCCAACAACAATCCCGATTGGTGCACCTATAATAGTTGTCGTCGTTGTGATTCCAGCAACGCCAGGACCAACAGGTTGTTGCAGCGGCGATTCCACGAATATCATTTACAACGTTACACATACGCTTGTATTTCACCAGCAACGCGGTTCTCTTAATAACTTCATTTCGCAGTTGCAGTTCCGCTTCGATTATTTGTTCACGTCGGTAACATTGAAGGTCCATTATAATTCTTCTAATAATATTGTCATAGTGGAGACTAATTGCTCGACAGGCTGGCTTTGTTCAGGTGCAAGAAGCACACGCACTTCCAAGCAATTGTTTTTCTTCACCGGTACAACCGTCATGCAAACATAGAAAATATCTTCCGGAGGAATATTTAAGTCTCCGGCGATTGTGCGTTACTGTTGTTTGGTACCACCCTGAGGTTGGACAACACGTTCAGAAAGAAACACACCGAATACACCTGTGCTTGCAATGGTTTTCGTTTTCGCCCGATAACTGTTACACGGACAAGTGCGTCATTCTTAAATAACAGTCGAGATCTTTCTCTTCTTAGTTGAGTCAATGTTGGTTTAACATACTCAAAGGAAAATTTTATCGGGGTGGATTCAGTGGTGAATATGACTTCATTGTTATAGACACAACCACTAGATGTTTTCACACCTGGTGGTGCAGTCAACGATTGGGCGTTTTCACTTGCCAATGCAATGATTCCAAGCTTGCTTCAAGTTGGTATTGGTACGTCAGGCAGGTGGTCCCAGCGGTTAATTTCTATCTTACCCTCGCGTAAATTATATTTGAGAGTATACGAGGGTCTGGTAACACCATTTTGAAGCGAATATTCGTCGACAAGTGGAACGAAATTGCTATCAATGTTAGCAACACTGGTCAGCTTATCCAACATCCCGTTGGTAAATTCCGCAATCTCATCACCATGGTCAGAATTCATCACTTTATTTGTAACGATAAATCTAATGTTAAACACAAACGCCAAAGACGGTTAAGAACCCGAATGGAATTATGCTGAGTCCTTCAGACTGAATTTCATCTCCGGCGACCAACGACACCGTCATCGTATATGCAAAAGATTTTACAACCTTCTCGTCTTTGATGTCGCGTAATAGTATTGGTTGACCAGACTGGATATTAATTTTTAATATTGACGTCGAACCCCGCCCACCATAAAAACCGGATAAGATTAATAAATACAATCCAGACTCGCGCGCGAGATTTCGGTTTATCAAAGTCATCCACGTTAGTGAAAATAAGTCGACCACTTGTTGTGGTGGCAACATCTGTTTCCACCTTTCCTACGCTAATAAAAATTCCTGCATATCCTCTTAATGAAGCTACTACACATGGTGGTGGGGCACGTTTGCGATCTGTTCATCCACATATTGTTTCGTTGTAGCAACAGCATCGTCAACATAGTTTTTGATAAACTCAATCGATGTACCGGAGTCTCTGATTGCCCGGTTTTACATTGATTTAAACCAGATTTTTCACGACAGTTTACGTAATGACATGTTGTGCCCCAGAGTTCATATTTTCCAAGGCATACACCTTTGCATTGATTGGGTCCTAATGCCATTGAACTTCTTATATATTTACAAATGTTATTCTCTAATAGAGATAATCATCGGTGTTTTCATAATCATGTGAGTCTTCATAATCTGAATGTGCAACCGTTTGCTGTACAATGCTTTCGATTGATGGCCAGTCATCTAGGTGTCTGTAATCCTCATCATCGCCAGTAAATGGCTGCAGAGATGCTCGCAATGGATAGTATTTAATTATACGACTATTCTCTGTAAACGACTTTCCATCAGTCATTGTATATTCAAAATTCTCGGCCTATATGTGTAAACGCACTCGTGCACCACGCAACATCGACTGGGGATCACCGGAAAATAAATGTTTGTGTTTGAACATAATTTTGTTCAATTCGGTATTTGGCCAAATCACCGCATATTCATCAGTACCCTTAAATACTATACCAACCTGTAAATGACTACCGCTTGTACAATGACATCCCATAATATAAAATGTCTTGCACTTTTCGTATATTGACCCCATAGTTGCTCTGTCTTTGCATGAAAATCTCGTGTAAACAAACTCAGTACAATGCGACGTTCGCTTAGAATCATGGCATCGTGACCGTCGCTTAGAATCGTCCTTTTCTGCTTTCTTTTCAGCTGGAGTTTTCTGCATCTCTCAAGCAATTCTTCTATCATCAACCTCTTTAAGCACTTGTGCCCACCATTTCCATTTTTTCTAAACATTCTTCAGCCCGTTTTGTATTTCTGATAAATCTATTGGGGTTTATCAAATCTTGCAACTCATCATCATCAAGTGTATCTAAAAACTCGTCATAACTCATTATTTTTGCCTACATTTTCCTATATTATAATACCAAAAGCATTTTTCTAATTAACTTTTTCCTGGTGATGTTCAAAGCTACTACAAAAACGCTCGATGTTTCGTTGTCGTCGTCATCGTCATCGTCATTGTCATTGTCATCATCATCATCCTTATAGTATTCGCTCGTTTTGTTATATGTACTAGGCGGTGCAGCCAACGTTGGCGACTTTTTTTTTAATAAAAATATCAAATAATGTTTTTTCAGGCTTCTTTTCATTAGCTTGACCAAGTAAACATCGTTCTTGTTCCGTGATAACTCCTAAGTTGATTAATTTATCAAGATGCTCCGGATACGTGTTTGAAAAATCATACAACATCTTTTGAGCCTCTTCGATAAATCTGTATGATGCATTTAAGCGAAACAACGACTTAAATTTTCCTGAGACGTTTCTCACAATCCTCTGGTTTGGTAGATTAATTCCAGACTTGAATATTTGATAAATTCTTTTAGAATACTATATGCGTCGATATGTGGATTGTCCGCAATTGATATATACCAGGGTAAATGTCTAATATAAAAGAATTCGCATAAACTCTGCCACAGTCAGTGTAAAATATACCGCGATAAATAATCCTGCAGTGGCACCGTTGATAGAAAATATATCAGCTGTAGTTGATGTAAATACAGCTATGCAACGCAAACAATAGAAGCAAAATATTTTGTAGTATAGCCACAATCAGTAATATAAGCTTAACACACAGACAACTCCAAGCACAGATACGCAACCGCGCTAGTGACCAAACAGGTATTGGTAAGTAAACCTCGATACACAGCACCGCGTACGCTCGGACAATTCCCGTCGCCACCTTGCTATATTGTTCGTAGCGATTAACCCACTACAATTATATTTTTGTAACCCAGCCGCGCATACGATAGCGTGTAACGACTAAGCTAAAAATACTAAAATCATGGGGTATAGAAGGGCTGACTTGTCCCAGTAACAAAAATCTAAAATGCACAAAGTACCTCTACTATTTAACACGCATAACGTTATTTAAATATAACTTTCGTTTTCTACATCATTCTCTTTTATTCTTTTTATGGTAAATATATTCTTCTTTTCTTTTACTTCTGCATAGAGTTTTTCTTGTACATAGTGATGTCATGTACTATATGCTATTTATGACTTGTACATAGTGATGTCATGCACTATATGCTATTTTTGACTTGTACATAGTGATGTCATGTACTATGTGCTATTTTTGAATTGTACATAGTGATGTCATGTACTATATGCTATTTTTGACTTGTACATAGTGATGTCATGCACTATATGCTATTTTTGACTTGTACATAGTGATGTCATGTACTATGTGCTATTTTTGAATTGTACATAGTGATGTCATGTACTATATGCTAATTTTGACTTGTACATAGTGATGTCATGTACTATATGCTATTTGTGACTTGTACATTGTGATGTCATGTACTATATGCTATTTTTGACTTGTAGATAGTGATGTCATGTACTATATGCTATTTTTGACTTGTACATTGTGATGTCATGTACTATATGCTATTTTTGACTTGCACACAGTAATGTCATGTACTATATGCTATTTTGAATCAAAACAAAAGAATAAAAAATTAAAGAAAAGCAGACGACAACTGTATGTTATCCTGGTGGCGTATGGTCCGTTTAAATCAGAAGTGGACAGTTGATTATGCTTTTCTCAAAATCAGTTTACTTTTTTCTCAAATAAAAATTGACATTTTGGTACTTAATAACGCACAAAGAAATTCTGATCTTTTAAAAATTGATTGCAAACGTGTCTTTATGACCATTTTCTTTATATTCTTTCACTATAATGCCCTGCTGTAAAGCAACTTGTCTTAACAGTCAAACTAGATCCTTTAATAAGGTCAGTCACAAGGTCAGGATAGGTTTTCTAACCATTCGAAGTGCGCTTTAGCACGTTTACAGGTCCAAAATATTTCCACTAAACTGATCATTCGGCCTAGCTAGGACAGCAGGCTGTCCGTCAACAAGTGCATAACATAAATAGCTAAATGGCTCGCTAAACAATCTAATCAGTCACAAAGCGGTATGACAGAAGCCCGGTGATTCACCTTTGTGGGCTATACCATGTAACTTATACAATTTTAAATCTGTGCACACACACACACACACACACACACACACACACACACACACACAATAACAAAAATACTAATAAAATAAAACCCATCTCTCTTCTAATTTAGGTGAAATTTTCACGACTTAATTGAACGTCATCGGTCAATCGCCATGACTTTTTTTTCAAGGAAACAAAAAAAACCCCAAAAAAACAAAAAAAAAAAACAATTAAAAGAAATAGCTCTGCTAATTGATGCTCGGAACATTCCCCTAAAAACCGTGGGGTCAGTAAGGTACGGACCAAAAACGTGCGGTCAATAAGGTAAGAACTAAATCCGTCAGGTTAATAAGGTACGGACCAAATCCATGAGGCGAATAAGGTACGGACCAAATCGATGAGGTCAATATGATATGGACCAAATCGATGAGGTCAATACGATACGGACCAAATAATATTCTTCTGTTCTATTCGATTCAGTTGTCTTACCATTTGGGTCATCCTTAATGTTTACATACCATTATAGACCCCGTTTTTGGTCCATACTTAGGTACGGACCAAAATAGGTGTGTAAACATATTTGGTCAGTTTGGTCCGGATTATTCTGGGACCTGAGTAGAGGTTAATAGCGGAAACTTAATCCAAACCAAATTATATTTTTGTCTCGCATGCGAACCATATGCAAGATACATGGATTACTTTCCTGACGGTGTTATTGTTGTTGGTGGTGGTGTTGTTGGCTTAGGTGTCAACATAAGGTTTTGCATTTAGCTCAGTTTCTCTGACACTATTTAAGCGCAGTAACAAAACTCGGGAGATATATTTATCTTGGATAACACTCATCATGAAAAAGTAGGTTACAGTAACCTACTTTTTATGTTCCAACCATTACAATAATTTTTTGCATTTAGCTCAACTTCTCTGACACTGTTTATATACAGTTGTGAAACTTGACGGGTGTATTCATCTTGCAGGGTACTACTTACCACAGGCACAAATAGGCCATGATCCATTGATTGCATTCAGGCTTAGGTCGGTTTCTCTGATACCGTTGTTTGTACAGCCGTGAATCTTGATGTATGTATTCATCTTTGAAAGTACTACTCACCACATAAAAAAGTGAATCAAAGTGACCTTCATTACTTGGTCTGGCGACGTTGTCAGGTGTTTGGCTTTGACCACTGCTTAGCAGTCAAGACGTTGCATTTCGAAAATATCTTTTACAATGGTTGCTGTAGTAAATGTGTAGGTAGTCTATTTTTCTTGGCAGTTGCGTCCGAATAAAAATGACTATATGTAAACAGTATATGATCGGGGTCTAGTAATGTGTACCAAATTATCCGGGCCGGACCTAATTTACTCTGGGTATTTTGTAGAATGTAAACGGGCTTATAAATTTGGTCTATACCTAAAAATGGACAAAAATTAGGTTCGGACATCTTTTCTGATATGAACACGGTACTACTGTATAATATAGGGTCCGTTTACGTATCAGAAAATAGTCCGATTCACATTAGGTCTTGATTCACATTAGGTCTTGATTCACATTACGTCTTGATTCACATTACGTCTTAATCAAAAAGTTCAGTGTTCCGACATTAACCGATCAGACGTTAAAAGTCTAATCTGAATCTGAGTTTGAGCATTGGAATATGTTAGAGGTTCAAGGCAGAACTTATAAAATATATTCTTATGTTCAAAATAAGACTCAACTCCAACTCTTGCATCTGATTGCTCACTGCTCAGACATTTGCCAATCAAACATGGGAATATTTAGCTGAGTCTGTGACCCTCTGTTTGTGTATACATTTTCTTCTTCTTCTTTTTTAGCCTCCAGGCAGAGGTTGTAAAAGCATTCATATTCTTAAACTCAGAATCAACTCAAAGATTTTTGTATCTGATTGATCAGTTCTCAGTCGTAAGTCAATCAGACGTTAGAATTTATATCTGATTGATCAGTGCCCAGTCTTAAGTCAGTCAGACGTTAGAATTTATATCTGATAGATCAGTTCTCAGTCGTAAGTCAGTCAGACGTTAGAATTTATCTGATTGATCAGTCCTCAGTCATAAGTCAATCAGATGTTAGACTTTATATCTGATTGATCAGTCCCCAGTCTTAAGTCAGTCAGACGTTAGAATTTATATCTGATTGATCAGACGTTAGAATTTATATCTGATTGATCAGTCCTCAGTCGTAAGTCAGTCAGACGTTGGAATTTATATCTGATTGATCAGTGCCCAGTCTTAAGTCAGTCAGACGTTATAATTTATATCTGATTGATCAGTCCTCAGTCGTAAGTCAGTCAGACGTTAGAATTTATATCTGATTGATCAGTGTTCAGTCGTAAGTCAGTCAGAAATTAGAATTTTGACTTATTCTGAGTCTGACCATGAAAGTCTTGTTTCGTCTTTGGGGTAATGTCTTCATGTAAAGTTGTTAAACTGGGTCTAATTCTTAATTAAAGGGGTACTGGGTGGCCGAGTGGTCTAAGTGATGGCAGAGTGGTACAGATCACTCACATCTCACCTCTGTCCGCGTAGGTTCGATTCTTAGCTCGGCAAACGTGGGTATATGAGAAATCTTGCCAGTAGTTTCCCATGGGTCGGTGATTCTTTCCGCGTTCTTCCTCCACCAAAATATACTGGCCGCTATGTATAGCCTCTCATGTGCTGAAAACTGGGCGCTTGTATAATGTAGCGCAGGTTCCAATGTACCAATCACTGAAGATGAAAGTTGAATTTTGGATGTAACACTGATTTTAAAACTTTCACCTACTTGCTAAAGAAAGTATATGGAATAGGGTTTGCTGGTACAAGGGGGTGGGGTGAAGAGCTAAAATGTGACAGTTTAAAGCGTGTATTTGGGACATTCTGTTTTCCTCTTCCAGCTCTTGATATCTCATTCCGTATTGCTCAGATACACTACTTTCTATGTCTTAGTACAAAAAAATTTGACAGAACTTTTGTCATATATTTAAAAAAAAAAAAGTTTAATGTTTGATAACTCTTACTAAGATGAAGGAGCCGAAAATTGAATACATGGGTAATATGGATTTTTATGAAATTAAATTGTTAGTTTCAAGTTTATTGTATAAAGTCAATTAAGCCATATAATAGTACATACTAAACATTATACTATGCACAGAATTAGATGGTGGCGAAAAAAATCTATAAATTGGGTGCAATGAATGTACATCATTACAAATCTACATTTCCATTATTCAGTAGGGAGATGAATATATATATATATATATATATATATATATATATATATATATATATATATATATATATATAATTACTTAAAATCAAATATAAATCTAAGAACTATTAAAGCATTTCGTGAAGCCACGCTTTAACGTAAGTTTTCACAGCCTAATTTCGTTTTCTCAAACTGTCAAAAAAATGCAAAAATTAAGGTTAAAAGTCCATTCATACTTTTCATAAATTTCCAAAGCATTTGCAATGTCATTCGTAGCAAATCTCTGATAATTAACAAATAAAGGAAGAATAACTGGAGAAAGAAAGAAAACTTGTTTCTCATCTCAGATGCACTCCTACGCTTTTCCCATGGTTCTATAAGTATTGGTGAACTAGACTGCATCATCCGTAACAGCCAGAATCAAAATATAGAAACAGCTGATGAAAGCTGCAAAAAGTATTACTGTTTGCTCTTAACTTTTTAGAGATGTTTTTCTTCTTCTGATAAACTTGACGAATAATAATAATAATAATAATAATAATAATAATAATAATAATAATAATAATAATAATAATAATATTAGTAATAATAACAATAATAATAATAAGTAGTAGTAGTAGAAGTTGTTGTTGTTGTTGTTGTTGTATAGGGCGCACACACCAACCTTTGCAGTTTACATTTGGGGCAATATGGTGCAATGGTAACGTCACTTCTGGTAACTGTATCCCATCTAACACACAACGTTTTTACAAAGTTGCTGTAAGGTTGTGATTTGGTTACGTGGGTAAATAACGTTCTTGCAACGTTGTAAAAATGTTGCACGTGAACATTATTATCTGTCCTAGCTGATCTAGAAAATATAGAAAATTACAAATAGCATATATATGCATTGTTCATAAAAGTTTGTACAACAAATAGTGTCATTTATAAAAAGATAACATGTAACGTTTTTACAACGCTGGACCGATGTTGTGCTTAACATTACATTATGAGGGGTAAAAATCATTGTTTCTTATTATAATTTTTTTTTTCATTTTTATTTTCAAAAGAAATAACTGAATCAGGGTCGACGCAATGGTATTTGGCACCCTAGGCGAACCTTCAGCCTTGCGTCCCCCCTCCCCAATTAACTTTAGAAAATGAATATTGTGCATAGACGTTTGTTATCTTCTATTTTGTGCTATTTCTCTTTTTTTTTTATTCATTCGGTTTTTGCCGCCCCCCCCCCCCCCCAAAAAAAAAAAAATGTTTCCTATTTTGCCTAGTTATTAAACCGGTCCGGAACTAAATGAGGGTTGCAACTTTTGTCGGAAAGATTTACAAACATTAAGTACGATTATTGCTTTATAATATGTTACGAATCTACAAACCAAAGTTTGTAACTCTTTCTGTACCGGTAGAATAACATCAGTGGCTGAGACGTGGAATTATATGCTGCCTTCAACTATTTTGAACCGTCAAGGTATGAACATTAATTAATCAATCTATACTTCGCATTTTAGTTGCAGAAAGTGATATTTCTATTGTTATAGAAAGATTCTTTTCTGGCTGATTATTCTATCATGTCTACGGACGCTTTCTTGCACATGCAAGCGCCATGCTCCATGCGCAGCGGTGCCATTTTCAGCAAAGAAAACGAGGTCTATCGGCGTAAGCATTCAGTCTAGGCATAAAGTGATATACATTTTTTGACGTATTTCTGTGACCTTTATCTGACTTGTATAAAATAAATTATATTGACATTAATAACACGGAAAAAGTAGGCCTGCAAGAACTCTGAAGGAGGGGGGGGGGGGATTAAGATGCATGATTGGGGTTTCACGCAAATTTCTAGAAAATCGTGCAGAATATTCAACCAGAAGTGCAAAAATTCGACATAACATTTGCAAGTTCTACCTTTTTTTCTTTGTTTAATTTCTTCTATATTTGAAATGTCTCCCTCTTCTTCAAATGGATGAGGGTATTTCTCAACAAAATGTTCTTTTCAAGGATAGACCTTGTTAAGGACTACACTACATTTCTTATAGACCACGTGAAAAACAATGGTGGCAGATCGCTTCCATGTTGAACTGCAAAGTGTGTTCAGGTTGTACTTCATGCGCTATGATGTGTTGATGTTCTACCCACCTACTGGCACCACCCCAGCAATAGGAAATTACTCTCTAATCTGGGAACCATTTTGTACCGGAATCTATGGTTTATTTTAAATTATATATTCAGAAATATGTGAACAATCAAAAGAATTTATTATTGTATACATGGTCTTGTTATTTAAAAAAAGTCGAGGCTGCAAAATCATAATAGGAGGAACGATCAGATGAAGATAACCCTAGATTTTAAAATAGACTTAAAATCAGCTTCTTAAAAAATGTAAATATTATAAAGTAAGAAAAGAAAAAAATAATATTTATGTATTGCATTTTTCAATTTGAGAATAGAAGTCAGCCCATGCTACATAATTAACAAATTACCAAATCTAGAAGTACTCTTACTATATTTGTACATGTCAGATTTTCAATAATTATGTTCCAGTATCAAGTGATGAAACTGATTTTTTCAAAAGCAAATATTCTTAATCATTTTAATTGAAATAAGAGTATTGTTAAAAATTTAAAATAATTTTTCAATTTGCAGAAGTTTGAGCAGAAGAAGGAAACACAGAATGACTTTGCTGTCAAGGATAGAGGTTCTGATTTCTAATCCCAATAAAATCCAGAAAATAAACAGATAGGAATAAAGTGATAGTAAAATATATACTGTCTTGTTTTCTTTTTGTTTTATACCCACTTATCTCTTTTTAAATACAAATGTCTGTACCTTGGGCCTGTAAAACTTGTTAGCAAAACTACATGAAGAAAGGTTTTCATACCATCATTAGTGAGTAATGTTTGAATGTAAACCATGTTAGAACAACTACACAGAAGCTGCGTCATCTGGGCAAACAAATTCAGAAAGCATTTTCCCCTTCATAACTAGATGATCTGTAAATTGTATCCAATTTAGTGAATTTCATTTTTGTATCCTAACTGCAAGCATTAAGAGCATCTAAATGGGATCCTGCACATCCTGTTGTATGGTCATCCACCACTACAGTTTCATTAAGTGTGAATGCACAAAAACAATTAAAGTAGAGGAATGTAATTTATTTAGTACTAATATTAGTACCCTTCTTCCTTTGTGGACGGGGTACTAATTTCACACCTGGTGCTTTTTCTGCATAGTGTCATGAAGTTTTCAACCTTGTTAGCTCTACTGGTCGTAGACTAGAAGAGCTTATGGGGCGGTCCGTCCATCCGTTAACACAAGTCTGTTATCACTACACCTAAACTAATTGGAGGATTGACATGAACTTTACACACAGATTTGGTCCAAGGTTTATCTGCATACTTTGGAATGGACAGAGGTATTTTGACCAAATAAATATCCTTACTATATTTCTTTAGATTTTAACTAATTTGCGGGAGTTGTCACGCATCACTGCTTTCCAAATGCGCAAATTTGTAGAATTTTTATATGGATGGTCAAATGATTTGTTAGGCAACGAAAATGATGCCAATCTGACATCCAATATGGCCACAATGGCAGCCGTCTTGAAAACCTTGCTATCGCCACTCCTTCTATATGACATTTTTGTAATGTTTAATTGTTGATGTTTTTACTTTCTTGCCAGCAGGGGATCATATATGTTTCAGAAACACAAGTAGCTTTCTTTCTTCCAAGTTTTCAATATAATTTTTGAATGTTGTCAGGATGTTATAGGAATGTTATATTATGACGTTAAACAACAATGTTGTAGCAACATTCCAGCAAGTTCACCAAATCACGTTGCCACGGTGTTATATAACAACGTTGCCACAACTTTAGAACAAAGTTGCTGCAACGTTGTTGCAACGTTGAATTGTTAGCTGGGATATCTCTATGACTCATATAACTCCACCCCTTTGGTGATGGTATCATTCCACACAAATATGTCCATGGCTACACGTCACTTAACCCATGATATCATCTAAAACTTTTTTTATGACTTATTAAATGCTACTTCCCTGTTATTCAAAATTTGCTCATAACTCGCTAATTTGTTTTCGATCGCGGTAAAAATAAACTAGTCCTCTATCTATCTGCAGTAAACATAAACTAGTCATCTACCTACCTGCAGTAACAATAAACTAGTCCTCTACCTATCTGCAGTAAGCATAAATTAGTCCTCTACCTACCTGCCGTAACAATAAAATAGTCCTCTATCTATCTGCAGTAAACATAAACTAGTCCTCTACCTATCTGCAGTAAACATAAACTAGTCCTCTATCTATCTGAAGTAAACATAAACTAATCTTCTACCTATCTGCAGTAAACATAAACTAGTCCTCTACTTACCTGCAGTAAACATAAACTAGTCTTCTACCTACCTGCAGTAAACATAAATTAGTCTTCTACCTATCTGCGGTAAACATAAACTAGTCCTCTATCTATCTGCAGTAAACATAAACTAGTCCTCTATCTATCTGCAGCAAACATAAACTAGTCCTCTATCTATCTGCAGTTAACATAAACTAGTCCTCTACCTATCTGCAGTAAACATAAACTAGTCCTCTACCTATCTGCAGTAAACATAAACTAGTCCTCTACCTATCTGCAGTAAACATAAACTAGTAGTCTATTTATCTGCAGTAAATATAAACTAGTACTCTACCTACCTGCAGTAAACATAAACTAGTTCTCTATTTACCTGCAGTAAACATAAACTGGTCCTCTACCTATCTGCAGTAAATATAAACTAGTACTCTACCTATCTGCGGTAAACATATACTAGTCCTCTACCTAACTGCAGTAAATATGAACTAGTCATCTACATATCTGCTGTAAACATAAACTAGTCCTCTACCTACCTGCAGTAAACATAAACTAGTCCTCTGCCTACCTGCAGTAAACATACACTAGTCCATTATCTATATGTAGTATAACCTAGTCATCTACCTATCTGCAGTAAACATGAACTAGTCATAGTAGAAGTATGCTTTCATAAATGATTCAAGAAGTTGGTGTGTATTTCATTTGTGAGTATCAACTTTCCTATTCTCAAAATAAAGCAAAAAGAAAAAATCATCATATAAATAGAATTTATCAATACAACACTAAAACAGTGCCCGTATATAACAGTCCGTCTAGAAATTGTCTCAAACTTCAAAACCCAGAACTTCGCCAAAGTGACTCAGCGCGATAACTCCCGCGACGGAAAGCGTGGCATGAGGTACATACCGTCCACGTTTAAATGGTGAATTCTACACACACATTGAGTCCCTTTCTAAATGCATCACACCAGTGGCTTCATTGCGTCTTTCTAGGAAGAAGGCTTTACCATTATTTGTAGCAAATGGGAAAATAATCGCTTGCAAAACGTGCATTAGCGAATTAAAAACTTCTCGCACTGTTTTGAAGAATAGCATGCCGTTTGCAGAAAGAGGTTCAGGTTACTGGTGACTTGGAAAATGTCGGCTCTGGTGTATTTCTGCTGGAAATATTGCGAAGCTCATCGGTGTCAAATCTGCCATATAATACTGTCCCAAATGGGTTGAGCAATTGCTTAGCATTATAAACAAGTGTTTTCTTCCTTAAAAAATATACCATCAAGCAAATTAATGCTATGGTATATCAACCTAACATTAACATACTGGATGTTATTATTTTTCCCATATTCTTAAGAACACGTGATGTCACTGCTGCTTCCGCATTGGTATACCTTTCATTGAATAGCTTTTACCTTGTTTTAAATGTTCGCAAAATGCTAAATTGACATTTGAAAAAAAAACATGCTCAAGGACTCGTGTCATTAGAGTTCATCAAACAGTCATATTACAAGATACTGCTGCCATCATGAAAACACGTAATAAAACTTAACTTTATATATATATATATATATATATATATATATATATATATATATATATATATATATATATATATATATATATATATATATATATATATATATATATATTCTCCACAAACCTTCTTCAGCAACATCCTGGGTATCATCCCATACATCAATGGTTTTGATCCGGAACTCAACTGGTTCATCAAGAAGTGGGCTAACTTTTAGCAAAGCCAAGTATTTGCTGATTCATTCATCGCCCTTACTAGAGTACAAGGAGTTCCGACAATCAAGTAGTTTCCGTCTTGATTCATTCATTCATCCCAAGTAGCAACTGACCATCGATACACGATGAGACAGACAGACACAGAGTCCTACAAAGAATTCTTTTTTAAAATTGCACACACTTTTATTTCAATATATATATATATATATATATATATATATATTAGAAGTAAATATTACACAAGTACGTCCTATTATTCACCTTACTCTCTTCCCTTTCTCTGTCCATGCCGTTAAATAGATTTAAAAATTGCAAATCTCCATTAATACCACATACGTCTAATGTCCCAGGTCAAGTGGTCAGTGGTCGAGGTTACCAATTGTGTTTCTATAATACTGCTGTCAATGGTTTCCTTTTAAAATTTCCGGTACGCGGTCAACACAGCATATCTGTTTCAAAGTGTCATATTATGCTTCTATTTATATATACGTGAAATGACACATTGCCAAAAAAATTATTTCATTGTTATCGTGCTCAAAATTCAACTAAAGACGATCCTAAACTGCGAACAATAGTAATGAGAGAGAGACAGACAGACAGACAGACAGACTGACATACAGACAGACGGAGATTGTACAAACGAAATGTATCACCAACAAGATCATATAGTTTGTGTACACTTAATTATGGATTACTTACTTTAACATGATATTCGAATGAATATATGTCATACTTTCGTTTTAGTTGACCACAATCAAGCCTGAAAAAATATACTCGCCTTGGATATGAAATCTTTACTGATCAAAATTTCAAATGTTATATGATCCGATGTATTTTTAACATTCTTCTTTGTTTCTTGTGACAATACACCTAAAATGTGTATATATGTATATACATCCTTTTGACTGTAACGAGCATTCTCAAAAACATTCATCAGTGGCAGAGGTTAATTTTATCGATTAGTACTGGAAATCTATATACCATTTTAGGAGTTACCGGAATTTCTAATGATGTATCAGTCATTATCCTGCTCACTTTACGTAGAGATGTGTATATAAGAACTGCTGCACATTATTTGTGTACAATATACATGCATTTCATAATGATGGGAAGGAGATTGCATTAGCTTTATGCAAATGTCTGAAAAACAGCCACACAATCTCGGATTGTATGTATTTATGTATATATGCATGTATACGGTCATTCGTAGTTTGCTCATATTATCTAATTTCTGTACGATTTTCCCTTTCTCTCTCAGGCATTGATTGACGTAGAAACGCCATTCACAGAAGAAATGTCGCTTGCAATTATTATTTTCATAAGCATACCATTCAAACTTTGACATTAATCAGCCAACGCGGGCCAATATGGCTAAGCGTTTTGGCGTTAGTCTTCTTCCTCCAACGCTCTCTGCATCTACTTATAATGCATACCCTTTCAAATCGTCTCTTGCTTTCTCTTTCATTATCAAGGTTTCCCCCACCGTTTTCCACCATTTTTGTGTGAAGACTGACGGCCTAGCAAATTAAATTTTCCCAGTCCACCAACCCTTTCATTCGTAACTGCCTTGCCGTGGCTCTCATTGCCTCGAAATTTTCCCAGTCCACCAATCCTTTCATTCGTAACTGCCTTGCCGTGGCTCTCATTGCCTCGAAAAGAGTATTGTTTAGGCTTAATATGTCGATTAAAAATATTTGCGAGCAGATTTTCTAAGATTGTGAAGCAGATTGTTTAGAGTCATATTAAAGACTGCACTTTTGGTGTGGCCCTCTTGCTTGTCATTGCCTGTTTTGTTGTTCAGTTTGTCGTCTAATTATTTAGGTATCTTGCGAATGACCCACGAATGCCAAAAAGCCATTTTGTTCCCCATTAAGTTCCGTTTTTTTGTGTCTCTTTTTGGCGGACCCGTGCTTGTCGCCCTCGTCCGCTTTGCCTTTTGTTATAAAGGATTCATGTCTTGGTCGTAAACAAAACACACAGTCTCGATCGTGTTCCTTTCTCACGTGCATCTCAGTTTCCAATATTAGATGTCTACTGAAGCTGAACGGTTACCATTCTGTTTTTCTTCTCTATCTCTCAATAAATTGTTCTCAATGGAATCTTTACGGTTCGTCACTGGTTTTCTTCTCAAAAAGTTCCTCTGTGCTGTCGGGGTGTCCGTTCCGCAGGCTTCCCTGCTGATTCCCCGTTATTGGTCCTTCTTATGTTTGCCGATTCGAAAATCTGGCCGCGATCTGGCGTTGCGTATTTTAAATCCACAAACCAGTATCCGTAGGGCTTCTTGACAGTCTCCTCGTATGTCCTCAGGACCTCAGGAGCAACTCTATCAGTCTTGAATAATTTCTTTTCGCTATTGCAACGCTATCTGCCATCGGTCGAACGGTTTCTTAACCAAGATCATATGCTGTGTATTAGCAAAATGTCTCACTAAGCTTTTCCCCTGTGGAAACAAGCTTTGTATCATGATGATATTATCCATTAGTAAGTACAATGACGATGAGTGGCTCCCTCATTGCATATTACACCAAGTCGTCCATGACTACGAGAATGCGGCTGTCGGGGTCAAAGAAATTGTCCTCTTCCTGCTCGAGCAGAATGCCTCAAACGAAGTCGACTCGAGGTAAAGTTGCGTTGCTTTTTACCGTAAAGAGGCTGCATCTGACTGCAACACTACACAACACGTGTCGACTGCGGGACCAGGTAGAAACGCATCGTGACTCAAAAGCGTTTGCCACACACCCTAGTATCAGTTGCCACACCCCCTAGTATCCGATACCATCATGGTAAATGGGTGTAAGAATCGAATATCGTTGTCGTTCGTTTTCTGGAACCGAGTTGCTCTTTCACCATCTGTATTTGTTGTATGTCTATACATCTCATGTATCGCATCAAATTATCAGCTATCGAAAAGACGGACGAACAGACGTTGCAAGAGTATATGTTCTCGTTGTTACGTCCAAGTTTTTCTCGGGCGAAGCATGAACGTTAGTTACGTCGTATTCCTAAAGTCATCGGTTTTCAAATTCTCGTTTCTTATGAAAATGGGCAAAGATGGGAAATATTCCTATATTAATTTACACGTAAAACAGGCGCAAAGGTATCGCAGGCAAAGAGTCCACGCCAAAGAGTCCACGCCCAAAAAAGGAGGACAGTAAAGATGTCTCCATAGTTGTCGGTAGGAAATCTTACTTCCTTTAAAGCACACTCCCAGTTTCCGTCTAAAATGAGATGGCGTAGTAGGTCTACAGTAAAATTTGATAACTAATTTGGGACGAGTCCGTCCTTTGAATCGTCGCTCATCAAATGCAAATCGTAACTGTTCTTCATGGTCTGAAACATTAATAAATACGCTTCTCTACCGCAGCTTATTGAGCTTTAAGGAGGAGGAGGAGAGAGAGAGAGAGTGAGAGAGAGAATGAGGAGGAGAAAGATAAGAAGAAGAAGGAGGGAAAGTGGAAGGGAATGAAGATGAGGAGGAGATGGAGGACTAAAAGAAGGAAGGGGGACTGTAAATATGAAAGCTGTGGTATCAGTTCTATCACTGAACCACTGACGATTAAATTATGGAAAAATATGACTGCTTAAGAAACCTGGGTGGGGATCACGTTTATACTACAGCTCTGATTGTTTGCTTTGCTTAATTGCGACCAAATTTGATGTAGACAGTAATAGAATCGTGTCTGTATTATTTTTCACCTTGTATAATCCCTGTCTGTCCATCTCTCTGACTCTGTTTCTGTCTTTGCCATCCTGTATGTGAAGATGTGTATATTAATCGATTTCAGTAATTGCACAAGTATGGGATGTTTTCAAGTTGAATTTTGTGCAACAATAACGGTAAAAGAATTCTTCTTGGCAATATGTCATTTCACGTATATTATAAGACTGAAATCGAAACTGAGTATGGTTCTTTGAAACAGAATACTATGTTGACCGGGCACCGGATAATGTATCAGGGAATCATGTATAATATTATTATAGAAACTCAAATTGGTGACCTCGACTACTGATCACTTCAGCCGGGACATTTGATCTATATGGTACAAATGGGGGCTTGTCATATTTACACTTTTTGCATAACGATTCCAATAAAAGCTTTTGCGGGAAAAACTGCCAAGACTCAGAGGGGAGTTAGTGAGAGCACTCGGACCTTCTCTATGTCACAGTTACTTGAGAGTGTCACTCCATCGAGGGAATTCGGAATAGGATGTTACATTTTTGCGGGATTGCAAGAGATGACCAGGTTCGATACCATCTGTAACAAATTAGAGGAGAACTCTCAGGAATGCAGTTACAATGTTTGCGTCTGCTTCTCGGGAGCCGCTTATATAGACTCCTTAGTCCAGAAATGTATCGAAAACCTTCGTAACAGCAAATAAATCCACATGTAGACAAAGCACATTTTTCAGAAACAGACTTAAAAACCTCTCCACACCATTTAGCAGATGATATCTGTCCCTGAATGGAATAGGGAACTGGAAAAAAGTCGGCTGACTGATCTTCACTGTGCTAGGTGTTATCGGTCCCTCCTTAACATGGAGAAACGGGAAGGTCGGCCTACTTACCTCACTGTCTTTCTGCATCGAAAGCAACAATACGTGACTCTGGTAAATATATACTATAATCACGTATTGTTGCTTTCGATGCAGAAAGACAGTGTTTGTTTTAATGTATTTTTATTACATATTTCATAATGAGATACTGAAATATACCAGTGGGAGAAAATTGATGTCGCCACAGTGACGAAATCACTTTTGGAACTACTTTCTCTTCCCATTTAAAAAATATATCTTTCCTTTCAATATTCAAACCTGTTTGTCCATATTTATCCCTATTTCATTTCTTCTTCTTCTTCTTCTTCTCTCTCTCTCTCTCTCTCGTATCAGGATGAACAGATCAATATGCGTAAAAGTCTGTGGACCCTATACAATTATGTAATCAACGAAGAGGCGCCATCAAGAATTCATGAAAAGTAACGCCAAACAACAAAAAATAGGCTTCAACTATTAACTGTTATATTATTAGTTTTCAACATGAATCATGCCAGCTGTCAGTGACTTAACCATGATCTGCTGCTATTCGATATTCTGTTTCACCCATAAAATATAGTATACTTGTTACATTCTACGACAAACGGTACACTTTTGTAAGAAAAACCTTTGATTAAATATAGCAATAAAATTGTTTAAGTAACAATTTTTACTCTCATTACAGTCATAAAATAGACAACAAGCTTGCCAAGACTCCACAAAAATTCACGTTTGAATGCAGAAATGAGCAAAATAGAAAACCAGATATCCTTAAAAGTAAACTCACAATCATTCAAATCTGTTGTTTAATGATGTTAGGTTCTGAAGTCTGTTGGATACGAGCGTTCTGGCATATTTCTACAGTACACCAACCCCAGCAATGTTAACTGTATCAATACGCGCAAGAAATGCATTAATGAAAATAAAAATCTCTTCGTTCTCCTATGAAGACAGCCATTAATTTGAAGACAGCCATTAATTTGAAGACAGCCATTAATTTGAAGCAAATACACAATTTAAAGCATCATTTGTAGAAGCTAAATTTGTATATAAAAAAATCGCTGTCCGGAAATTATTGTAATTTTTCGGAACTTATTATTATTGATGTAGAAATACAGCCGTTAATGGCATTGGCACAAAATGGAGAAAAAAATCCATGCAAATCGACGATTCTTGCCTTAAAAATATATAACAAAAGAAAAATCTACGTTTCATTCGCCTCTTGTGACAACACCATGTTTCCACTTCACTCGTGAAATATTTCCTTATATTTACTCAAAAAATGTAGATATTCTCTCTCTCTCTCTTTCTCTCTCTCTCTCTCTCTCTCTCTCTCTCTCTCTTTATATATATATATATATATATATATATATATATATATATATATATATATATATATATATATATATATATATATATTCAGACATAAGAGTCATGTGTTTGTGATGAAAAAATGACCCGCAGAGTTCTGAGTCTGTTTGTCTATCTCGTCGCTTAAATATGGTCAGTTCCGACTAGCTACTTGAAATGAAGGAATACATCATGACTGAAAACCATTTGATTGCCAGTATTTGGAGTGTTGGAGTATGGGCAATGAATGAATCAGTGAAGCCACTGGAGTGATGTATTTAGACTTGCACCAAGCCTCCTTTTCAGTAAATCATCTCCCCATGCATTCTTCCATTAACTTTCAACTCGTGCTCCTACTATACCAAAAATGCCGCTTCATTAACAGCTGAAAAGGAACTTGTTCATATTGTGGGCTACTGACCGTTTATCAGTCAGATATTTTTAGCTCTGCTTTTGGGGATAATTTAATCTGGGTTGCAGCCTTTGGGAGCCCACTCTTTCGTTTAATTGATTTGCTAGCACCATTAGCTCTGCTTCAGATGTTGACGCAGCACTATAGAGTACATACAGGTACACATATACTAAAATCAGTTGTTAACACGGTCGGCGATATCCAGGTATTGAAACACTGAGATATGAAAAAATAAGACCAAAACAGAACAAAGACATTGAAATGTACTGGATGGAACGTATTATTCTGTTCACCAACTGGAAGTAGAAAATCATGAAGATCTGAAGTGACTGCAAATCTGCAAAGTAAAAAGTAAATGATGGTAAGTTGAAGAAGTATTAGATATAATTTTAACAAAATTCTTTAGATAATTTTATCGCAAATACGGTTGAGAAAACTATTAAAATATCCACATGAACTATTGTTAATCGAATGTCCTGTGTCATGAAACATTTTCAGCCGTAGATTTTGTTCAGAGATTAAAATAGATAAACATGAAATAGTTTTACAAAAGATGAAAAATTAGATTTTAGAAATAGAAAACTAAGTTTAAAACTTCCAGTTGAAAATTTGTTTGTTTGTTCTTATTTATTGACCTAACTATTTATTTATTTTTCTAGTTGTCTCTCTGTTACATGCTATGTATTCAATTATGGCACAGATGGTTACTTTTTAAATTATTCACGTTGGGAATTACGGATCAATCCCTTTTGGTAATTTTAAATAGGAATGCAAATTTAGAGAGCTATAAGTCCTTGTCATTGAGCATTTTTTAGACTGGTTCCCAATTGGCCAAGGAGTGAGACAAGGACACGTGGGAGCTGTGTGAAATCCAACCCTAGCTGATGATATTTCACTTCTGGCTACTTATCCTAACAATCTGCAAAAGCAGATATATATCGCATATGCCTACAGTAACAAGTGACGATTTGAGCTTGGTGTCACAAAGTCATACGTTGTTATCCTCGGTCCGAAATACAAGAATTATGTCAAATAAAAAGGTTTTCTTGGGTCGTTATGTTTTCATGTTGCTGATTTTGCAATATATCTGGGACACAGGATTAATTCAAATCTTACGTCACATGACGCATTAGTCGATGCATGCGAGAAAGGGAAAAATTCTTGTCACGGTCTACTTGGTATTGGCATTACACGGAATGGTTCAATTCCTTTGGTAGCTGCAAATGTGATCAAAAAGGTAATATTTCCTTCAATGTTTTATATTAGTGAATTATGGTGTAATATTTAACAAAGTGACCTTTCTTGATTTGATAAAACTCTGATGTATTTTCCTAAACATTTACAAGGCTTGCCAAAACATACAAGATCAGACATTGCTCTTAGAATCCTAGGTTGAACATCAGCACAGTCCGAAATTGATAGGAGAAAATTATTGCTTTTACACAGATTATGCGTAATAATGTGCATACAAAACATGTGTTTATCGTTGCGTTATTTCACTTCATTTTGAGCTGACGCAAGTCAAGCTACGGGTTAATTTCAAATATATATGATACATTAAAGAAGTTTGCTTCAGTATCTAACTGATCATTTGCAGCATTCCGACATTCCAGATAAATAAAATTAGAAAGAAATTGTAACGTCGAGAATTGCTGGTTCTGAAAATAGCCTTTGGAGAGGTCGAATGTTTAAATGAAGCATATTTTGACAGGTTCTCTTCGATACACGAATACTTGCGACCTGCCTCAGTATGTCAGTCGCTAAAATAAGACAAGACAGTAAGTTATTTACTTCTATAGCTGGACTATGAGCTGCTATTCCTCAAACACAGCTCGATATGTGTATTCGATATGGGAATGTTTATAGAGACTTGATTTGTAATATTTGTGTTGCATGTCCTTAAATGTTCAGTTTCAGATCCTCTTTCTTGGATGTCCTGACTGATAACTTTCCACTAAGCCTCCATGTTACGTTATTTAACGCAGAAGATGAGCCGCAGCTGCAATACCTTCTAGGTAAAAGATTACCAGCGGTGTAATTGACAAAAAGAACTCCGAGTTATTTGTCCGGTATGCAGCATACTTTGTCATACAGTGTGCAGCTATGTTATATAAACAGAAGTTTTGTAACTTGCCGTAGATCATGCAAAATGTATTGATATATATAATGAAAGCATTTTGAATCTAATATTCTTTTTTTATACCAGAGACGAACTGTGTTATAATAGTCGTACTACATGTCTCTTTACATTTTTGTATGCGCGAAATCATTTCTGTCGCTTCTACGGCATATTATTGACTTTCTTCGCATGAGGTCAGGCTGCATTGTTTGACTACATCTTTCAGTATTTGTATATACTAGTGTTTTTAATTAATTAACCTTTTGAAAGTTTTATGATTGTAATCAAGTGACTTATTATACTTAATTATTTTATCATGTAATCTTCTACAAAATGAAGTAAAGACGATGAGGAGGAATAGGTTAAATCAAAGTGTACGATCTTATGTGATCTTTATTTTAGGTGGTCAAAGACAAAATAGAACATCTATAATAAAGACGATGATGAGGAAGAGGTTAAATCGAGTGTAAGATCTTATGGGATCTGTATTTTAGGTGGCCAAAGACAAAATAGAACATTTATTATGCAGTTTGTTTCCACCGTACAAGACACCGTATAAAGTTAATTGAAAATTTAATTGTAGGTGAACAAGGCTATGACTCAAATGAAAACATTACTATAAGATTTCAGCAATATATTTCAAATTCAAAAGTTAGACTAAACTATGCTCCTTGTGTCGATGGAAGGACAGACTGATACAGAAATATATATATTTTTAAATCCAATATATAACAGAGATGATAAGTTATATATCTTATTACAGAGAATTGTTTTTGTTGTTATTAAGTTTCAAAAATAGGTAGTTAGTTTCAAATGAACAAAAGACCCCAATATATTCTATTACAATAATGACAAGAATGAAACAAAATCTGTTTAATACATGATAAATTCTACAATTTAGAAATGCACACAAACAAAAACAAAAAGAGAATGACTGCTAATAGCGACAATGAAGAAAGCATACAGATTGAATAACAGAAACATAACTCAAACGGTTGTATTAACTTCTAGTAATAATTACCCCGTGTTCATAAGCAACTACACATTGCTAGGATTTAATAACCAGAGATATATCCAGAGATATATACAGACAGCTCCTGTATCAGATACAGTTTGTGGATTATTGAAACCTAAAATTGTATATATTTTCATTTATCAAGTAAATGACATAAAGAATTGCTACTATTGCAGCTCTTCAAGTCTTTAAGAGTCTCTACCTGTTAAAAATGTATTTCACGGTGATTTCATTTCATGCAATGTTAATACACATACCAAATTAAAAAGAGATACTATGAACAGATTAAATATCAGCATTAAAGATGAAGAATGATATAGGAAAAGAAATAGATTTTCACTGTAAGACTATAACGTTTCTTCTTCGCGTAGCTCATGAGGCTCTTAAAACTCACGAACAGTAGTTGAGTTTCGTGCACAGTATGTAAGCTCAAATATTTGAAGCTCTCAAAGCCTGTGTACAGTAGGTGAGGGCATGTTAATTTCGCATAGCTCAGCCAACAAATGACTAAAATGTGTTAAATAAACTATAGAAATATCTCTAAGAGGCCCTAGTGATTTCAGTTTCATGTCCTCAGTAAATGACAATGTTGAAGAGGATATTTCAATCGCTAAACAATGATTTAAATTTGAACAACGACATATTATAAATTTAGCAGATCCGATAGAAAAATCTCATGCAGTGTCACAGAAAGAGCTACTAAAATTGAAGAGTTACAAATAAAGATTGACGGTAACTGATAACAGTTAATAGAGATGCAAGCATTGTTCACTCTGAGATATGCTAACATGCTTGACGCTACTGAAGAATTGAAAACTGTGAGAGAGAAACAAAGGACCGGAGGGATGTGATATTCAACAATACTTGCAACAAACTGAACCAAGGATCAATTCAAACGTAGACGCATTAGGGGCTGACATAGAAACAATAACGAAATCTTTCCAATGCTATAGTACTTTACAATCACAGTTAAAACAATTAAAGGCTTAAAAAATGAAATACAACAGAACGTTTAAGATACGAAAAATTTAATAATTGAGGTTAAAGGTGCTGTAGTAAAATCTGAAGAAAAGATAACTGGTAACACTAATACTGTTTTGAATTTGCAAAGAGAGAATGACTGAACAGAAATAACCAAAACGATAGATGAAAATAGAAGCAAAATAAATGTGAATGAAAGTACGATTGGATCTATGAGACCCACCTACGTTTTTAATCAATACTTGAAGTATATTGCTATTTGATTTTCATAATATAGCACAAACTACCAATTTTCTTAGCATAATCGATAAAACATACTTTTTGTTAGATATGTAAAAGATAATTCAAGTTAATTTTATAACATTCTTGGATCTATTTAAAGCTACGTTTCGACTACAGACAGTAGCTACTACTTATAGATTTGACTGTGCTGCAGCATGTTTCGCTGAATATAGGTTACACAGAATAGACATCATAGAGTAGTATGTTAGGTTTATATTCAAACTTGCACATTGAGACGTATATTAGATGAGTCGTAAATAATACAAGTCTTGCTAATGTAGTAAATATAAATAAATAAACTGCAGATGAAGTATCTCATTTAAAACGTTGTAGTATAAAGATTTTTTCAAAATTTAGAAGAAAACAATATTTTATTTGTTGCTTATTTGCCCATTTAAAGTTTTTAACAGGCATTGATAGTCACATCGCCGTTGCATACAAATTACTGGCGCATATGTACATAATGAGTGACCTTGACCTTGATCTGTCGTATTCTCAATCATTCAGAACTTAAGATTTGTTATCTTTGTTCACTTTTTGTTGCTCCGCTTTGCAATTAACATACAACTCGTGATTTACTTTAGCGTATCTATTAGGTATCATACTGAGTCCTCCTCTAATTCCAGATTTATTCATTAAAATATCTCATAATCCGTGAGCAAATCTAATTCTATCTTACTTTTTTTTAAACTAGCATCATGAACTAGTCAAGGTGCACTAAACTAATGTGCTAGGTCAAGTTTGTAATTATTTCAACAGACAGATCAAAATTCTTCAAAAACGTCACATACCATTAAAGTATCATTCTTAACATACTAGTCATGAAGATCACCAAGAGAATTCAATTTAAATGTTTCATGACATCTTTAACATACTGGTAATTTTCTGCGCTAATTCCTGATTCACAAAGGGTTGAATAAATTTCTCAATTGGTGGATAATTTAGTTTCGTTAAACCTTTGAAAGGAATCCAATTATACATACGGATAAATATCTTTTCTCGAATATTTTGAATTCCATGCTTATTGATTTGTTGCTTTTGACTCGACTAAAACTAAAAATTGTTTCTATAAAATTATCATCGTTTAGATTTTTAGCAAGTTGCTCAAATGATTGGCCCCTAAAACCATAGCCATCCCAAAATCCAATTGTTCTTTTCACAAATATTCTCGACCGTCTTTTTTAAATCTAGCAACAGTAAGAAACGTACTAAAGGAGATATATTTTTTATAATTATTTGGTATATATTCAAAGTTCTTCAAATGGATCGTTTTTTAACGATGTTTTGATAATCAGTTGAGAATCCTATCTAATCAAATTATGAATAAATAGTGGAATATGTTTGGCACATTTATAATTTAAATTACACTTTAGAGGTGCAGGAACTCTATACTTTCCAGTTAAGTAATCATAATCTCTTTTTCTTTGTATTTTGTTGTATTGCCTTAGGTGGTGGCTTCGTCTGCATTGTTTTTTTGTGGCAACTTCAGTATTCTCCTTTTCGCAAATATGACATATATTTGTCGAATTATAATGGGGTTTGTTTTAGCTTTATTTGCAAATATCATTTCAGCAGCGTTTCTTGGTCTTAGTTTTTCATAAACAGTTTCTGCTATTGATTGCAAATATTCGTAAACTGTATTTATACAATTTGCTTCTGTTTAAACTCTAGGCTCATATGACGTGCTGTCACGTAAGTAGGCTTTGCCGTTGTTGCTTCGCTTCTCTTCTCTGATTGATCTAAGGTAAAGGCAAAATTTTTCAAGTGTGTGTTTTGCTGTTTTAATCTCGCTTGATATATTTTGTTTACAGAACAAAAGGAGTCTTTAGTTTATGTTGGTGTTTTTAAATTTAACGACAGAACCCTTTTCTGGCATTATTTCTATTGTGTTAGCTATTTGGTTGCATAATCATTTATGTGATTCTAATTTTAATTCAGAATATATATATATTTTTAAAAAAAATAATAATAAAACAATTCAGACGCTCCTTCTTGCAAATGTATTTTTTCCATTCATCTTTATTCACTTGAAATATAACCAATTTTGATAAATTCTTTTTTCCACAATAATGATAATTCGTCTCCATAGAATATTATTAACATATCTATTTGACTCTCCTTTTCTCTTGCTGTTATTCTGACTGGTCTTGCAAGTTTTCTACTATTTCGTAGACATTAACAAATATATTGAATATAACCTCATTTTTTAAAATATCTTGTATATTTATTGTACATTTATTAAACCAACGTGTATACTTATTGAGATTATATGTTTGTCTTCTATACGAATGATCGCTTGGTGGGTTTGTAATAGATTATATTGCATACAAAACAATTATTGTCGCTATTTATTAAGGCAGGCCTCTCTATTTCTATCCAGACTGGTAAATCTATCTATTAATTTCCTCCTATCGTCTTAATCTATCGATATGTAGAGTCAAATATGTTTTCTTTCGAAAAACCAATTTCCATCATCAGTAATATCCTGTCGAAATTTTATATGTAGTATTTCAGCCATATTTCTACTTTACTTCCTTTTTTTGTGTTCATTATGTTTATAAGCAATGCTATATGATACCAATCTATAAAACGTATATGAATGAATCTCTCTTCATTTACTCCTAATTAATCTATAAATCAAGCTGAACTTTTACTGAACCTACGTATTTAATTCTTCTACTTATTATTTTACAAAAGTATGCTTCAACTTTTTTAGATTAAATAAAATCAAACAAATAATACTGATGAGTTTTTCCTTCTTCCGCTTCAAACCAAATTCATTTAAACGTCTTTTAAACGAGTCTTGTTGTTTTCTTGGGACTAATTAAAGGAGGCTGTAATTTCCTTCTTTCAGATTTTGCTATTTTTGTATGCAGCAAAATTTTCACTATTTATCACTGAACCATTTTCTTCCATTAAAAATTAAGTGACAATTTTCTCACGTTTTTAAAGTATTATTTTCCAGTGAAAAAATTATTGAAGTCTATTTTTTGTTATTGAACATTGACCCTCTTGCTCAGCTTTTCCACATTTATTCTCTGATTGTTCATTTCCTTCACGGTTTTATTTTACTTGCACAATTTTACATCGTTTGTATTATGTATCTCGATGTTCCGTTTGATCATTAGGCTTACTTTCACCACTAATAAAACATGTAATTGATTTCATTTATATAAAAAATTTGTTACATATAAATCTGAAGACTGTTTTTCGCATATCAGGACTCTTAGAAAGAACGGCTGGACGGTAGGATTTACAATCAGGATATCAGGTCTCTTAATCAGGACGTCAGCACTCTTAATCAGGATGTCATAACTCTTAATCAGGATGTCAGAACTCTTAATCAGGATGTCAGATCTCTTAATCAGGATGTCAGAACTCTTAATCAGGATGTCAGAACTCTTAACCAGGATGTCAGAACTCTTAATCAGGATGTCTGGACTCTTAATCAGGACCTACTTTATTGACACAATATTTCTTCCAGATCCCAGCAATAAAAATACTCATCATATCCTTTCCATTTTACCAGCACATTTTTTATCATTCATTCTTTCTAGTTGTCAAAATATTCTCAACCTTTAATATTCTCTCCTTTTAAGTCTTCTAGTTTATGTACTACAGGATCTCCTAAATTACTTGCTTGATTGTAAATATGTTAAAAATCTAATCTGTGAAATTTGGGAGATCTCCTTTAGCAAAATTAGATTTATATTTCGATGTCCTAACATTCTCGCCTATTTTATATGTAGGAGTTCTATAGGTATGAATTGTTAGATAGCCAAATAAGTTAATCCATACCTTACAGTGGCATTCATTGGAGACATAATTATCGATCTGTGATAAGAATTATTACATCCATCAATAAGGATAAGTAATATATCTACCCATTTTCCGGTTATTTTCAGCGAAAAACCTTCAGACCTTAGTCTTAATAGTTCGATTAAAACGTTCCACTACAAACGCCTTTTTGTCTGAGTCAGTGGAAATATATTCGATAATTTCTTTCTCCAGTAATTCCTTAACCTTCCGTTATAAAATTATTTTCCTCCATGGAACTGTGTCTTTTCAGGTTTTCGCTCATTAAAGAGTTATCTTAATAAAAAGGTGGTCTATGTTGTCTCCCTTTTTTGTTTTCACTTTCATATCTCAGGCTTATTTTAATTCGCATCACTTGTAATTTGAATAAATTCCAATTTGAAACCATACTTGAAAAGACACCGACACGAGCGAGAGTATGTACTTAATTATGAGTCCTGAACACATAGTGACAGCGCCGTTGTGCCTCGGAATCGTCAGCGATACATCAACGCCATCGGTAGCACTTGCGATACTTTCTTAAAACAAATTAATATGAAGCTACCATCTAACTAAAAAGTTAATTTATAAAGTGAATAACTATACTATTGGCAATATATTGTTACGGTATAGTGTCATTGCAACTGGATGTATTTGCATGCTTCTGACAGAGGTCAGACCAGGATAAAATACCTCCTGGTAAATACGTAGGTCGTATCTAATTTAGAGGTTTTGTCCAGCTATGCCTTCCACTGTGAAATATTCCTTAAAGGAACTGACTTTTACCATGGAACACTTGTGAAAGAAAGCATTTCATTGTGGTTGTAAAAGCAATGTAGGCTGAAGTTTACATCCAAAAGTCAGTATCTAATACGGTCATAACTAGGGGTGAAACTATTCTTCGATATATCGATGCATCGATACTTTTGCCATATCGATACACGTATCGATACAAGAGGTGAAGAATCGATACAAAACGATATCTACCCTATCTAAGTTACTTTAATCTTCAGATGTCATGAATAATTATTAGTCGTTTGCCTTATTATTCTTTAAACTGAGAATCGATAATGTATCGTATCGTAGGCTGTGTATCGTGAATCGTATCGATACGCGGCACAGGTGTATCGTTTCACCCCTAGTCACAACCTATGTTTTGATTGACCTGGAAACATAACCCTTGTTCCCGGTAGATGTTGATCAGTGTTACATGTAAATATGTTGGTCAAGTGCTGTTAAATCATGGTGTGTGCCTTGTTCTATACTGACACAGTCACCAGCTGGAATCCTATTGTGATCAGAAAGTAGCTTGGAGAAATGTATGTATGTAATATATAGGAAAATTAATGGTGGTCTGAACTCATGTGTAGCCTATTTGTGACAAACAATATCCTTGAACGCTACTTGCTTCCTCTTAATTTTGACGCACAACTATGATTGTTTTTCTATCACGTGTTTTTTTCTTACCTGGAAATTTCGGCAAAGATAGAATAACAACGTTGATTAACTCTCAGGTCGCCGATCTGGCGACATATGAGGAAAAATCAAATAAGATAGGAACATACTAGTTCGAGTAAATTAAATGTTTTCTAGAACTACAAAGAGATAAGTAAGACATTGCTGACACTACCTAATTCTGTTAATTGTATGACATTTTTCATTCCGAATTTCAGAATATTTTGTGTGACATTATAATATTTGTTTTCAGAAAACTGTCCTCGAGTATACTTGTACAATAAGTAACTGGTTGATTGGTTGACTGTTTGATTGATTGATTGATTAAATTGATCAATTGATCTTCCGGTTAATCACAATCGTCTCCCGGCTCCAGAACTACATTATATATCAGTAGTGACCTTACAAAATATATATGTTGAAACATTTATATATTTGTCGGATTTTGTAACCTGACACGCACAACATTTTTTAAAATATCCAGTGTATTTAACATATAAACAAAAAGTATTAATAAGAATGCGTCTGAGATTATTGCACAGAGTAAACTCGCCTTGAGATTAAAATGAGTAGTTATGGATGAGATTTTTGCACAGATTAAACTCGCCTTGAGATTAAAATGAGTAGTTATGGATGAGATTTTTGCACAGATTAAACTCGCCTTGAGATACAAATGAGGAGTTATGGATGAGATTTGTGCACAGATTAAACTCGCCTTGAGATTAAAATGAGTAGTTATGGATGAGATTTTTGCACAGATTAAACTCGCCTTGAGATACAAATGAGGAGTTATGGATGAGATTATTGCACAGATTAAACTCGCCTTAAGATACAAATGAGGAGTTATGGATGAGATTATTGCACAGATTAAACTCGCCTTGAGATACAAATGAGGAGTTATGGATGAGATTATTGCACAGATTAAACTCGCCTTGAGATACAAATGAGGAGTTATGGATGAGATTTTTGCACAGATTAAACTCGCCTTGAGATACAAATGAGGAGTTATGGATGAGATTATTGCACAGATTAAACTCGCCTTGAGATACAAATGAGGAGTTATGGATGAGATTATTGCACAGATTAAACTCGCCTTGAGATACAAATGAGGAGCTATGGATGAGATTATTGCACAGATTAAACTCGCCTTAAGTTCAAATGAGGAGTTATGGATGAGATTTTTGCACAGATTAAACTCGCCTTAAGATACAAATGAGGAGTTATAGATGAGATTATTGCACAGATTAAACTCGCCTTAAGATACAAATGAGGAGTTATGAATGAGATTATTGCACAGATTAAACTCGCCTTAAGATACAAATCAGGAGTTATGGATGAGATTATTGCACAGATTAAACTCGCCTTAAGATACATATGAGGAGTTATGGATGAGATTACTGCACAGATTAAACTCGCCTTAAGATACAAATGAGGAGTTATGGATGAGATTATTGCACAGATTAAACTCGCCTTGAGATACAAATGAGGAGTTATGGATGAGATTTGTGCACAGATTAAACTCGCCTTAAGATGCAAATGAGGAGTTATGGATGAGATTTTTGCACAGATTATAAACTCGCCTTAAGATACAAATGAGGAGTTATGGATGAGATTTGTGCACAGATTAAACTCGCCTTAAGATACAAATGAGGAGTTATGGATGAGATTATTGCACAGATTAAACTCGCCTTAAGATACAAATGAGGAGTTATGGATGAGATTATTG